>OU015751.1:62910989-62927276 GCA_907169655.1 Acomys percivali | reverse complement strand
CTCTCTCTCTCTCTCTCTCTCTCTCTCTCTCTCTCTCTCTCTCTCTCCTCTCAGTTATTTATTTTTATTTTATATACATTGGTGTTTTGCCTGCATGTATGTCTGTGTTTGAATGTCCTGTCTCCCAGAACAAGGATTACAGACAGTTATGAACTGCCATGTGGCTGCTGGGAATTGAGCCTGGGTCCTCTAGAATAGCAGCCAGTGCTCTCAACCACAGAGCCATCTCTCCAGCTATTGACACATGAACTGTCTTGAAAATAGTACCGAATGAAAATAGAGGACAAAAAAACTCCTCTCCCACACAATGTAAAGCATTGTCTTCAATCAATGATCAAGCTCAATATCAGTGGTGATAAATCATGTTAATCCAATGTGATGAGACTGACAATTGAACCTGGCAATTTTCTAAAAAAAAAAATAATAATAATACCCTGCTTGAGTACACCTAAGTCCACAGAACAGATCATTATCACCCTTTACTCTCTCAGGATAACAAGACAAAGGATATGCTACGACATATCTGAAACCTTGAGCACCGAAGGTTTTGTGATGATTCAAAGTGGAATTCTGGACAGGATCATGGAAGAAAAAAAGGAAATAGAGGAAAGATGAAAACATGAGTAAATATAAGTGAATTGTTAATTTTATCTAATAAATAACATACCCCCAATAATTGCCTAACTCCAAGTTTTGCCTAAAACTAAAGTTTAATTTAGAACTTATAGGAAAGTATAAGATCAATACATGATAAAAGATGTGTATCACCAATTGTTCTGGCCTGAGAATGCATTCATAAGAAATTTGCTCATTGGCCTTAACCAAAGCATCACATATTGTCCATCAGTTTCTCTGAACAGAAAAAAATTCAAATTATATTAACCTTATATCTAATTAAGTATTTTTATGACAAACAATATATAGATTAACTGAAAAGACAAAAAATCCTAATGCAAACAAAGTTACTTAGAGCTTCAAGACTGATATCAAATAATGACAAATCTCAAAAAAAAATGTGTTGAAACATATATATGAAAACATAAATATTCTGTGAAAATATTTTGTTTTCATTAACTGGAGTGGGATGTCAACTACAATATATGAGCAGAAGATATAATATTGATGAATCTGAATATTGCATAAAAGATTATATATATATATATATATATGATCAAAATTCAGTGAAATCAAAATCAAAATTATACTCGGAAAAACATTTTTAAAATTTTATGATAATAGACTCACTTTACAGAGGAAAGTATATTTCAAACTATTAGGAAAAATTGATTTTACTTGAAAGTAAATAAATATATGATCAGATAGTTTAGCAGAAACCAATGCATAATAGTATTCCAATATTCCTCAAAGATGTGTATTTAGTCATAAAAGAAATGCAGTGACATTGAAACATGATTCCTCCTGGTTTAAGCCTTTGATTTTTCAAGGATAAGTTATATTTACAATATAACATATTGTCATTATTAATGGAAAAATATTCTCATAAGTATCCTTGTATGTGCTTATAAGAAATCAGTTGAATGGCAGTCACTAAAATGTTAATGATATACACCTGTCCATCAAAAATTCTCCCTAGAATATTCAAGGATACATTTACAAGCACTACACTGAAGCAAGTAAAAGGTTACTTTACAATACTGTTCATAAAAGAAAAGACTTAACACAACATCAGGATATATTCATATAAAACAGAGTGAGTCAGTACAGTCTGGATTGCCAGACTTCATGTAATGACATGGAGTTACTTTTTAAATTATGTTTCTTTTTAACATATACATTTATATTATTACACATGAAAAAATGAACTACATTCAGCAAGAAAAACCATGAGATAAGCAGGAATTATATAGATTTTACATTCATAGTAATTTGGATATTTGTGTTTGATAAACATGAAGTAAACATCTTTCCTATCTTGTTCGAATCAAATTTCTGAATTAAAATCAATATCTATCATATCTCATCACTATTAACTTAAAACATCTATCTTTATCTTAAAACATCTTAACTCCTAATCAACTAAGCTTAATTGTAAGACTAAACTATCTGGTCTTCAACCCCATCAGAAACTTGAGAAGGAATAAAATTTAATTACCTGGGTGAACCAGATGTGCATGTAAGCAGCTTCCACAATGAATAAATGACTGAGAGTTTGCTGCTTGAACAGTCACACAACACTCTCTACAACGCTGAAGCATCATCTTCAGACTCCTACCCCAATATACCTGACAGACATTTTTGCATGGCAGGAACTATTGAGGACTTGCTTACCGTCTTGGCAGAGTCTGCATGTCAACTCTGTCTGCATCTAGGCTTGTCCATTTTTTAAAGCATAATCTGTCTGTGGCAGAAACAGGCACATTTTCCCCAGTGGCTTGTTTGCCACATTTGAAGCCAACTCCATAAGGAGGTTCTTTGATGCAGATCATCTTTGTTGAGGTAGGCTGTGTGTTGCCAGGAGTAAATTTGTCTTGTTGTCAAATAAATTCTTGAAGAGAACAGGAATACAAGGCACATACCTCAACATAATAAAGGCAATTTACAGCAAGCCTATAGCCAGCATCAAACTAACTGGAGAAAACCTTAAGTCAATTCCACTGAAATCAGGGACAAGACAAGGCTGTCCTCTTTCTCCATATCTCTTCGATACCATACTTGAAGTTCAAGCTTGAGAAATAAGACAACTAAAGGAGATCATGGGGATCCAAATAGGAAAGGAAGAAGTCAAACTATCACTATTTGTAAATGACATGATAGTATAGACTAGTGACCCTAAAAATTCTACCAAGGAACTTCTGCAGCTGATAAACATCTTCAACAAAGTGGCTGAATACAAAATTACCTCAAAAAATCAGTATCCCTGCTCTATACAAATGATAAATGGGCTGAGAAAGAAATTAGGGGAAACATACCCTTCACAATAGCTAAAAAGGATGTAAAGGATCTTGGTGTAAATCTAACCAAACAAGTGAAAGACTTATATGAAAAAAAAACTTCAAGTCTCTAAAGAAAGAAATAGAAGATGGAAAGACCTCCCATGTTCGAGAATCAACATAATAAAGATGTCCATCCTACCAAAGGCAATTTATAGATTCAATGTAACTCCAATCAAAACTCCAAGACAATTGTTTACAGACATTTAAAGATCAGTTCTCAACTTCATATGCAAAAATAAAAAACCCAGAATAGCTAAAACAATCCTGTACAATAAATGATCTTCTGAAGGAATCTCCATCCCAGATCTCAAGCTGTACTATAGAGCAATAGTAATAAAAACAGTGTGGCATTGGTATGGAAATGGTTGGCTGACCACTGGAACTGAATAGAAGACCCAGAAATAAACCCACACACCTATGGGCATTTGATTATTGATAAGCCAAATCCATACAATGGAAAAAAGATACCATCTTCAACAAATTCTGCTGGTCTAATTGGATGGTTACATGTAGAAAAATGCAAATATATCTATATCTATCACCCTGCACAAAACTAAAGTCCAAGTGGATTAAAGACTTCAACTTAAAATCAGACACACTAAATCTGTTGGAAGAAAAATTGGGGAAGAGCCTTGAACTCATTGGCACAGGAGCCAACAGCTCAGGCCCTAAGAGCAACCATTAATAAATGGGACCTCATGAGGCTGAGAAGTTTCTATAAGGTAAAGGAAACAGTCAACAGAACAAAACAACATCCTACAAACTGGGGAAAGATCTTAGCCAACCCTATATCTGACAAAGGGCTAATATCCAAAATATATAAAGAACGCAAGAAATTAAGCACCACCATGCCAAATACCCAAATTAAAAAATAGGGTACAGAATCAAACAGAATTCTGAACAGAGAAATATCAAATGGCTGAGAAACACTTAAATAAATGCTCAACATCCCCTGTCATCAAGTAAATACAAATCAAAATGGAACTGAAATTCCATCTTGCACCTATCCAAACGGCTAAGATCAAAAATTCAAGTGTCAGTACATGCTGGTGAGGAAGCAAAGAAAGGGGAACCCTCCCACATTGCTGGTAGAAGTGCAAACATGTACAACAACTTTTGAAATCACTCTGATGCTATCTCAGGAAATTAGGAATAAATCTACCTCAAAACCCAGACATATTACTCCGGGGCATATACCCTAAAGAGGGTTCACCATATGACAAGGACATTTGATCAACTATATTCATAGCAGCCTTGTTTGTAATAGCCAGAATCTGGAAACAACCTAGATACCCCTCCCCTGAAGAATGGATACAGAAACTATGGTTCATTCACACAATTGAATATTACTCAGCTATCAAAAACAAAGAAATCTTAAAATTTGCAGGCAAATGGGAAGAACTAGAGACAATCATCCTGAGTGAGGTAACTCAGACCCAGACAGACACACATGGCATATTCTCACTCATAAGTGGATGTTAGCCACTTAATTTAGGTTAACCACATTACAATACAGAGACTGGTGTGCCAACAAATGTCCATGTAGGATGTGGACATAGACCTTCTGCTCAGATGTAGTAGAAGGCTAATATAGTCTCCTGGTGGGTCCCATAATATGGGGAGTAGGGACTACTTCTGACATCTACTCTGGCCTCTCAATATTGATCACTTCCCCCCCTTCAGGGTTGCCTTGGCAGACCACAGAGGAAGAGGTAATATGTAGTACAGAGGACACTGGAGAAGCTGAGGTCAGATGTGAGGGGAGTAGGGCTCCCTTTTCTAAGAACTAGAGGAAGGAGGGAAAGGGAATTAAGGAGGGGGTGGGATCTGGAAGTGATAAGCAAAGGGGCTGAAATTGGGATATAAAGAATTCAAACTACAGAACAAGCAAAATAAGTGCTAATACCACTATATAGGAAAAGCTCTGAGACTGGCTCAGATACAAATGTCTATGCATAGACAAGGCTTCATATTGGCCACATATTCTCTCTAGCTTATAATTAGAGGCCATTCTTAGTGTGGCACAAACGAACATTTGCAGATGTCTTCTGTATCCAATGAGGAGAGGTCCAGCCTTAATTGTTCTGTGCATCCCACACACCTCATACAATTATAATGTTAGAATTGTATAATGCTTGTGAAAAAATTATGTTTTCAGAACAAAAGAATCAGACACTAATGCTGAATCAGACCTGACAAGATTCATTCCTCTCAGCATGCTGGATACTGACATTCTGCATCCTCCATTATCCAGGCACAGGCTCCTCAGTTGCTGTTACCCATCAGGAGAGGACAGCTTCCAAGACAGTGTTGTAGAAAGCTTCTTATCCAAACTGGTCCAGCATTTCAGACTGTTCCACACATGACTCCTATAAAGCCTGGAATTTCTCAACATTTAGAAAATGGGGAAGATCCAAGATGGCGGCGAGCAGCGTGGATCATGTTTAGAAGCTCCAGTAAATGATTCAGGGAATTGCACGGAATTCTGAACCAGGAACACCAAGCTCCCCACCCCACTACAGCAGGAGTACTCTACAGTTCTAAAGGACCAAAATACAAAAAAACCTGCATACCCCTGCACACAGAAGGAACGCAGATTTTCTTGGACCAGAGAGGCGATGGCGGCAGCAGCTGAGGTTTCCAGCTGGGGACCCTCTGGCAGAGGCAATTGGCATGGTAACCGGTGGAAATTGCTGCGGGAGAGGGGACTCAGTGCAAGATTTGTGTCCCGCAACCCTAGCTGAACTCGGTGCACAGTTTGGGCCCCATGACCCAAGCTCAACTCAGTACACCGGTCATGCTCAGAGACCCAAACTGGACTTGGAGTGTGGTTCAGCCACTGAGACCCTAGCGGAGCTTGGTGTGCAGTTTGGTCCCAGAGTTCTTGGCTGAGCTTGGTGAGAAGTTCAGCCCCTGAGACTCTAGCTGAGCTCACTACACAGTTTGGGTCCAGAGCCCCTGGCTGAGCTCAAAGCGCGGTTTGGGCCCAGAGAACCTAGCTGGGCTGGGCGAGCAGTTTGAGTACAGACACTCTAGTTGAGCTTGGCGTGCAGCCCTGGCCCTGAGACTTTGGCTGGACTCAGCCTGCAGTCCAGGGCCCAGAGTCCCTGGCTGATTTTGGCACGCAGTTTAGGTCCAGAGTCCCTAGCTGAGTTTGGTGCACAGTTTGGTCCCTAAGACTCTAGCTGAGTTTGGCATGTGGTTTAGGCCCAGAGTCCCTGACTGAACATGGGGGACAATTTGGGCCCAGAGTCACTAGCTGAACTCGGAAGGCAGTTTGGGCCCAGAGAACCACACTGGAATTGGTGAACAGTTTGGGCCCAAAGACTCTAGCTGAGCTTGGTGCATGGTCCTGGCCCTGAGACTTTGGCTAGACTCGGCACACAGATTGGACCCAGAGTCCATAGCTGAATTTGGCGCGCAGTTTGGGTCCAGAGTTCCTGGCTGAGTTTGGTGGACAGTCCAGGCCCTGAGACTCTGCTGAACTCGGTAGGCTGTTTGGGCCCAGAGACTCTAGCTGGGCTCAGCATTTGGTTTGGGCCCAGAGTCCCTAGATGAATTTGGCAGGCTGTGCAGGGTCTGAGACAGAGGCTGAGCTTGGTGCACATCTTGAGCCCAGAGTCCCTAGCTGGCCTTGGCGGGAATTTTGGGCCCAGAGACTCTAGCTGAGTTCAGCGTACGGTCCAGGCACCAAGACTCTAGCTGAATACCACAAGTTAAGTGATCCATTTACACTATGAAATACTACTCAGCTAATAAAACAAGGAATTCCCAAAATTTGTGGACAAATGGATTGAACTAGAAATTATCATAATAAGTGAATTAACCCAGAAGCAGAAATAGTCAGTCAAATGGTATATACTCACTTATATCTGGACACTAGCCCAAGGGGCATGTCCCATTAATGTCTTTACTTACCAGGAAAGTGGAACAGAGGGGAGGACATCCTATTGGGACTCTAGGTGAGAGAAGCATGAGAGAATGGAAAAATAGAAGGATCCAGAGGGTCCTAGAAACTTACAAGAAGAACATTATAACAGGCAGATCTGGGCCTAGGGTTCCTGCTCAAACTATGGCACCAGCCAAGGACAATACAGGCTGTAAACTTCGAACCCTTACCAAGTTCTACCCAATGGACTGTATATTCTTCACATTTGAGGGGAGAGTGGGGTCTGACTTTCACACGAAATCTGGTGCCCCATATTTGACCATGTCCCCTGGATGGGGCGGCCTGATGGCACTCAGAGGAAGGATAGCAGGCTACCAACAAGAGACTTGATACCCTATGAGCATTTACAGGGGAAAGTGATCCCCCTCAGTTCCAGTCATAGGGGAAGAGAGTAAGGGGAAAATGGGAGGGAGGAAGGAATGAGAAGATACAAGGAATTGGATAACAATTGAAGTGTAATATGAATAAATCAATAAAATATATTTTTTTAAAGAAGAAAAAGAAAATGGACCAGAAATTCTATCCTTGGCTTGTTTGACCATTTTCCCCATGGTCTCCATAGTAATGGGCAATCAGATGCTTCTTCTCTCAAACCTCCCACTGGGCACAGATCAACTGACTTCTGACTCCCCCACCTGCACCACTGTTTTCTAGTAGGAAACATTCAGATATGGTCTCAGCATCCATATACCCAAAGAGGAAAGGATGTTCAGTTAGCCTCACTCTCCCACTTTCCTACTCCCCCACTCTCCCACATGATGCAGTAAATTTCACTTCCTATCTCTTCAAACCCTCCCCCTTCAGAAAAACCTCTTCATTCCTGACATTCCTGAGGACTTACTCAACCTTGTTACCTGGAGCCACCATTTTTCCAAGCCCAGCATGTGGCAGACACATCATTTTCCTTACCCTATAATCCTTAAAAACCCTGCCCACCATAGTCTTGCCTTGTCCCCTGAGCCTAATGAGCTCACTTAGGATCCCTAATTTCCAAAGAAACCTACCCTTTTTAAACTTTTAATCTGGTTTCAATTGGCATATTTTATCAGCAGTTGTTGCAGTTATTTTAACAGTATGGCCTAATAATGTTCATCATTAGGCCTATAATTATTATTTCAGTGGTATTTTCTAATCCACTAGAAATCATTCAAGACCTAGACACATGTTATATTTTAAATGGCTTTAGTAAACCTGGGGCAGGGTAGAAATTAATCCCTTAAACTACTTCCCATGTTGGGACAGGTATTCCATACCATGTCATCTGGTTCTAATAATTTCTAACAAGCTACCTCCCATCTATAATCCCATATACTTGCTAATGTTCTTAATCTAGGCCAAATCATCCATCCACACTGGCCATGTGCTTCTCCTCCACCTAACTCAGGATGACACAGCCTCCTTCTCTCCTATCCTCTCCTTTCCTCTAATCTCCCTTCTCCCAAGATCCTCCCTGTTTCTCTAAGCCTGGGAACCTTAGCCACACCTACCCATTTGCCCTCCCCAGATGTAGTGGCCTTTTACTGTGCAAATAGGTTAGGTTCTAGGCAAGGTACAGGTGGGTCACAGAGACAGAAAACAGTAATTAACATAAAAATATATCAGACCAACTTCCAACAGCTAGAGATAACTTATCACCACCCACTTTTTAAATACTTCTAACTTGCATCTCTTGTCACCACAATCTCTTAGCACCTGGAAGCCCACTGACTAATACCATATTCACAGAAATGTAGATTCTCTCTGATATTAAATATATGTTTTCTGTACCTCTAGCTCCCTTAGAGTAAATACCCAAAAAAACCCATTTCCTACTTGACTATCTTCCTGATTTAGCCTAAATGCAACTCATAGTTTACACCTCAATAGATATTGCATTTAGACTACACATCTCTACTACTTAATATCTATGACTTGGGCCTCCTAACTATGCTATAAAGCCTCTTTTCTGTACCCATGGCCCTCTATTAGACAATATCAGAGACCACACCTCTGCAGCAGCTTAACCATGTCCCAGTTTCAATTCTTTTCAGACAAGAATAGTCTCTATAGAGATCCCAGATGGTGGTGCTAACCACCACTGTGTCTGATCGGCAGGACGGTGCCTAGGTATCAGGCTGGGGGTTATAGACCACAAGACAGGAGAGCCCTCAGTGAGAGGGGTCAACAAGGTGCAGAGCACAGGTGGGTCTGGCCTCAAGCCACCTAACTGGTCCATGGAGGACAGGTGCCCAGTTCCCAGAGTCTGGATGCATACCCACCTGCAAACTGCATTCTATATCTCACACTCTGTATCTGGGACTGAACTGTGGGTGGTAAAGCGCCAGCATCTGGATCTGCTGGCCCAGAGAAGAACCAAGGAGAATAGGTGAATCAGACATCAGAACACCTCATCAGTCCACAGGAAATCCCAGGGCCCAGTGGCTGAGGGCAGGGTCTCCAAAGCACAGCCAAAGGTAAGCTACTGGGTAGTACCTGCACACTCTCTCTCTCTGACTGAACTGTGAGTGACAGAGCACCAGCATCAATGTCTGCTGGCCCAGGGGGGGGAGCCCAGAGTGCTGAGTTGGGATAGATCTGACTTCTGATCACCGCATTGGTCCATGGAGGGACTCAGGGACCAGGAAGTGGACACAGGCAGCTGTGGACACATTTGTCCAAAGCACAGCCAAAGACCCCTGGCAAAGGCATTATACCTGTACTATTTTCCAGACTGAACCGGGCACAGGCACAGACACCAAAGCCCAGCTAAACAGCTGTGCATACACCCTCTCAAACAGAACCTTGGGCTGCAGAACACCAGACTCAGCATCTGCTGGCCAATGAGGAGCTCATAGTGTGGAAGAAAGTCCTCTCCCACCCCGAGCTGAACCCAGATCCTCTGCCTCATCTAGGGAAGCGTTCTCTGATCCTCAATTGTGAGGGGTTCTTGACCTATAGACACTCACCAATGAACTGCATTCTATGGTCAGTGAAGGACACTGGAAACTACTGCCCAACATCAGGAAAAGCAAGATGACTAATGGCCAGTGTAAAAACACAAACAACAAAAGCCAAAATAGTATGGCATCTCCAGAACCCAGTTATCCCAAAGAAATCAACACTGTAAACTCAAACACAGCTGAGGCACAATAAAATGACCTCAAATGCTTAGTAATGAAAATGATAATGGAGGAAATGAAAAAAAAATCCATAAGCAAATACAGGAAGATACAGCCAAAAAGATGAGGACCTTAGAGAGGCCATGACAGAAGCCTATAGAGAGGAAATGAAATCAATGAAAGAAATTAATGAAAATACAAACATTCAGTAGAAGGAAACAATAAAATGGTTCAAGATCCGAAGATGAAAATGAAAATGATGATAAAAGCACAAATAGCAGAAATCCAGGAAAGAGAACTTAGAGAAGAAAACAGAAACTGCAGAAATAACATCACCAAGAGATTGCAAGAGATGGAGGAAAGAATCTCAGGTGTGGAAGATGCAATAGAATACTTTGATGCAACCGTCAAAGAAAATTTTAAACCTGAAAAATTCCTGCAACAAAACTTACAATAAATCAAAGATATCATCAAAAGAAAAAACCTGAAGATATTAGAAATTGAGGAAAGAGAAGACACCTGGCTCCAAGGCCCAGAAAATATTTTCAACAAAATCATAGAAGAAAATTTCCCCAATTTAAAGAAAGAGATGTATATAAGCATACCAGAGGCCTACAGGGCATCAAATAAATAGGCCAGAAAATAAAATTCTCCTACCACATAATAATCAAAACACAAAATGTACAAAACAAAGAAAAATATTAAAAGCAGAAAGGGAAAAGTCCAAGTAATGTATATGGCAAACCTATCAGAATCACACCCAACTTTTCAACAGAGACCATAAAAGCCAAAAGAGCCTGGGCAGAGGTCTTGCAAACTCTAAGAGACAATAGATGTTAGTCCAGACTATTGTGCCCAGCGAAACTTTCAGTAACGTAGATGGAGGAAACAAGATATTCCGTAACAAAACAAATGCAAACAGTACCTATGCACAAATTTGGCCTTACAGAAGTTACCAAAAAGAAAACTGCAAGACAAAGTGGCTAACAA
Organism: Acomys percivali; assembly: GCA_907169655.1. NCBI lineage: Eukaryota > Metazoa > Chordata > Mammalia > Rodentia > Muridae > Acomys > Acomys percivali. Next base: position 62,916,285 of record OU015751.1, on the reverse strand, counting down.
TAACCAGGATAACACAGGAAATAGATAACTTCATGGTAGCAAAACAAAAATCACACACACCAAATACAATGTCATAACCAACACAAAAATCAAAGGATGCAACTGTCACTAGTCATTAATAGCTCTCAACATCAATGGTCTCAGCATTTCAATAAAAAGACACAGACTAACAGAATGGATGCATAAACATTCTTCTGCATTTAACAAACACATCTCAGTCGCAATGATAAATATAACCTCAAGGTAAAAGGCTGGAAAAGTCTTCCAAGGAAAACAGACACAAGAAGCAAGCTGGTATAGCCATGCTAATATCTAATATTAGCCCAGGCACTAAGGTCAACAATTAATAAATGGGACCTCATGAGGCTAAGAAGCATCTGTAAGACAGAGGACACTGTCAACAGAACAAAGTGACAGCCTACAGACTAGGAAAAGATCTTCACCAACCCTACATCTGACAAAAGCCTAATATCCAAATTATATATAGAACTCAAGAAATTAAATACCACCAAACCCAGTAACCCAATTAAGAAATGGGGCAGAATTAAACAGAATTCTCAACAAAGGAATATTGAATGGCTGAGAAACACTTAAAGAAATGTTCAATGTCTTTAGTCATCTGAGAAGTGCAAATCACAATAACTCTGAGATTCCATCTTACACCCATCAGAATGGCTAGGATCAAAAAGTCAAGTGACACCACATGCTGGCAAGGATGTGGAGAAAGAGAAACACTCCTTCATTGCTGGTGGGAATGCAAACTTGTACAACCACTTTGGAATTGTATCTGGCACTAACCCAGAAAACTAGGAATAGGGCTTCCTCAAGACCCAGCTATTCCACTCCTTGGAATATACCCAGAATGTAGGAACCAGGCCCAACTGGGCTGCCTGCCTGTCTTGCTGTTTCATGTTCTGTTTCTAGCAGCTTCCGTGTCTGTGTTTTTGTTGGTCAGCTGGTCATGTTTACTGCTCTGAAAATGCACCCCACCCCTCCTTGGGACTTTTCCTCCTTTGTGCAATTGTCTCTTGAGGGAATTCACCTGCAAGTTGCATTCCTGTTTTGCCACCCATAAGAAGGCTCTTTGAACCCTGAATAAATGTTGTTGAGGCTGCTGAAGCTGCTGCTGCTGCTTCTGCTCTTAGCATGAAGGACCCGCTGTTATTGTGTGTGTATGTGTGTGTGAGTTAAATCCGCAGTCCCTCGCCCCTGACTCGGTACCACGGTGGCATGGGCACCACACCAGAAGATGCTCCAGCACACAACAAGGACATATACTCATTCATGTTCATAGCAGCCTTATTCATAATAGCCAGATCATGGAAACAGCCTAAATGTCCCTCAGCTGAAGAATTGATAAAGAAACTGTGGTACATTTACACTATGGAACACTACTCAGCTATTAAAAACAAAGAAATCCCAAAATTTGTGGGCAAATGGATGGAACTAGAAATGATCATACTGAGTAAGTTAACCCAGAAGCAGAAAGACTCACATGGTATATACTCACTTATAATTGGACACTAGTCAAAAAGGCATATCCCAGCGAAGTCTTCACTTACCAGGAGATGGGATAGATGTGAGGACATCCTATTGGCATGCTAGGTGAGAGAAATGTAGGAGAATGGGTAAATACAAGGAGCCAGAGGGTCCTAGAAACCTACAAGAACATCATGATGGGTGGATCAGGGACCAGGGGTTCTGCTCAAACTACTGCACCAACCAAGGACAATACAAGCAGTGAACATTGAACCCCTACTCATATCTAGCCAATCGACAGGACATTCTTCACAGTTGTGTGGAGAATGGGGACTGACTCAGACATGAACTCTGGTGCCCCATATTTGATCACTTCCACTTGGTGGGAAAGACTTGGTGGCACTCAGAGAAAGAATAAACAGGCTACCAAGATGAGACTTGACAGCCTATAACCATATAGTGGAGGAGGAGGTCCCACTCGGTCATAGACCAAGGGGAGGGGAATAAGGTAAAAGCAGGAGGGAGGGAAGAAAGGGAGGATACATGTGATGGGATAACAATTTAGATGTAATCTGAACAAATTAATTAAATTATTTTTTAAAATAAGGTTCAGAGGTTAACAGAGAATTCTCAATGAATGAATATTGAATGGCTGAGAAGCACTTAAAGAAATGCTCAACGTCCTTAGTCATCAGAGAAATTCAAACCAAAATGACTCCAAGATTCTATCTTACACCCATCAGAATGGCTAAGATAAAAAACTCAAGTGACAACACATGATGGCAAAAATGTAGAGAACAGGAACACTTCTTCATTGTTGATGGAAGTGCAAACTGGTACGACCACTTTGGAAATTAATCTGGTGCTTTATCAGAAAATTGGGCATAGGGCTACCTCACGACCCAGCTATTCCACTCCTTGGCATATACCCAGAAGATGCTCCACCATACAACAAGGACATTTGCTCAACTCTGTTCATAGCAGCCTTATTCATAAAAGCCAGAATCTGGAAACAACCTAGATATCCCTTAGTCAAAGAATGGATAAAGAAATTGTGGTACATTTACACTATGGAATACTACTCAGCTACTAAAAACAAGGAAATCTTGAAATTTGCAGGAAAATGGATGGAACTAGAAGTGACAATCCTGAGTGAGTTAACCCAGACCCAGAAAGACACACATGCTATATGCTCACTTATAATTGTACACTAGCCCAAGATGGATATCTTCTGAGAATCTTCATTCAGTGAGTCATCAGCACAGATGCTAGGACTCACTGTTGGACTTCAGGTAACAGTCATATAGGAGAACAGGGAAATAGAAGGACCCAGAGAGTCCAGGAACCCAATAAGAAGACCATCATGGCTGGTACATCTGGACCCAGGTGGGCTACACAAACTATTGTACCAACCAAGAACAATGCATGTGGTAAACTTAGACCCCCTATTCAGATTTAGCCAATGGACCGTGCATTCTCCATGGTAGTAGGTAGAGGGGGGACTGCTTCTGACAAGAACCCTAGTGCCCACTATTTGACCACTTCCCCCTTGATGTGGAGGCCTGGTAGCACTCAAAGACAAGGGAAACTGGCTACACGAATGAGACTTGATAGGCTGTGATCATATGGTATGGCTGGAAGTCCCCTTCTGTCACAGGTCTAGGGTACAGAAATAGGGTGAAAGATGGAGGGAGGGATGGATGACAAGATACAAGTGAGGGGATAACTAACAGTGTATAACTTGAACAATTTATTTAAAAAACATGTATTCAGTAAAAATATTCAAGAGTTTAAAAAATAATCTCTACCACACTGTCAGCATTTTATTGCAAGTGGCATTTATTTTATCAGCTTCTATGCACTTTCTTCGTTTTCCTATTTTGTACTTTATAATAGAGAAACTTTGGACTGTTGTTTCTCTCCTAGATAGATACTTCAGAGGTACCTTCTCTTGTTCTTGCTATCTTCTTTGTCTACAATAATTTTTTAGCCACACTCCATTATAATTTTCCTTTAAGATTCCCTGTTAACCAAGGCATTTGTATCAATCAGCTTTCTATTACAAGAGCAAAACATCTGGAGTAACTTACAAAAAAATATTATTGAGGTACACAGTTTTGAAAATTATGGCCCCAAATGAGCAGAAAACATGTTTTTGGGTATGTAGCATAGCAGTAAAAAAAAAAAAAAGACAATTTCTTGACTCATAAAAAGAGCTCATGGCAAATTAATCACATAAAATCCATGGCCAGGAAGCAGAAGAGAGAGAGAGAAGCAGGCAGATATACCACAGTCCTTGTGAATACACACCAAAAGCCTCCATCATGTTCCACATCTTAAAGATTCTGCTACACCTCAGTAGCACTAGCACCACTGTGAAAACTAAGCCTTTCATATATGGGCAGTTACAAGGCATTCATTATCCAATCTATAGCGGTATTTCTATGTTATTAAAGTTATCATACTGTTTAGAAAAGTGGGTAGGAGGAATGACAGAAATAGAAATGGTGAAAGATGAAAAGAAGAAAAGAAGGGAAGAAGGAAGGAGAGAGGGAAGGAAGGAACCCTAAACAGGATTGTCACTGAAAAATAGAACTCACTAATAGTGGTAGGCTGTTAGAAATAAAAATGTTTTCTTTAAACACCAGAATTCTATCAGCTCCTCCTAAATAGAATACCATATGGAGTTACTACATGTCTTCCTTTTTGAAAGTTGTTCTTTTATTTTATTTGTATGGATATTTTGCCTTCATTGTTTGTATACCATGAATATGCTTGTACCCTTGGAAGACAGAAGAAGGCATCAGATGCCCCATAACTGGAGTTACAGATGTTTGTGAGCTGTAATGTGGGTGTGAGAATTGAATCCATGTCTTCTGGAAGAAGTTTTCTTAATTGCTGAGTGATTTCTCCACCCTTAAGAATGGTGGAAAGATGTTGTAAATTCTTAGTTTGTTGATAATAGTGTTTCTGAGAACTACACTGCCATTAAGAATGCCCTTTGAAGCCATTCTGTGAAATATACTCAGGGAATTTTTGGCTAACAGCAGAGCTAAGTACAATTAATTTTGTATTAAAAACAAAATAACAACAACAGAAAAACCACCTTATTATTCAGTATGTGGACATTCCAGCTCTGCTTCAGGCTATTTAGTTGCTCATTAGAGAGTGGCAGAAAGAAAGGAGAACATCAACCAATTGTCAATGCTCATGGTTAAGGATATTAGTAAAGAGGGTGAAACCGTGGAGACTCAGTGATGACTTACATTTTTGTAGTATCTCAAATTTTCATTCTCACAAATAATGGTAAATGGATTTAATTCATTCCATGTCTTTCTAAGAACTAATTTGGGAAATCTGTGTCTTGCCATCACTGTGAGATTTTATCCATTCACACATATACTTCTGAAGCACATAAGGTAATCTGTCACTAATTAAATAAACATATAAATGACTGCATTACTAACAGCAAGCCTGAGCATGTACCTTCCAGCAGATGGTCATATTGTTGAAATAATATTTCAATGGCAATGAAATAATGTCAAACTACTAAACTTAAATTGAAGAGAGGAACAATGTGTAAGAAATTCAAGCATAATATTAGCTAACATAATTCTTTGTGTAAAACTCTAAATACATGAAGTTTTTGTTTCCCTTTTTAAAAATTACTATAGAATTAAGCATTTCTTTTATCTTCATCATCATCATCATCATCACTACATCTGTTATTTTTGTGTGGTTGTAATCAAATATTTGTGTGTATGTTTGTATGTGTGTGTGTGTGTGTGTGTGTGTGTGTGTGTGTGTGTGTGTGTGT
>OU015751.1:62890249-62910979 GCA_907169655.1 Acomys percivali | reverse complement strand
TGTGTGTGTGTGTGTGTGTGTGTGTGTGTGTGTGTGTGTGTGTGTGTCTCCCCATGCACATACCAGAGTAGACATGTGAAGGTCACAGGACATGTTTTTCAGTTCTCTCTGGTGATCTGTAAAGGACTATCTGTGTATGAGCACACATGCTATGTGTATGCCCAGTATGGGCTGATGCCACAAGAGGGCATCAGATCCATGAGAAACTGTGCTACTAATTTTTTTTATGAACTGCTAAGATTGTGCTGGGAATCAATGTTCAGTCCTGGGCAAGAGCATTAAGTACTCTCAAACTCTAAGTCATTTGTCTAGCCTCCTCTTTCTACAATATTGGAACAGTGTCTCTCTTGTTTCTCCTGCTTTAATGTGCTTTATTAAATAGGCCAGGGGTTCTCAAGCTTCCTAATTCTGCTACCCTTTAATACAATTCCTCATGTTGTGGTGAAACACAAGCATAAAATTGTTTTGTTGCTACTTTATAACTGTAATTTGCTGCTGTTCTGAATAATAATGTAAATATCTGATATGGAGGAGCTGATATGTGAACTCTATGAAAGGGTCATTTGACCTCTAAGAGGTAGCAACCCACAGGTGGAGAACAGATCTAGCACATCTCTTCAAAGTTTTTGTATGATTCTCATATCCCTATGTACATTTTACTGAGAACTGCAGGAATTAAAATTATGCATCACAACATCCAGATTTTTTAACAGGTGCTCTGGGCATTGAATTCTGATTGTCAGGCCTTCACAGCAAGCATCTTTCCTGATGAGCACAACTATGGTCCAAGCTAGATATTTTTACCTAATATTTTTCATAATATTTATCTTGTCACAATTTATCTTGACTTTTATTATGGCTTGTATTGTCTGTATAATGGTTGGTAGTATTCATAGAGGTTATCCATGAAGTCAGTTCTATAGAAGACTAAATTCTTTGTTCTCATTCTGAGACTTAAAATATGTCAAACCCTTAAACAATCCTTGTTGATTGCCCAATGTAACAAGAACAACTAACTCCTTAAATGTCCATGTAGAATTAATGCTTTGAAATATAGCAGATTTCAAAGGCTGTCTACATTTAATGATTGTGTCACTTCTACATTATTTCTTTCATAAATTTTCCCTAACTACTTTTTTGCAGAAGTAACTATTTATACAGTTGAATGTCATGTAAGTTTGTGTCAAAAGTTTAAATTCTAGGTTATTCCTAGTCATTCAGTAGTAGTGATTCAGATTTTAGTTGTGTGGCAAATAGCCTGATAAAAGCACTTTTTTCTTGGACCCTAAGAAAGAAGGAATAACGAGGCTTGTTGCTCTTTTTGGTAGACAAAAAAGAATATACAGATACTTATGCTAAAGAGGTCACTCACAGGTGATTACCTATTGTTCTTCTAGGGACAATAGCTCAGTTCCCAGCACTCACATCAGGTAGCTCACAACTATCTGTAACTCCAACTCTAAGAGATCCAATATTCTCTTCTGATCTATGTAGCACTTATGTATACATAGCATTCATAACAAAAAATACACAAACATAAATTAAAAACCAAGAACTTTATACAGATATTAAAGATTTTTGTAAACATAGCCAGCTATTTATAGGTTTCATTGTTTTATAATTAGACCTCCCAGAAATTTTGTCTCAAATAACATTAAATAAATAAATAAATAAATAAATAAATAAATAAATAAATAAAATGTGAACAGAAGAATTTGGGTTCTTAGGATTGAACTCAGGTCATCATACTGATCAGCAAATATCTTATACAACTCACAGCCATTATCATTGTTGTTTAAAAAGAAATTTTCATGAATAATAAACACATTCTCAAAAAAAAAAAAAAACAAAGTACAATCAGTTGGTTATGTCCACAGAGCTCAGTGGTATTTTTTTGTGATGGTGTTATCAAAATTTAATCAGTTTATGAATGAGTTCTGGAAAAAATATAATTTTATGCAGTGACATAAAGATTTTGGAAGCAAAAGTGCACCCAGAATATCAAAACTTACTTGGTAAGACACATGTGCTCTTGTTTATTTTGCATTTATTGAAGGAGGAACAAAAAGATCACCATTTCTATCCATGGAGTCTTCATGACTATATTAATTTATAGAAAGGATGGAATAAAAACACCTAGCAGTGTAAATATTTCTTTGGGTTAGCAAATGCAACTTCTACAGTTTTTATTAAGATTTATTTATTTATTATGTATGCAAATCTCATTATAGATGGTTGTGAGCCAATATGTGGTTGCTGGGAATTGAACTCATGACCTTGGAAGAGCAGTCAGTACTCTTAACCTCTGAGCCAGAACTTCTAAAGTTTTTGTTAAACAATGGTAGAAACATATTTTTTAACCAGCATTCAAAATATGTACTTGAGTTGTCTATAATTATTAATCATTATTTTGACTTGTATTCTAATTTCAAATTTAATTTACAGTGAAATGTAATTATATAGGGAAGTACATTGATCATAGCTGTATGATTCTAACTGAAGTAAGCAAGGGAAAGCCTTGAGTGAGAAAAGGCTTGAGTGAATGTGTAGTGTTGACATGTTCACAGCCATGTCCACCACCCCATAGCCTCAAACCCATAGAGGAATGGCAAAGCTTTTCCTCTGGCGATGGGGCTCAGAGGGACAAGACAAAGCCTTCTCTCAGGGGCATGTGTAGAGTTGGTGTTGTATACAGAAAATGTCCAGCATAAATTTTTTTCTTCTGGAAATTTTTAGCATAAATACTGCTCATTTACAGAAATGGTGTCTGCCAAGATTAGCTAAGTCTGTCTCATTGATCTAGCTGAATCTCACTATCTCCTTTTTAGATGCAATAGCACCACCTCCTTATTCATTTATATGCCATGACCATGGTTCCCTGTTTGAATGCATTTAATAAGCATCCCAATCTAATAGGAAGCCCAGACCACCCAACATCAGCTTTCTTTCTAGATGTCTGTGTGCCTGTATATCTGTCTTTCTTTGTTATTTCACTGCCACAAGTCTGGTTAAGTTCCTGGAGACTATGAATGCAGCATCAAACATTGTAACAAACTAAGTGTGCCTGGAAAGCCACTGTTAAGAGTGAGAAATGACATTAGCAGTACTCTCAATACCCTTCTTCTGCTCTATTCTGATCACTACTCTCTCATTTCCAAAAGGAACCACACTCCAGTGTTCTGAAACTATTAACACTCTGTCTCTCTGGCTTTACATCTGTCTTCATCTTTGTCTTTCTCTCTCTCTCTCTCTCTCTCTCTCTCTCTCTCTCTCTCTCTCTCTGTGTGTGTATGTATGTGTGTGTGTGTGTGTGAGTGTGTGTATAGTTGTGTGTGTGCATACCAGTGTGTACAAGTTGACATATGTGGAGAGCAAAAGTCAATTCTTATGCTGGTCATCTGGCACTAACCTCCTTAGTTGTGTGTCAGGGTCTCTTAATGCAACTTAGATCTGAAAACTATACTAGGATGACTGTCCAGTGAACCTCAATAGTTCTTCTGCTTCTTCTTTCCCAGCACTAGGATTATAAGAGGATGCCACACTTGGCTTGTTATGTGGATTCTATATATTCTACTCAGGTCTTTATGTGTGTGTGGCAAGTGTTTTATCAATAAACCATCTTTCAAGGCCATTGATTAACTATTTCATTGAAATTTATCTAAGTGCAATCACACTGAGACAGATGAGAGCAATTCAACTTTCCCTAGGGCATGGGGAAGACCCTAAAAATTTAAAATGTTATTGAAAATGTTAGTTTTGTATGAGTCCTCTAGTCTTTAGTATGAGTATCTCTTTGAAGCCTGCCAGAAGCAGGCTACTCAGACCTTCAAATGACTGTAGACAAACCCTTCAGCATTGCATGCAAGAGCACAGAACCATTATCTTAATGGCCCTCTGTCTGGAAACCAAAGCCTCTGCCATTCTAGCATCCAAGCTGTCTTAAATATGTTATGATCACTCTGAAAATCCTCCAGCTGAAAGGACCTCTGGGCCAGAGTCCTGATGCCTACTCCTGAAGGTCTTGCCCCAGTAATGACCACTCTAGGCAAACTGTTCCAGCCTTAGATGGCAAGCATCCCAGGTAACACAAGTGTTGGTTGCCATAAGATAAACCAGAAGCATGTGTTTCATGATGAAACCATTCACTTTCTTAGTAACTTGGTCAAAAGCTCAGATGATTGGTGCAAAGAGAGTCTTCCAGAATAGCCTGTGGTTGATGAAACTTGAGGTATCTTGGGATTGTTAAAACTCAAACCTTCATTTGAATGACATATCCAGGCATGTGCTCATTCCTGGCTCCATGAGCAGTCATTAGAACTGCTTTCCAATCCATTATCCACCCATGTTGCAACATTAGACAAGTAGAAGTCTTCTTCCAAATGTTGTTTTCACTACCAACTTGTCTTTATCCTACACAGATAGGGTGTGCTGAGCTGGGAAAAGGATAAAGCAGTGGTAAAAGCAGTCATTGCCTTGCCAGTGGCTGAAGCAAGAAGGCATCTACAGACAGAAGCAGCCCTGGAAACTTTACACACAAGCTGTCACTGACTGCTACCAGTAGCTGGTGCAGAAAGCAGCCATTTGGAACGAAACTCAGAGCCATGTGCCTCCAACATGTGCACCTCTATTAAAATTTTTCCTAAGTTTCTGGCTTCTAAATTCTAGGAACACAAGTTCTTGTTCTCAAGACATGTAACTATGAGCTTCTATGTTTGCCTTCCAGACTACAGTCCTTTGACTTTCAAGATCCTGGATAACCAACTTTCAAATAGTTCTCCCCACTTACTTGTGACTTCTAGTCACACAGAACATAAGGACTCAAGCCATTTTATTGATGAAATAAAAAAGTGTAGACATTCATGTCTACAAATTTATTCAACCCTATAATTTTGTGCATGATATTCATCAGCACTATGATGTGCTGTGTCTTATTCATCATGATTACTGTATAGTCTTGTCACTGTCTCATTCTAGTACAGATCAGATATCTATCTGAGTCTTAGTGATGAGGGTGTCTGTAAAGGAATTTTAATCCATCAACATGGCTGCCCTGGCAAGGGATTACTTCCAAAGGTCTAGGTCTATATGATCTACCTGGAATATTGGCATGCCCTTAGTACACACCTTTAATCTCTCTGGCTGAAACAGATAGGTCACACCTTCAACCTCCCTGGCTGGAATTTAATACCCACATTTTATCCCAAACAATGATGTCTAATTGAGGAACAGACATTATATAGTGAGGAAGAGAGTATATTATCAGAATATAGTACAATTATGTACAATTTGGTGCAGTTCAGTTAAGTACAGTTGAGTTTGTGCAATTCAGTTTGTGGAGTTCAGAGGCAGTTTTTCTAGGCAGAGCAATTCAGTGAAAAGAAGAGGAAGACAATTTGAATCAGTCAACTTGGAGAAGAGTTTTGAGCCAGAACAGCTGAATGGAACAAGCCAGTCAGTGTTCAGAAAGAACTAGAAGAGGATGAGTATGTTCAACAGTAAGTCTCAGAGGCTGAAAACATTCTAGGCTTACGTCAGCAGATGGAGCCTGAAAGATGAAGTCTTCAAGGTCTGAGCTTACAGAAGATAAGATTATATAGAGGTTAGAAGTTTCCAGACCTAGGCCTAGGAGTAATTAGATAAAAATGCTCTGGGCTCAGCCTAAGCCATGTGTTAAAAAGCTTTGGTACAGCTCTCATTTCATCCCTTCATCTGATAAAATAAAAACATTTATATATGTCTATTTATGTCCAGCTAGGAACATTTACAAATAACAACGCTAAAACATGCTTATATATGGGCATCAGCTAATGAGTATATAGATTCACATCTATAAACTGTGTACATATCAGTGCCATGGCAGAGCCACACAGCATAAATACACTCAGTTTCAAAGACAGGTGCAAACAGGTGTCCAGAAGTCTCTCTCTAAAAATGAGTGTGAGCATCTCAAGTGTTCTACAGCTTCAATACCATGATACTTCCTGCCCTTAGCCTTTTATTTCATCTAAGTATTAATCTATAGTTCTTATCTAATCTTTGAAGCCTCAGGGAAGTAAAATAAATGAATAAAATTACCTCCACACAAATATTTGGTACTGATACTTCAAGAAATAAAGCAGAAGTCAAAGTTGACATTCAACAACTCTTCATCAAAAACAATGAACTTGCAAAAATATATTTCTGGTGATTCTAGAAACTACATTTACAATCTATTAGGGATTATCAAACTAACTCTGTCATTTAGATAAACTTTATGTATGTATTCCATCATGTAACATGATACTTTTTGAATCTGTGAAGAAATAAAAGTAAAACTTACAAAACCAGAACAATACTACTAGGTTTCATTCAATCTCTCCAAGTCACATACTTGAAAGACTCTAACATTTCCCTTATATTCATTCATTCATTCATTCACTCATTCATTCATTCATTCAACTTTGATGTTGCCCAGAAATGTGCAGAATGCTACAGGCACACAATCAAATAAATTATAGTTCCTCTATCAAATCATTTGAGATTAGTGACATGCTGAAAAACCACATCTATTCTTACAGATCAATGAGTGTACAGAGGTATTACTGTATGACAGAAGGAAGCCACACTTAGAAAACGTTCCATTGGGGATAAAATTTACCCTGATCTGTGGTAGAAATATAAAAGGTAGCTCTAACTCAGATTTAGAAGGTTCAATGCAATTTATCACATTCTTCAATTTCCTTTACTACCTTCCCAGAAAGGCTAGAACTGTAACGTTGTTGAATTCATAGTCACTCCCTACAATAAACAAGTGAATTGCTAATGCTTGCTCTCCTCTAGTAACACCACCAGCCAAAGAGCATGAATGGGCTGGACCTAGGCCCCTGACACATATGCAGCAAATATGCAGCTTGCTTATCATATGGATTCCCTAACAACTGGAGTAAGAGTTATTTCTGACTCTGTTGTCTGTATTTTGGGTCCCTTTCTGCTACCTGTACTACCTTGCCTGACCTCAGTTGGAGAAGATACATTTACTCCTGATGCAGTTTGATATGCCAAGGTGGGTTGGTACCCATGGGGGTTTCTACTTCTCAGAGAAAGTAAGGTAAATAGAGGGAGGAGGTGTGAGGGTGGGACTGAGATGAGAGGAGGAAGGGGTCTGTGATCAGTCTGTAAAGTGATTAAATAAATTAATTAATGAAAAAATAAAGAGGAATAAAAATACTTTAAATGCAAATAATAAAGTAACATAAGATATTTTTGTAAATATTTTCTACAACTTTACATCTTTTTTCCATTACAAAATGGAATTACAAAAATACTCTCAAATTTTCAAATGAACTAAAATGGAAAAGTATATGATAAAGTTTCAAGAATACTGTTCTAAGTAGAGACAATAACAATCCTTCCTATGACAAAGGTTCTCTAGACAATGTAGCTTCAAAAAATGGCATCAGCATGCTCTCTTCTCCCATCAAGGTGTTTCTGGCACTTAGGAGAGGAGGAGACAACTGAGGGAGAGAATTGCAATTTAACAAAAGCATAATGTCCTCTCCAGGAAGAGGAAAATGGTTCCAAGTCATTAAAAATAAAATAAGTGCTCCATAAAAGTATAAAATTTTGATTGAAAAAGATTACTTCATTCACATGGTTCCTGCGATTATTAATACAATGTAGTCCTTTCAAAAGTAAAGATGTCAAATTACCTTTGCAATCATTTCCAAATGTAAACGAAAGCTACAGTTCTAGCCAAAGAACTATATTGAATCTTTCCAGGTGTATTAACTGTCTATAAATATTGTAAGGTCAGTGCTTTTATCCTGAAACAAAGAGGAGACCCAGGGATTTTCATGTTCCATTTTATTTACTGACATTGAAATTATTTGATGGGAGATGTTTATCAGAAGACACACAGACACAGTGCAATCCAGGCTCAGGGAGATGGATTTCTTACAATTTCAGAAGTCAATGGAATTTCACAAATGCTCTTCCTACTTATTATTGACTTTCAGGGAAGATATTCCTACTAATGAAGTGAATCAGTCCTTCCTGAAACATTGATGACACCGGTAAATAACCAGCTCACTTCAGACACACACCAACGTCACGATAGTTATTGGTCTCTGTGTACAACTATCCATCAATAACGTTCACTTATAAAATTAAGAAATAGGTGGGAAATAACCATCATCAAGATTTTGGCCAAAATCAACAATATTTAATTATAAATATTAGAAATTAAATATACATATAAATGAATAAATAAATTGTAGCTGTAATGTAAGAAATTTAGAAAATAAAGAACCATTTGTCATGTTACACAATTATGGGGGGGAAAGAATTTGTGTTAAGCCATCAAATATCATATTTTCTGTTCTTTCAGTGGTATAATAAAATTTTAATTGTGTAAAACAAGAGGAGAAAAGTAAGTAATCTTCATAGGTACAGAAACTTTTTGTAACAGTATATATGGTATGTATGTACAAACAGTATATGTGTGTTTGTGCATGCTCAAGTGTGTGTGTGTGTGTTTAGCTAGGGACTGAACCCATGGCCTTGCAGCTTTGCACACTGAAAGCAAGTTATCAAATTCTTGGCTGCACTTATGTCCAAACCTTTAGTCTTTTTGTCTTTTTGATAATCATCATTTCCACTGAAAATATATTAAATGGTTTTCATTTGTATTTTCCCAATCACTCTTAATGTTGGGTGCTATTTCTATTCTTAATGGCCATTTGTATGCTTCTTTTGGAGAAGGGTCTATTTTGACCTAACGTTCATTTAAAAATAAACATTTAATATTGTGGCTGTAGTTTTTATTAATATTAAGTTTGGAGGTCCTTTTTTTACATATATTCTGAGAATGAACTCATCTTTGAATATATAGTCATCTAATAATTAATTCCACTCTATATGTTCTTTACATTGAGTTCATGGCCTTTATAATCAGAATAGAATCCAATATACTGAATTTCTTTGCTGGTTATCACCATTTTTGATAAAATTTTGGGTACTTAATGCTCATTGTGGCTACATTCAGTATCACCTACATGACTATAAACAAGCAAATATCAATCAAATCTAAATGTACCCTAATCTACTTAATTTTATCTCAAAATGTCATTTACAGAAAGTCATTATAAAACCATGATATTCAGCCAGGTGTGGTGGCCCATGCCTTTAATCCTAGCATTCAGGAGGCACAGTGAGTTTGAGGGCAGCCTGGTCTACAAAGTGAGTCCAGGACTGCCAGGGTGTTATGGAGAAACCCTGTCTCAAAAAACCAAAACTAAAATGAAAACCCTGTTTTAAAAAGCCATAATAATCATGAATCAATAATTAAAAATAATAAAAGTTGTCAAATACACAATAAAACTGATTTCTTTAGAAGAAAATCACTCTTACATGTACTGGGGTAAGTTTACTCATTACTTCTTTATACTTGCATTTGTTGCTCATATTCTTTGTAGCACTTTAATATGCAGACAAGGCCTACATGTAAATATGTGTATATAAATAAACACAAAACAACTTAATTTGTGATCAATTTCAAAAAACTGTAGTAAGAGAGCTATTTAGAAATTATATGTATGGATTGGGGGAAGATAAAATTAGTGATTTCACATTGTAGTGCTCATTCTCAGCAATCCAGGTTAAAGCACAACACAAAGAATTACACATCTCTCATCTTCCAGGAGACTGTAAACTCACTGGGAGAGTTCTCAGCTCATAAGGCTATTTTTCATGAGGAATTTGAACAAGGAATTTGAATAGAGTTATCGTTACAAAACCTCAATAGTAGTGTTTAATTTAATGTAAAAACAGAAATTATATCATTGCAGACTATTAATGAAAATTAAAAAATAATATTTAAAGAATTCAGCAATGAGAATTATAAAATGAACAAGAAGAATCAAACCAAGTCTATGTACTTCTTGTTCTTCAAGCTTATAATAAAGCAGAGGGAAAGATAAGAACTGTTAAGTTACAAATATTCTGTAAGATGCTTCTACAGAAAAGAATTTCATGACCACAATCATGAAAACTAATCAATTTTACCCACTGTATTAAGCAAAATAGTGCATTCAAGAGGTATATTTATAGTATTGACAAGGAAACCTCTTTTTTTTAAAAAAAACCCGGCATGTCCAGACAAGAAAGTAGAGAAGCACAGACATTAGATATATAACCAGAGACATAAACACACCTCAGACTAAGAAAGATAGATTTATGTTGCCTTGAGAAAACTCTCTCAGCTAAAGTTTGAAAAAAGTTATACAAAAGGTTATTTCTAGAAAGATTGAGTGTCTTGCATGTAGAGAGCCAAGCCTCTGGGATATGATCCTGGGCAGGCAGCCTAGGTCCAAAGTCAGGCACACAACTTCCCACCTGCTTAGAATGGCCTAATTTGTAGGAACTGGAGCAATCAATTCTCCTTGAAAATATGTTTACTACTGATGACGATAGCATTTAAATTACCAGGCAAGGAAACTCTAGAAAGACAAACTATGTAAGTTAGCATAGTAACAAATGCTTTACAAAATATTTTATCAATGTTGGAATAATTCATTATATTTTTATGAAGAATAGATTCTTTTCTCATACAATCCATTCTGACCAGCTTCCCTTTCATCCATTCCTCCCAGCTTCCCTCTACCTTCTCCCTCCCTTCTCTCTCTCCCTTAGATCCTCTCTTCCTCTATTTCCTCTTCTGTAAAGAGCAGATATCTAAAAGAAAACAGCCAAACAGAACAAAACAAGGCACAGTAAGAAAAAGGCAAAATCCCTCCTATCATTCATTGTTATGTATTAATAAAAATTGCAATATTCTAGTATTTTTGCAAAATATAATGAGAGATAACTTAATCTAGAGCAAAAGATGGGTGAGCCTGAGAACACTGACTGAAGTCACTGCGAAGTCTATGTTCCAATATGAAAGGAGTTTTGAGGATTTTATAGTAACAGAGCAAAGAAAGTCATAAAACAAGATACTTTTCAAGTACATTGATAAAAAACATCAAGGACAGGTTCCAGCAAGGTGGCTAAATCAACGTTGTAGGCCTCCTCAGATGCTTACTGATGACATGCATAGCCTTTTCGTTAGTGAAATCTTTGGTTTTGTTAAGTTAATACATTCAAAAAGATTTTTGTCTTAGGAACTGCTATAACAGGGGCTATACATTGCCCAAGATAAGTTATTAGCCTATGGACATAAAACATTCCAACACATCAATAAGCCAAGAAGAAGGTTAAGTTTGAAACTATATCTTCTTGATCGAACTTTTGTTCACTGTAGATATCAGATAAATATGTAAAGTGTTATCTATTGAAATCTGATTCTGCCTTAAAAATTGAAGATCTCATTATTATTTAGTGGAAACCATTACAAAGTACATTTGAAAATAAGATATGTTTATAATCATAACTTAATTCTTTCTATAATGTAATCTTAAGAAATTTCTTGGCTTTTATATGTATCTGCATGTATATGCAGGTGCCAGTGGAGGTCAAAAGAGGGTGTCAGATCCTTTGGAGCTGGAGTCACAGATAGTTGTGACCCACTGTGAGTGCTGGGAACTCAGCATTGGTCCCTCTATAAGTGCATCAAGCACTCTTAACTCCTAAATTATTTTTCCTGTCCCCACAACTTAATTTTAATCACAGACTAGGTCACAAGTTTTGTAGAAGTAGATACATTTGTGTTCATTAATTTAACTATGCTCTTCAAATTTTATAAAACCTAATTTGCAAAGATATGCATTATATAAAATAATATTGCATTCACTCAGCTTTAGAATACTTCAAGAGTATTTCTTAGTTCTCTGTAAAGGAGGACATGCTTGTTATGCAAAAGAGAACCCCAGCCGACAAGTAACTCTGTGATTGGCATTCCTGTCAAGACCAATCTTGAGTCCCACTTATTTCCCTGGTTATAGTAAGAAACTAGGCTGGAATCTTGTTCTTAAAATGAATAGCTCAGCATCTGGCATTGACTGCTCTGGATATTACTCACTTGGAAAGTCTATGCATACCAGGATAATGTTTTAAAGACTTAACTTTGTTTTGTTCCTCCTTTCACATATTTAAGCACAGACCTTGAAGATTTAGTGGCTTGTCTTGTACTCAATTCTAAAGTGAAAAATTGAAGAAAATACTCTTATACCAATGTCACAAAAATATTCTTCAGCAATTTATTCATTTTAATCAACATTCACCCAACCAAAATTTATTAAATACTTATTTATTATTTTTATTTCCCTAAAATGAAAAGTGGTGAGATAAAAGCTTGCTTACTGGGCAAGGTAGTTATTAGTTATTTTGTTGAATACTTTTTGTGAGCCAAAAAAGTAAAAGGGGGTTACTGTCAGGTTTATGTTTTACAGATGAAAGCTGGGTTTCATAATCAAATACTGAGGCCCCAACTGACCTAGTTATCTTTGTTCTCAGGGATGCTCAGAACCACTCACCTGCCCAAGCTCTGAGCAGTTTTCTACTCCGGTCCTGTCAGTAGATTTCTAAAGGAAGAAAAGCCAGCACTCAAGTACACAGTACAATGTAAAATAAATGGAAATTTCTATCAGCTTGGCTTAATATTCAGTAACTGAGGACATCTTCTAAGGGGAAAAGAAGTCAAGCACATTCTGTCCCTTACCAGGCTCATCCTCATTCAATCTGAAACTATATTAAAATTTAAAGCATACATTTTAAAATTCTTTCCATATCTCAGTCTCTTTTTTCTGTTCTGAGTCTCTCATTCTTACCAGGATGCATATAATCACCTCTTTGTCTGGGTTAAATTTGCCAAGAAAATTTGATTCAGAAGAATAAACATTCTGCAAGAGATTTCACAGTTGAAAAGATGGACCAGAACATGAATATTGTTCTGTTTCTTCATGTGCCTCCAGGCCTATTGATAGAAAAAAGAATATAATTAAGTTCAAATTTTGAAAAATACTAAGTGTCTAAAGTTGAGGTTCTTCTCATTGTACATTTTTCTACTACAAGTTTGTAATATATATATTTGTCTTAATTTAGAACAAAGTGACTTAGCATACATGCCTTATTGAGTGTTTATGTTTTAATTAAAACTTTCTCATTCGATTTTCTCATCTTCTTCTGAAATTACTTCCACTGACTGAGAATAATAAAGAGTTCTTTGAGGAAGAAGACCCCACCCACCTCCATGCCTGATGCACTGGGAAAGAGAAGGCAAGAACGTTCTTCAATATGTGTGTTCACTCCTGGGCATTTTCTATTTATGGTTCTATGATGGTGCATTGAATGGATAGGGAAAGAAAAAATATGGAAATGAGGAAAGGATTGTCTTAGGGCTTTACTGTTGTGATGAAACCCCATGACCCAAAAGCAAATTGAAGAGAAAAAGGTTCATTTGACTTACACTTCCAGATCATAGTCTATCATTGGAGGAAGTTGGGATAGGAACTCAAGCAGAGCTGAAACCTGGAGGCAGGATCTGATGCAGAGGCCATGGAGAGGTGCTGCTTACATTCTGCTTTATATGGCTTGCTCAGTTTTCTTATAGAACCCAGGACTATCAGCCTAGGGATTGTAAAACACATACTAGTCTGGGCACTCCCTCATTGATCATTAATTGAGAAAATGCCTTATAGCTGGAACCCTTGGAGACATTTTTTTTTCAACTGAGGCTTCTTCCTCTTTGACAATTCTTGCTTGTGTCAAGTTGACACACTAAGCCAGCCAGGGTAAGGACCATGGGCTTAGTGATGACTATTCTATCTCTGTAATGTGAATGGAGTTATAAGCAGACATAAAATACAACATCATTACAACAACCATTTGGCCCACCTAAAAGAAAAATCACAGTTAAATGAACCTCTGGAACCCTGAGGCTTTACCTTACATACTTACAGATATGTACCTTGCTTCATATAGACCCCCATATGACATGCATTTTCTGAACAATGTACCTTGAAATGACATTACAGCTCCTACTCACTGGGTATTAAGCAACACTGCACTGAGAAGCTAGGCTTATCTTTAAGCACGTATTTGTTTATTTTTCAAGTACAACATTGCCATCTACAGGACACAAAGTTGGAAAATTGCAAAACTCCTTTTGTAGCATGTTTGACATGAGAAGTGGGAAGCACAAAGGTTGAAAATGTTGCTTGTGTTCACAATCATTCCTGTTTCAACATCCTAACAGACACTGTATTTTACAAAATATCTCATAATCACATAACTCATCAAACAAGTGGGAAAAATAGATGAAGCCAACTGCCTAGTGACACAACTTGTGTTTTAAATGATTGGGAATTCACCCCAATGTTCTATTAGGATAGTGTAAATGAGCTGGAAGAAAATCTAGAATTAGAGCGATGTATTTAGAGCTTTTGATGGTTATTGCTCATACCAATTTAATTGAACTTATCTGGAGATAGGCTACTGAAGGCTCCTTATAGAAGTCAAGTAATAAGAGGGGTGCAGATTTAACTCAGCTCACAGACTTCTTGTCTAACATACAGAAAGCCCTGGGTTCAATCCCCTGAACCCTATAAACTATACATGAAGGCACATGCCTGGAATCCCAGAATTCTGGAGGTAGAGGTGGAAGAATTAAGAAATAAAGGTCATTCTCAGTTATACAGTGACCAGCATGTGCTACATGAGATCTTGCTTTAAAAATAGAAAAGGAGAGTGGGGAAAGAGAGAGGGATGGAGACATAAAAAATCAGCCCAATTAAATATTGCTATGGTCATGATGTCTCTTCACAGTAATAGAAAGCCCATATTAAGACAGAAGGATAGCTAGTTGTCAGGTTACAGTATTTTAGCTCAAAATGGGAAGAAAAGGAGTTACAGCGTAACTAATTTTCCCTATTGTGACACAAAGCCTAAAATTTGACTTAGAAACATAGAAAATACAAATGGTATTAAGAAACTATTTTTGAATGTGTGACCTCAATTTAGTTAAAATTTGACCTAAAATATTTATTAGGAAAAGCCTGAATGTTTCAGGAAAATCTGTTAAATTCACTAGCATACTTCTAATCTCATTTTCTGAAGATATTTAATATTAAGGTATATAATTAGCTCACTCTAATTCCATAATTGTTGGTTGTCTACAGAGTAAGCTACGGGTAGGAAGGCAATCATATGACCCTTCCTCTATGTTTTAAATTAACTCCCAGAGAAAAGAAAGAAAACTATGTAGATCAAAGCCACTCAATCTTATAGAACTATCTGAAATCAAGTTTATTTTGTCACCATAACACTAACTCGAAAGTGTTCTATAAGAATAGTAGTCTCATCTCAAAGAAGTTGCCTCATTAAAATGAGAAAACAGAAATACCCAGCACTGTGGTTTCATTTGTGATGTTTTCTTCACAGTTTCCCATGCTGTTTGCATAGCAAAAACTCTGGGTACATCAACCATATTTATATCTCAGGATTTATGAAAATAATCTCAATCACAAAATAAACAAAATTTCTTCTGTAGTCTATCAATGTATAGTAAGCAAATGTGTAATAAAATGTTTATATGTATCAAATGAGTGAGAATTAATTAAATAAGGGCTGATCTTTCCTTGAAGCAAGTACTGTTGTTTCCACTGATAAGCAGTTTATGTGATGTCATCTGTTTCTAGTAATACACAATTATATTCCATTTATACAAACTTATTTTATCATGGTCTTCAAGTATTACAGTAATGCTAAACTCAATGAACATCTCTAGCCCTCCAATTTACTTAATTCTGATTGATAATCTTTTCATCTGCTAAAACACTGGCTTTTAAAATACTTTCTGGTCTTTAATTCCTCCTCCAACTCCTTGGCCATGCAGCTCTGTGTCTTCTTACTGCATCTTTTTCCTTTCCCTCATCCTTAAATGTGAACATCAGTATGCAGAGACCAATACATGAGTTTCTTCTTTAGCAATACTAAGTACCAGATGATTACTCTGTCCTATGATATAGATAGAGATCATCTTCATGGTAAGATTCCCAATTTGTCCAAAACTGAATTTTTCCACCCAAAACTCTAAAGTCTAATCACCTTCACAGTGCTTCCATTTAAATATGTATTCTTATTTGATGTATTCAAGAGATTATTTTTATTCTCCCAGGCCTTTATACTTACTTTTCTCTTAAAATTTTCATCCCAGAGGATAGTATTCTTCAAGCATAAGATTGATGTTGTAATTATTGAATTAATACAACAATAGTAATGTGAATACTAGGATGCTGTAGTTGAAATTTTTTCAATATATACAAGATGTATTAGAAATTCCCCACATAACACTGAGGCTCATAGGCTATGGTTTTTAAAAGAAGGCCTGCCATATACACTTTGTATTTACTTCATAGTCTTTACATCATATCCCATGCCTAGACATTAAATTGTTTTAGAATTTATTTAGTTAGATTTTCATGCCACAAAAAATCCTATACTTCACGTGCTATTGTCCATAGTACTAATGCAGTAAAAGAGTATCTTCTGTCACTAACAATGGCCTTAAATGTAGAAGATTGGCTTCTTCTCCACTTGACTCTACTGAGAAAGGAAGGCAACAAGAGACAACTCTCAGTTGATTGAGGCATCAGATCATAGGCATCTCGGCCCAGAGGATCTGAGAGTGTCCATGTGAAAGAGCACAGATTATTTTTGAGAGTTCAAAGCATGAGGTCCCATTTATTAATTGTTGATGTTAAGGCCTGGGTTGTTGGTGTTTTGTTCAGAAAGTTGTCTCCTGTGTCAATGTGTTCCAGGCTCTTCCCCACTTTTTCTTTTAACCGATTAAGTGTCTCTGGTTTTATGTTGAAGTCTTTAATCCACTTGGACTTGGACTTGCATGGTGATAAATGTGGATCTAATTGTATTTTTGTATATGTAGACATCCAATTAGTACAGCACCATTGGTTGAAGATGCTGTGCTTTTTCAATTGAATTGGTTTGGCTTCTTTGTCAAAAATCAAATGACCATATGTGTGTGGATTCATTTCTGGGTCTTCAATTCGATTCCATTGATCAACCAGCCTAATTGCTGTGCCAGTACCATGTTGTTTTAATTACTGTTACTTTATAGTACAGCTTGAGATCAGGTATGGAGATTCCTCTGGAGGATCTTTTATCATACAGGTTTGTTTTAGCTATTCAGGATTTTTTTCCATATGAAGTTGAGAATTAATCTTTCAATGTCATTTAAAAATCGTGTATGTGTTTTGATAGGGATTTTATTGAATCTATAAATTGCTTTTTATAAGATGACCGTTTTTACTGTGCTAATACTCCTGATCCATGAACAAGGGCGATCTTTCCATCTTCTGATGTCAGCTTCAATCTCTGTCTTCAAAGAACTGAATTTTTTTTCAAACAAGTCCTTTGCTTGGTTGGTTAGAGTTACTCCTAGATATTTTATATTGCTTGTGGCTATCATGAAGGTTGTAGTTCCCCTAATTTCTTCCTCTGTATGATTGCCCTTTGTATATAGGAAAGCTACTGACTTTTTGGGTTAATTTTGTATCCATCCATTTTCATGAAAATGTTTCTCAGCTGTAGGAGTTCTCCAGTGGAATTTTGGGGGTCACTTATGTACACTATCATATCATCTGAAAATAGGGATAATTTGACTTCCTCCTTTCTCATTTGGATCTCCTTTTGTTGTCTTATTGCTCTGGCTAGAACTTCAAGTACTATATTGAAGAGAGTGGGCAGCTATGCCTGGTCCCCAATTTTATTGGAATTTGCTTGAGTATCTCTCCATTTAATTTGAGGTTGGCTATTGGCTTGCTGTATATACCCTTTATTATGTTTAGGTATGTGCCTTGTATCCCCAATCTCTCCAACACTTTAAACATGAATGGGTGTTGGATTTTGTCAAATGCTTTTCTGCATTTGAGGAGATGATCATGTGGGTTTTTTTCTTTCAGTTTTTTTATATGGTGGATTACATTAACGGATTTCCATATATTACACCATCCCTGCATGCCTGGAATGAATCCTACCTAGTCATGGTGAATGATATCTTTAAATGGGACCTCATGAGGCTGAGACGCTTCTGTAAGACAGAAGACACTGTCAACAGAACAAAGCGACAGCCTACATAGTGGGAAAAGATCTTCACCAACCTGACATCTGACAAAAGCCTAATATCCCAATTATATAAAGAATTCAATAAATTAAACACCACCAAACCAAATAACCCAATTAAGAAATGGGGCTCAGAACTAAAGAGAGAATTCTCAACAGAGGAATATAGAATGTCTGAGAAACACTTAAAGAAATGCTCAAAGTCTTTAGTCATCAGAGAAATTCAAATCAAAACAGCTCTGAGATTCCATCTTATACCCATCAGAATGGCTAAGAACAAAACTTCAAGTGACACCACATGCTGGTGAGGATGAGGAGAAAGGGGAACACTCTTTCATTGCTGGTGGGAATGCAAACTTGTACAACCACTTTGGAAATCTATCTGGCACTATCTCAGAAAACTGGGAATAGGAATTCCTCAAGACCCAGCTATTCCATCCCTTGGAATATACCCAGAAGATGCTCCAGAACACAACAAGGGCATATGTTCAACCATGTTCATAGCGACCTTATTCATAATAGCTAGAACTTGGAAAAAAACTAAATCTCCCTCAGTTGAAGAATGGATAAAGAAAGTGTGGTACATTTACACTATGGAATACTACTCAGCTATTAAAAAGAAGGAAATCCTGAAACTTGTTGAAAAATGGTTGGAACCAGAAACGTTCATGCTGAGTGAGAGTGTGTTAACCCAGAAGCAGAAAAACTCACATGGTATATGCTCGCTTATAATTGGGCACTAGCCCAAGAGGCATGTCCCATGAAAGTCTTCACTTACCAGGGGATTGGGATAGATGTGAGAACATCCTATTAAGACTTTAGATGAGAGAAGTATGGGAGAATGGGTAAATAGAGGGATCTAGAGGGTCCTAGAAACCTATAAGAAGAACATCATAATGGGCAGATCTGGGTCCAGGAGTTCTGCTCAAGCTACTGCATCAACCAAGGACAATGCTTGCAGTAAAAATTGAACCTCTTCTCATATCTAGTCAATTGACAGGACATTCTCTACAGTTGAGCAGGGACTCTGACTCTGACACGAAATCTAGTTCTCCATATATGACATTTCCCCTTGGCGGGGAGACTTGGTGGCATTCAGAGAAAGGATAAACAAGTTACCAAGATGATACTTGATAGGTTATGATCATATAGTGGGGGAGGGGTTCCCCTCAGTCACAGACATAGGGAAGGGGAATAGGGTGAAAGTAGGAGGGAGGGAAAAGTGGAAGGATACAAGAAATGGCATAACAATTTAAATGTAATCTGAATAAATTAATTAAATAAATTTTAAAAAAGAGCTCAAAGCAAAGTATAAGCATTTGGTCTTTATTAGTTTATAAAAGTGGGTTTATTAAATTAGCTCAAGATTCATAAAATGCAGTTCAATCTTGTGTTCTAGACTACGTTTAAAACACACTTTAAAAAATATAACTCCATAAAATTTCCCTGTGAAAAAGAAAGTTAATTATGGTACAATAAAAATGGGGAAATTGTGAAGTCATGGAGAAATGAACACACAACTGTTCAATTTTCTGAGATTTCTGTAAGTAAGATTGTCTAATTAATTGCATTTACCCTAAATATTATTTGAGCACAGATACTCTATGACTGCTGTAGGGAACCAGCATCTGTAAAACTGTTGTTTCTGAGAATATGCCATGGGACAGTAAAAGGTAAATAAGGACAGGTAAAGAACATGGTAGCTTCTGGACATTGCAAATGCTTTCCAGACCCAATTAGCAAAGCAAATAAGTTTTTAAATGAACTAAATGAAATCACTATGAAAAAGAACCATAGGTATTTGAAGATGTGCAGAGGAATTCAAATATTTCTCAGTCTTAGAAAGCCATAAGAAATTTGTAATATTTACAACACATTTTGAAGCCTTGATTTATATTCTATCCTATTTGTGTGTATTAGAAACACTTTCTCTGGGAAATTAAATATTGAACAGATAGAGAATAATCTAAATCTTACAAATGTACCTTAAAATTATCCAAATACAATTCTAGACTATCTTAAAATTTATTAGGTATGAGAGATGCTCAGTAAAAAAAAAATTAGATAAGTCAATATTTGTAGAAAATAGAGGAAAATGATTAAATCTAATGTCTGACCTTTGAGTTAAGAAAAACAATATGCTCAGTTTGGATCAAAAAAGTGAAGTATAGAAATGGGGTTATAAATGATCATTCTATAAGGCCAACAAAAAATCTCTGAAAGGCTTTTATCCCAAAAGAATTGCTATGATCTGAAATGCCAAAAAACTAGGATAATTTCTGACCTTTCAAAAATAATAAGAATATAGAATGTGTTTACATAAATTTTTTATTTTCTGCCTTCTAAAAGCATACTTGCAGAACCCAGCTGTGCCTAGAGATATAGCAAAATGAAACCATCCTCAAGTCTAGCTTAGACTATAATGAGCTAAATTTATCTAAGGTACATGAATCTGACAGTGAGGAAACATTAGAACACAGTGTGAATCTTCCTTCTTCATTCATCTGTTTCTTGCTTTATTCAAAAGATTTGTTTGGAGACATAGATATCAGCACATTGTTGAGTGTTTCAGGCAAATCTTAATTGAGCATTAGACAAAGATGAAAGAGAGCTAGAGAATATGAAAGAAAGAAAGAAAGAAAGAAAGAAAGAAAGAAAGAAAGAAAGAAAGAAAGA
>OU015751.1:62830410-62890239 GCA_907169655.1 Acomys percivali | reverse complement strand
AGAAAGAAAGAAAGAAAGAAAGAAAGAAAGAAAGAAAGAAAGAAAGAGTGAATGAATGAATGAATTTTTAAAGTTAGGCTAACAATTCTCAGAAGTGCATAGCCAGGAATAACTGCCAAGGAACTGTGGAAGACTGACAGACATTATTTAAGACATCTGAGAAGCCCTTCTCTTCTTTCTTATTCCCAGATATTTCCTCTCTCTCTCTCCATGTTTACTACGTTGGTGTTTTAAGAAATATTTATGAGATAGTCTATATATTTTCAGAGGTAGATAGGTGACATAGACAGATATCAATAGAGTTGTTGAAGGTTTTACCTGGACCCTTTCTGTTGTGGTCTACTGGCCACATTTAGTCTTCTCCACTTTCAAAATAGAATCTTTTCAACTTTCAGAAAAAAATTGCTGCAATTATTCTATGTTATAAAATTAGAGATCTCTTCTCTTTTTTCACACCCTCACCAACATTTGTTATTTATTTTCCTGGTAGTGGCCATTCTGCCTGGGGTAAGATGGAACATCAAAGTAGTTTTAATTTGCATTCATCTCTGACTAGAAATGTTGAATGGTTTAAAAAATTATGTGTCAGCCTTTTGTATTTCTTACTTTGAAAGGAAAGAAATTTTAGCTACTGTGGGTGAGAGTACAAATTAAGTAATATACAGAAGTAACCAAGTTGAATTTTCTCAAGAAAATGAAAATAGAAGTACCATAAAGTGTACCTATTTCACTTGTAGTCACATATTCAAAATACTATATATTTTGCTAACAATGATTTGCCTCATGCTTTGGCAGTGGTGTAGTTTTTTCCAACTGCAGGTATTTTATATACGTGTATGATGTTTGGAATTTGGGGAACTTTTCGAAGGATATGTAAATACTAGGACCCTGAGAAGCAGGGTTGTTGTTGTTGTTGGCAAGTTGGTTGATGGATACTGTTGGCTGCTGTTGGCTGTTGTTAGCTGTGGTTTGTCAAGTAGTCTTGCACAAAGAATCAAGGCAAAGAAATTAGATACCCTGACAGCTAATGTCAAACTTGCCCCCAAGGAACTGGATGCCTCTAATCTATCCTTTTTTCTCCTAACTGGTGCTATGGATTTTAAAAGGGTGGAGAAGGGTGAAAGAGATGAAAAGGATGCCACTAAGAGGCTATGTGGCTACACAAACCCACTTGCTCCACTCACTTGTCAGACAGTTGCCTTCTTCACTTTCCTTCCCTCCACTCGAACACAGAGTCTTTCTACATCAAGAAGGAAAATCAATGTATCTTTCAAGAAGTTGAGGACTAAAAACCACAACCTTCCATGATTTGCATAAATCAGGCACTGAGGTTACCATCAAAAAAAGAACACGATCTAGCTGCCGAACCTAAAAGACATAGTGTCTAGGAAGCAGAATGAAACATGGTACAAATTGAAGTCTTGCTTTCATATTTCCAAAAACAGAACTGCAGGATTCTGCAATACATTGGACCACCAGTTTCTCTTCTGATTTAGGCAAAGCAGATAGCTAGACTTCATCTAACTCCATCACTAAGGCAATTACCAGTAATTAAACATATCAGATTGTAGATGATGGAAGTGCATTTCCAATATGCAACCTCAAGTCTGACTGCCCAATTTCCACAGTCTGAAAGCCACTTAACTAATGTAAAAGAAGATAGCACTTCTAAAGATCCCATAACTTTTAACAGGAACAAGCACTTCAACTTGTACCAAGACCTCAGAACGATATAAGTATATTTTATACATGCAACATTAAAGATGCAAAAGGAACCTGAACCGAACATGATTCTGCTATGATAAAACTTACATGGTAATGAAATGTTAAATAAACAAGTAAAATAAACACATTAATTGAGAATTGTTCGTAAGAATAACAGATGCTGTGAAAAAGAGAATATAGTGTTACATGAATGAGCAACCAAGTATTAAGTAAATGGTATGTGGATAGCTAGTGATCTACAAATTTCCATCCTCTCTTATTTAAAAATAAGAGTTGTTTGTAATTGAAATATTGTAAGACCCAGAGGAATAAGGAGTTTGATGTAAGATTTTGTCTCTTAGAAATGTCAAAATCTATACCTATGAAGTCTCATCAACATGGCTTCCTACTTATGCCCCAAACAAGGATGACACTAGTAGACATGCTAACATAGAAACAGAAGGCCTCAACTCTAGACAAAAAACTATAGGCATAAATGCTTATAGAAGGAAGAAATAGTCTTCCCTGTAAAACTAAGTTTTATTCTCCTGGCTTAATTGTTGGCTGGGAGGCTTGCTACCACCTTCTGCTGGATTAGGCCTAGTCCAGGAAGCTTCTAGACTCCCTACAACATAACTTAGACCTAGAATGTTTTCAGCCTCTGAGACTTACTGCTTAACAAGCACACCCTTACTTGTTCTTTCTGAGCTCTGGGCTGGCTGGTTCAATTCAGATGCTCTAGTTCAAACTCATCTCCCATCTGACTTATTTAATCTGACTTCTCTTTCAGCCTGGAATTGTTCTCTCTCTACTCTCTCTGCTCTACTCTTCTGGCTTCTTCTCATTTTCTGTCCTGTTCTACCTTCTCCCAAGTTCTCTCTCTCTCTGCAACCTATCTTTCTATTACTGTCCTGTTAAAACTTCTTCCTCTCTCTGAAAAATTACTCTTAAGTAGCTTCCCTTTCCACTCTTTTCTCCTGAGAGTTGGGTATATCCTATTCTGTCAAATCTTCTCTGATTCATCACCTTTTCTGGCACTCAATTAAACATCACTTTTGAACATGGTTGCTTCCTTCTACAAAATAAATTTGCTTTCATTTGGGATTAATGGCTTCCACTACCATGCATGAACCTAAAGTTTTCTTTACCTGATACTTGCTCTATATCTGCCTGGCCTTGAACTCAGATCTGTTTCCCTCTGTCTCCTGGATTAAAGGCAAATGTTTATTCCATCTGGATAATATAGACCCAGAAGATCTTTGAATGTGATCTCTTGCCAGTCAGATCACATAGACCTACAAAGTCTTTGCATATAATCTCTTCTCAGAACATCCGTGCTCTGAAATAACATTCTTCTACACTTCTGCAGGGAAGAGCCCTCCAATTGGCTATCCAATAAAAAATGCTTTGCCCTGAAAACATGCATGCATACAAGTAACAGGTTGTATTTATATACTTAGAAATTGTTTACATATATTAAATAATTAAGAAAAGGTGCCATTAATTTGAAATACAGCAGAGAGGTTTTATGGAAGAATTTGAAGGGGAAAGAGAAGGGTATTGTTTTTAAATTACCAGTATTATTAGTACACCTGGCTAGTGATCAATCAAGACACATTGTATTTTAAAATAGCCTTAGTTAATCTAGGGCAGGGCAGACATTAATCCTTTAAACTACTTCCCATAGTGGACAGGCATGGAATCTCTGCCTCAATCCCATGCCACATGCTTCCAATAACTTCTGTCAAGATACCTCCCATCCATAACTCTAAGTCTTGCTAATGTTTTTCATCTGGGCCAGATTCTTCATCCATGCCAGCCATGTGCTTCTCCTCCATCTAATCCATGATGGCCTTGTCTTCTCCTCGTGACCCTCTACTCCCTGTTGTGGTTTTTCTTCTTCTCCCCAGGATTCCTCTCCTCTCTCTCCAAGCCCCACCTATCTCCTTTGCCCTGCCCAGGTGAGATGGCCTTTTATTAATTAGGATCAAAATACATCAGACCTTCCCCCAACAGAAGAGAGAAATGGTGTAATAATAATCTCAAAACAATTATTTTATGGACAATTTAGAAAAGAGTTGTGGGTGCCAATTGCTACCAAACTCATTACACTTTCCAGCCTCTATTTTAGCACAGGTAGACATAGTACTACAGTATCAACAATGAAACAGGCAAGGAAACATTGTACAATGCTCTGGATTCTAGGCTCTAAATTATTGGACACATTTTGTCTTTAGTTTTTCCACTTTCCATGGGCTAGAACCTGAATGTCATGGCAATTTAGCATTAGTTATTCACTTGATTATGAGATTCAGTTTTGTAACAGTGACAAAATTAGAATTCTGTATGTTTGAATGATTTTTATAAAGTAGAATTTTAATATAATTTAGAGGTGTTATATTATTACTACCATGTGAGAAAACACATCATGAATTTTTTTGTAACTAGCAATCTAGCCTTCTTTTAACCAGTAAATAGCAGATTGAGGCACTGGGAGTAGAAATTAGATTGAAAAGAGCTGTGACAGAGTTTAAACTTTAGGCAAGGACCAGAATATGATGAGAACAGAGGTCCCTAAGGGAAGTAGCAGCTTCCATAAATCAAAAAGCCAAAAGAAAACATGTTATAAATGCTTAGATGAACTGAAATTTGTGTGGTGAGGGTGGGGGTGGATGGAAAGGAATTGGCCAGGCACTAAAATAGCATATAATACTGAAATGTTGAGCCATTCATTCACATAGCATATATAGTTTTGGCATTTTTTCCTAGTTTTGGAATTAAGATGCTTTAGTTGTGTTTGTGATAGGATCATCCTGAGTGATATACCTGGACTTTGCCCCAAAGAACAATCATAGATTTCTGTAGTTTTGTTTTAACAAGTGTTGAGAATTGTCCCTTTGTTTTGTCATTCGCGTAACATTCACTGACCTACACACTGTGCTCTGTACGTGTCTGAGGTTTCAAAAAGAAATCTCAAACGTGTGTAGAATGGCAGAGGAAGGGAAGCTTTCTACCAAGAGAAAAACCTTGCCTTCTGGCTATGTTTTGAGCAAACTTCATATATGCTAGAAAACTCTTTTAAAGGTCCTAGGATCCTTAAAAGTGATGGGCAAAGACCAGGATACAAAGGAGAATGAGAAACATTAAACACATAACATTCCAAAGGAGAGAGAGAGAGTTAATTGGACCAACAAGAAGTTAGATCAGTGATGCCAGAGGTTAAGAAAAAAGTATTCCACAAGACTCACCAAGCTCAACCTAATGTTTGGCTGTGACTCTCAGCATTTATTTCTATCTGCTGTGGCTGGATGGAGCATCTCAGGGGACAGTTATGCTCGTCTCTTGTCTGAAAGCACAGCATAATATTAATAGTGTCCAGGGTTGGCTCTCACCAATGGGGTGGGTCTCAGGTTAGGACAGTCATAGATTGGCTATTCCCTCTATCTCTACTTAATCTTCAACCCTGTATTTCATGTAGGTACAGTAAATTTGGGGTCATAGGTTTTATGGATGGGTTGGTGTTCCCTTTCCTCCATTAGAAGTCCTATCTAGCTAGAAGGTAGCCTTTTCAGTCTCCATAACCCCTGCTACTAGGAGGCTTAGCTAGAGTCCCTCTCATATTTTCCCATGAGCATATCCTGTCACAGGTCTCAAGGTTGATGCAGAGATGTCCCCTCTCCTCAGTTTCATTCTTTCTCCAAGCACTCTGAGTTAAGAACTCTGCTAACCCAGACATCTGATATTCACCCTCTTTCTCAGCCCCATATCCAATCCCACCCAGTTCCCACACTTCATCCTCTTCCAATGTCTATTGAGAAGGGTAGAAGGATACTGAGAAGAAAAGAGCTCCACAAGAAGACCAACAGAGTCAACTACAGAGAGTAAATCACCAACCAATGAGCATGCATAGACTGTACCTAGGCTTCCAACACATATATAACTGATGGCTAGCTTGGTTTTCATGTGAGACCCTAGCAGGTGGGGCAGGAACTGTCTCAGATATGGAATTGGTGGCCTGCTTTTTTATCACTTGCTCCAAGATGGGCTGCTTGGCCTGGCCTGAATCAAAGAAGATATGGTTACTTCTGATGCTACTGGATGTGCCAGAGTGGGTTTGGAATGCAAAGGTCTCCCTTTTTGGAAGAGAAGGTGAGGGAGGAAAGGGGAAAGAGAGTAGAAGGGTGAAACCTGCAGGAGAGGAGAAAGGGGATACATTTGGGATGTAAAAGGGATAAATAAATTGTAAGAGAGAAAGAAAACAGGAAAGAAGGAAAAAGGAGATAGAAAGGAAGATAGAGAAAAGTGTATACCTAAGGCTACATTTAGTTTCTCTCCTTGGAGGCATTAACAGACAATTCTCAAGGTGGAAGAAGCAGAAACACCAAACAAGAACACTGAACTGAGAGGGCTTCCCAAATAGATACCTATTCATCATTATCTTAAGTGAAACAAAAGAAAATAAATATTTGTTAATAAAGTCCTGTCCCCATTCTTCCCTGTAAGACTCCAATATTTTTTGACAATGACTTCTTCATATATAGAGTCAGAAAATAATGTCTTTTTCAGTTAGGGATTTGTGACAGGATCTGAGTTGTGTTGGTGTGACCAGTGTTGGTTTATTTCAGGTTTAGGGAATGTGATGTCCTGATCTTTGCTTTTGGTTTGACAAACAGATGTGCCAAGTTGCTCCTCTAGTGGAAATCCTTGAGAATATACCTATTCCTGTCAGGATTTAGAATTCCAGAATATGGTTTAGGGGACCTGTTGTGCTAACTTTCCACTCCTATCTCCCCATATTTCAACATTGTCACTCATGTTCTTCAAATCTGGTGACCCTCATTTCATTTTTGTGTTTGTGTTACTCTGAACAAAAATTAAATAAAATTATGGAAGATGGTTTATTTCATCTCACAGTTCTAGGTTACAGTACATCTTTGTAAGAATTTCAAGGCAGGAATTTCAAAGAGGGAGTCACATCACATCTATAGTAAATAGAAGTAAGAAATAACACATGTATACTCACATGTTCATTTCCTCTGTTCAGTTCTACTTCTAATTTTAATGCAGTTCAGGAACCCTTGACAGGGAATGGTGCTACTCATAATGTGCACATCAATTAAATCAAAATAATTTCTCCATTGATATACCTCCAAGCAAATTTAATATAGATAATCCCTCATCAACACCCTTTCAGGGGTTTCTAGGCTGTGTTGAAATGACAGTTAAAGTTAGTCATCCATCATACTGGTCTGTGGGGATAAAAGAAAGCCCTGAGTGTGTGAGATTCCAAGTGACTGTGTTTGTTACATGAGCCAGCCAGGTCAAGGATCCTAGCCTCAGACAAATGGAGAAACAGCAAAGCATTCTCACCAAAATGAGATTCATAGGAATGGAAAAGCCTACACTTCTTGTCCATGTGTGGATGCTGATAATGAGTGCAGAAAATGTCCAGCATAACTTTCTCTCCTAGAATATTTATGGACTGAAGACTGCTCTGTCCGATAGACTGCTCCTATTGAGATTAGCTAAACCTCTCTCCTTTATTTGACTTTATATTATAAGCCCCAACTCTTATTTATATGGATGAGATCACCTCCTTTCTGTTCATCTGTATACAATAACACTGCCACTATATTCAACTCTATATAATAAACATTCTGAGCTTAGAGGGCAGAAAAGCTGTGCTTTTCCCCACAGGAGAGCCTAGAATACCTTACCCGGATTTTCTATGTGTTTCTTTTTCTATCTTTCTTTCTTTTTTCTTTTTTAATTTTTATTTTATTTTATTTTTTTTTTATTAATTTATTCTTGTTACATCTCTATGGTTATCCCATCCATAGTATCCTCCCATTTTCCCCTCCCTCCCATTTTCCCCTTATTCCCCTCCCCTATGACTGTTCCTGAGAGGGATTACCTCCTCCTGTATATGCTCATAGGGTATCAAGTCTCTTCTCTGTGACCTGCTGTCCTTCCTCTGAGTGCCACTAGGTCTCCCCAGCCAGGGGACATGGTCAAATGTGAGGCACCAGAGTACATGAGAAAGTCAAATCCCTCTCTCCACTCAAGTGTGGAGACTATCCTGTCCATGGGCTAGATCGGGGTAGGGGTTTAAATTTTACCGCCTGTATTGTCCTTGGCTAGTGCCTTAGTTTGAGCGGGACCCCTTGGCCTAAATCTGCCTATCATAATGTTCTACTTGTAGGTTTCTGGAACCACTGGATCCTTCTAAATTGCTATTCTCACATGGTTCTCTCATCTAGAGTACCAACAGTTTTGCATCTCTATGCTTTGTAACAGTTCACATCACTTTACTGGTCTTTGTTTTTCTACACTTCACTTCACAGAGAGAAATGCTCCAGAGAAATTCTTGTGCCACTCCACCTTAGTCTTGCTGCTTGTGCTGACTCATGCTGATTCAGTTTTGCTGTTTTTGCTGATCATTTCACTGTTACTGATTCTGGTTGCTCTTTGGTGTTGGCTATTTGACTGGACTGCTGATATTGTGACAATGAAGAGTGGAATTACCCCAAGGAATTACATCTAAAACGGTCAACAACCTCCTTTTCCTACTAACCTTCTTTCTCCCCTACCTTTGGTAGTAAGTTGAAAATGAGGAAGAAGTGTTCAAGAACCCTAAATAAAACAGGTTTTTGAAAA
The DNA here is from genome assembly GCA_907169655.1 of Acomys percivali. Classification (NCBI taxonomy): domain Eukaryota; kingdom Metazoa; phylum Chordata; class Mammalia; order Rodentia; family Muridae; genus Acomys; species Acomys percivali. Next base: position 62,881,878 of record OU015751.1, on the reverse strand, counting down.
ATCTAAATCTACAGTGACACCCTTCCTCCAACAAGGCCACACTTTCTAATACTTTCAATAGTGCCACACCTTTGTGAATAGGCATTCAAATCTATGAGCCTATGGGGACATTCTTATTCAAACCACCACAGTTATTGTCTAACACAATGTTTGTTATATTTCAAGCAGCCAAAAGATGTGTGTTTAAAGAGTATGTTTGGCTTCTAAAAAAATAATCAATAAAAAGCCTTCTTTTCCCTATCAAATAAGATTTCTAAGTTCTAAATGCGATTTGTTGATACAGCACATTACTGTGGCTCCTGAGAAATTCTCACTTCATTTTTTGCTTCTTTTTTAAAAGTTTAAAAAATATTTTTGTGTATACATTTATATTCTCACACATATAAAATAAACTACATACAGCAAGAAGAACCATGAAACAATCAGGAATTATATTAATGTTACATTCATATGTTTTGGTTATTTGTATTTGACAACCTTGAAGAAATGTATTTCTTATTTTTGGTGAGTTTAAAATCCTGAATGTAAATCAATAACTATCATATGTCATCTCTATCAACTTAAAAAATCTATCTAGATCTAAAAACATCTTAATCCCTAAACAACTAAGCTTAATTGTAAAACTAAACTGTCTGGTTTTCAACCCCATCAGAGACGTGAGAAAGAATAAAATAAATTACCTGAGTAAACAGGAAGTACAAGTTACCAGCTTCCAAAATGGGAAAAAAAATGACAGAGACAGGTTGCTGCCTAAGCAGTCACCCAAAACTCTATAACGTTGGAGCATCATTTTCAGCCTTATGGTCCAGTATACCTGACAGACATATTTGTGAGGCGAAACTATTGAGGACTTACTACAACTAAAGAAGAATACATGATTTACTTCCAATACTTTGAAAGTGCTATTGCAGGCTGTTTAGGATAGTGAATTATACAAGTTAATTGTTAGTTGGTCAAATCATGGTCATGTCAATTATTAGTCTATATTTCTCACAAGAATATACATCCTAGGTGTAACAGATAGTTATGATTCTTTTCTGCTTCTTTTAAGAAGGTAAAGCTTTTTTAGCCCTAAACAACTAAAGTTTGAATCCATTATATATTAATGTTTTGTTAAGTAATTCACTTTGATACATTTTAAATTGAAAAAAAGATGAATATTAAAATCTATATAAGAAACCCCAAGATATCATTATATCACTCTGCTAAAAAAGGAAGAGGAAGCCAGGTGTCAACCACTTGCCTCCTATCCCAGCACAGAGAAACTGAGGCAGAAAAATAGTAAAATTATGTCAGCTTTAGTTCGTAGTAAGTTCTAAGCCTTTGTGAGTTAGATAATAAGACTCTGATTCCAAAGAAAAATTTAAAAATAAATCAGATTCTTATGAAAGCCTTTTGACTTATGAAGTTTGAATTCTTAATATAGTACCTGTGATTTTTTTGAATCAAAGATGGAAGTTAAGACATAAAAGGATGTATGTCTATCTTGTTTCCTTTATCCAATCCATCTTTCAACAGATTTTATATTCTGCCATTGAAAGAGGCTTCCAGCTACATCAGTATAAGAAGTAGTTAACATAGCCATTCCATCTCATGTGCTTCCAAAGGAAATGTGGGTGGCTTACACAATTATTATTCATATAGAAAAATGATTGATTTTTTTTAAAAGATTTTGTGTCTGTGTCTCTTTGCATTCATGTACGCACGTACTCCATATAAGTGCAGTGTGCACAAAGGCCAAAAGAGAGCTTTGGATCCCCTAGAACCAAAACTACAGACAATTGTTTGCTGCCATGCAAGTACATGAAAATGAATCCAGGTCTTTTGCAGGAAGACCAGGTGCTCCTAACCACTGAGCCATTTCTCTGCTCCAAATAATTGTTGATTTTTAAGAGAAAGAAACAGAAAATGGAAACAGCTGACTATAGATTTTATTGTATTGAAGATGTTTTCTTTAAGAGGAATGTTGGCTATCCCGACTCCTCCTGCCATGCATTCAAAGAGTAGTGGAGTCCATTCTCTGTTTAAGAACTGAAGGCTCCACAAAAGAAATGCCCTTGCCCACACAACACTTAACATAGTGAGTCCAATATATTTTGTACGAAAAAATAATAAGCAAAGATGGTAATAAGAACCAGAAGAGGATTATGACTGTAGTATTATGTAATGTGTATTATTCACTTGCAGTAATCTATTGCTATGTATTCAGTCAATGTTGATATATACATATTTGCCCTTTTTAATGATATATCTATGTGGATTTTCTTAACTGATTATACATACACAACACTATTTCTCTAGATTTGTTATGAAACAGCAGTACATCCATTTTGCAATGTGATTCAGTGTACACATACACATATGAACTTATAAAACAGGTTTTGGAAATCATACACACCATTGATTGTATCCTCTATTTTGTAATGATAAAGTACTAAATATTAAAAGTAACTCCATAACCCCATTACAAGTAAAACATACATGATGATACTGTGTGGTAGCACAATGTGAAATTTAAATTAGGCCTCAGGAGTGTGATGACATATCCTTGTCAACCTGACTGAATCCAGAATCAAGTAAAACGCAAGCTTCTGGGCAATCCTATGAAGGATTTTCTTAATCAGATTATTTTATTTTTTAATTTTTTTATTAATTATTAATATTACATCTCAATAGTTATTCCATCCCTTGTATCTTCTCATTCCTTCCTCCCTCCCACTTTCCCCCTATTCCCATCCACTATGACTGTGACTAAGGGGGACCTCCTCCCCCAGTATGTGTTCATAGGATATCAATTCTCTTCTTGGTAGCCTACTATCCTTCCTCTGAGTGCCACCAAGCCTCCACATCAAGGGGACATGATCAAATATAGGGCACCAGAGTTAGTGTGAAAGTCAGTCCCCACTCTCTACTCAACTGTGGAGAATGTCCTATCCATTGGCTAGATCTGTGTAGGGGTTTGGTGTTTACTGTACACCAGTCCTCGACTGGTGACATGGTTTGAGCAGGACCCCTAGGCCCGAATTGCCCATCATAGTGTTCTTCTTATAGGTTTCTAGGACCCTCTGGATCCTTCTATTTCCCAATTCTCCCATGCCTCTCTAACCTAGAGTGCCAATAGGATGTCCTCCTCTCTGTCCTACTTCCCAGATAAGTGAAGCCTTTCATGGGACATGCCCCTTGGGCTAGTGTCCAGATATAAGTGAGTATATACCATTTGAGTTTTCTGCTTCTGGGTTAACTCACTCAGTATGATCATTTCTAGTTCAATCCATTTGTTCACAAATTTCGGAAATTCCCTATTCTTAATATCTGAGTAGTATTCCATAGTGTAAATGTACCACAATTTCTTTATCCAATCTTTTACTGAGAGACACTTAGGCTGTTTCCATGTCCTGGCTATTATGAATAAGGCAGCTATGAACATGGTTGAGCATATGTTCCTATTGTGTGCTGGAGTTTCTATTGGGTTTACTTCTAGGAGTGGAATAGCTGGGTCTTGAGGAAGCCTTATTCCCAGTTTTCTGAGATAGCACCAGATAGATTTCCAAAGTGGTTGTACTAGTTTGCATTCCCACCAGCAAAGAAGGAGTGTTCCTCTTTCTCCACATCCTCACCAGCATGTGTTGTCGCTTGAATTTTTTATCTGAGCCATTTTGATGGGTGTAAGATGGAATCTCAGAGTCATTTTGATTTGAAGTTCTCTGATGACTAAAGTCGTTGAGCATTTACGTGTTTCTCAGCCATTCAATATTCCTCTGTTGAGAATTCTTTTTTTTTTTTTTTTCTGTTTAGTTCTGGCCCCATTTCTCAGTTGGGTTATTTGGTTTGGTGGTGTTTAATTTCTTGAATACATTATATATTTTGGATATTAGACCTTTGTCAGATGAAGGGTTGGTGAAGATCTTTTTCCAGTCTGTAGGTTGTCGCTTTGTTCTGTTGACAGTGTCTCATGCCTTACAGAAGCTTCTCAGCCTCATGAAGTCCTATTTATTAATTGTTGACCTTAAGGCCTGAACTGTTGGTGTTCTGTTTAGAGAGTTGTCTCCTGTGCCAATGTGTTCCCGGATCTTACCCACTTTTTCTTCTAACTGATTTAGTGTCTCTGGCTTTATGTTGAGGTTTTAATCCACTTGGACTTGAGTTTTGTGCATGGTGACAAGTATGGGCCTAATTACATTTTTCTAAATGTAGACATCCAACACCATTTGTTGAAGATGCTATCTTTTTCCATTGAAGAGATTTGGCTTTTATATAAAAAATCAAGTGACTATATGTGTGTGGATTCATTTCTTGGTCTTCAATTCAATTCCATTGATCAACCAGCCTATTGCTGTGCCAGTACCATGCTGTTTTAATTACTATTGCTTTATAGTACAGCTTGAGATTGGATATGGAGATTCTTCCTGAGGATATTTTATTGTATAAAATTGTTTTAGCTTTTCTAGGTTTTTTGTCTTTCCATATGAAGTTGGGAATTGACCTTTCAATATCTTTTTAAAAAATGGTGTAGGTATTTTGATAGGGATTGCGTTGAATCTGTAAATTGCTTTTGGTAAGATGGCCATTTTTACTATGTTAATTCTCCCAGTCCATAAACAAGGGAGATCCCTCCATCTTCTCAAGTTGTCTTCAATCTCTTGCTTCAGGAACTTAAAGTTTTTTTTCAAACAAGTCCTTTACTTGCTTGGTTAGAGTAACTCCTAGATATTTTATATTGCTTGTGGTTAATGTGAAAGTGTAGATTTCCTAATTTCTTCCTCTGTATGATTGTCATTTGTATATAGAAATGCTACTGATTTTCTGGGTTAATTTTGTATCCAGCCAATTTACTGAATGTGTTTATCCTCTGTAGGGGTTCTCTGATAGAATTTTTGGGGTTACTTATGTATGCTATTATATCATTTGCATATAAGGATAATTTGAATTCCTCCTTTCCCATTTTGATCCCCTTGGTCTCCTTGTGTTGTCTTATTGCTCTGGCTTGAACTTAAAGAACTGTATTGAAGAGATATGGAGATAGTAGGCAGTCTTATCTGGTCCCTGATTTTAGAGGAATTTCCTTGAGTATCTCTCCAATTAATTTGATGTTGGCTATTGGCTTGCTGTATATAGCCTTTATTATGTTGAGGTATGTGCCTTTTAACCCTGATCTCTCTAACACTTTAAACATGAATGGGTGTTGGATTTGGTCAAATGTCTTTTCTGTATCGAAGGAGATGATCTTGTGGGTTTTTTTTTCTTTTAGTTTGTTTATATGGTGGATTACATTGATGGATTTCCATATATTAAACCAACCCTGTATGCATGGAATGATGCCTACCTGGTCATGTTGAATGATATCTTTGATATGTTCTTGTATTCATTTTGTGAGTATTTTATTGAGTATCTTTGCATCTATCTTCATAAGAGAAATTGGTCTGAAGTCCTCCTTTTCGTTGGGTCTTTGTGAGGTTTAGGTATCAACATGACTGTGGCCTCATAGAAAGAATTTGATAATCTTCCATCCATTTCTATCTTTGGAGTAGCGTGAAGAGTATTGGTATTAGCTCCTCTTTGAAAGTCTGGTAGAATTCTGCACTGACACCATCTGGCCCTGGGATTTTTTTTTTTTTTGATTGTTAGACTATCAAGAATTGCTTCTATTTCTACAGGAGAAATAGGACTATTTAATTTGTTTATCTGATATTGATTCAATTTTGACAAGTGGAATCAATCAAGAAAATTGTCCATTTCCCTTAGACTTTTAATTTTTGGGGCATATAGCCTTTAAAGTAGGATATTATGATTCTTTGTAGTTCTTCATTTTGTTTTGTCTTTTGTTTTGTCTCCCCTTCATTTATGATCTTGTTGATTTGGATATTGTCTCTCTGCCTTTTAGTTAGTTTGGCTAATGGTTTGTCTATCTTGTTGATTTTCTCAAAGAATCAGCTCCGGGTTTTGTTGATCCTGTGTAGTGTTGGTTGTAATTCATCCCTGTGGGATGGAGTTTTCCTTCTAGTAACTTCCATAAAGCTGGATTTGTGGATAGGTATTGTTTGAATTTTTTTCTGTCATGGATTATTTTGTTTTCTCCATCAATGGTTATTAATAGTTTCGCCGGGTATAGTATTCTAGCCTGGCATCTGTGGTTTCTTGGGGTTTGCAGGACCTCTGTACAGGCCCTTCGTCTTTCATGGTCTCAGCTGAGAAGTTGGGTGTAATTCTGATAAGTTTGCCATCATATGTTACTTTGCCTTTTTCTGTTGCCGCTTTTAATATTTTTCTTTGTTTTGTATATTTTGTGTTTTTATTACTATGTGGCAGGAAGATTTTCTCTTCTGATATATTCTATTTGGTGGTCTGTAGGCCTCTTTTATGTTCATATGCATCTCCTTCAGAAATGAAAATGTTTCTTCTATGATTTTGTTGAAGATATTTTCTGGACTATGGAGTCGGGCGTCTTCTCTTTCCTCAATGCCTACTATTCTCAGGTTTCCTCTTTTCATGGTGTCCTTGATTTCTTGAATGTTCTGTGCCAGGGACCACCAAGAGGGCTTCTAGCCATGGAGAGCAAGGGCCCTAGGATATCAGGTGGGGACAGATTCAGCACGACAGAAAGACATGAACACAATGAACACAATGCTGCTGCAAATATCTTTACTTGAGCACAGTGGTTTACACAGTCATGACAGGAACTTCTGCTAGCTACAAACCACAATTTGAGAGATACAGATCAGGTTACAAAGTGTAAAGTACAGCAATAATCAGAAACTAAAAGTACCACAAGGTCCTCTGGCTATGCACAAGGGCCAGAGACAGACTATGGTTAATCACCTCAAAAGGTGGCATGAGCTTTTCTTAGAATTCGCAGTCAGCTAGGCGAAGCTGGCTCCTTTCTCAGGCATGTTATTATTAACAGCTTTTACCCATGAGAGAAGTACAAGTCTGCACATCTGCAGCCCATACTTAGATAAAGTTGTTATATTCCTTTACACATCTTAATATTTCTGATATTCCCATACATTGTAAACCAAAACAATCCCATGGGGTGCCATACTTTACTACCACCTTGGTGAGTTATGTAATTATGTCATATTTCTCTGCTGCAGTTAAAGAGCACCATGGAGGTCTGGCCCTCAAGATTCTTTCCCAGGGACTCAGGTCCTAATATCTTATCTTTTTACCATCCTTAGTAACCCATCATGTTAAATCCTCATCATACACTCTTATATATGCTAATGGAGGGTAGGGAGTGGTTCTTAGAGCTATTGGTCTTCTGTATTTGGGTCTCTGCCATCATTTACCTTCAATCCAGTCCTAAGCTGTCCCATTTTCTGTTTTACTGGGAACTCCCGGGACTGCTTCATTCTCTTTGCTATCTTCACATTTCTGGATATGCCTTCTCTTTCTAGAATTCTTTAGCCTATACTCCAGCTGTTGCCATTTGTCAAGTGCCTCCTGCACAGAGACATTTTCTTTCTGTATCAACTGCACAAACACCTTCACCCCCAAGGTGTAGTTTCATTTACAGTCATGTTTCTGGTAATGTTTAATATGAGACGTTCAGCTTTCTGCAGAACTACTTCATCTACGGCCACCATTGGTTCATTTCCTGATGGACTCACATCAGGTTTCTCAGTTACTGAGATGTTCAGAGGGTACGAACGGCCTTGCCCTGGAGGTGGACTTGATAAGAATGCGTTAGTGATTATAGAGCAAGGAAGGAGGAAAAGCAGAAGTAGGCCAGTAGCCAGGCTCTGTACACCCAGCACTCTGGATGCTCGTCTCAACAAATACCTGGGCTTCTGCCAGGGACCCTCGCGAATCTGGTTCCCCATCACCTGATCGATGTCGGAGCATTCTCTGAGCTGATAAGGTTGCATGTCACACAGACTCTAGCGGAGTGGGTGTGGCAGTTCTGTGTCAGGAACTTTTTGGATTTTGCATTTTCTTTGATGGTTGTTTCGAGTTCTACAATTGTATCTTCAAGTCCTGAAATTCGTTCCTCTATTACTTGGATTCTGTCAGAGAAGGTCATCTCTGTGTTGCTTGCTTTCTTCTCTAAGGCCTCTCAGTCATGTTTTTCTTCTCTGTGTTTCTTTACATAGATTCCATTTTCAACCTCAGATCTTGAACTGTTTTATTATTTTCCTTCTTCTGTCTGTTTGTATTTTCCTGAAACTCTTCCAGTGCCTCTCTATATGTCTCTTTTATGTCTTCAACCTGCTTGGTTGCATCCTCCTACTATTTACAGTTTCATTTGTTTCTTCCATTATCATCTTCCTTACTAAGGACTTGAGGTCATTTTCTTATATTTCAATTGTGTTTGAGATCTCAGGGTTGTTGTCTTTGGGATAACTGGGATCTGGAGATGCTGAGCTGTTTTGGATTTTGTTGTTTGCATTCTTACACTGTCCTTTAGCCATTTTACTGTTTCTATTGATGGGGTGTGGCTTCTAGTGTCCTTCACTGGTTGTTGAAAATGGATGAATGATTATAGGTCATGTGCTCTTGTTTGTGGGGAACAGGGAGTTTTTTCCTGGAACAGACAGGTGACATAGTTTCCACTCCTGGAGACTTTGCTCTACACCTTAGGCTCCGGGCTGGGTCAGCAGATGTAGGTTTCTGACTGGTCCCTTTCACATTAGTGCTGCTCTTCAGGCCAGCTGTTATGGCTTCTCAGATCAAGGCAGGCAAGCTCTGGCCTGGCAAGTTGCTCCCAGTTGCCTGCACTTACCACAGTCCTGTAGTCAAGACCTTGCCCTGCTCAGACCTACGGAGCTATGGGTGCCTTTTAGACCAGCGTATAGACACTTCAGGCGTGTCCTGCCTCTCTCGAGAGCATGGGAGATTCTGCTGGGGCTGTGTGAAGTGTCCAAGCTGGGTTCTAACTGCTCAAATCTGCAGGCTCAGTACCCTGATTTCAGCTCCAATTTGGGTCTGTTCTGCCCCCATGGACTGCATGTGCTCTCACTAAGCTAGGTGAACCTAGCCCCATGGGAGATCCTGCTGGAGCTGTGTGAAGTGTTCAAGCTGGGTTCTAACTGCTTGGACAGGCAGGCTTTATCCCCTGTGCTCTGTTCCAATGTGAGCCCAGTTTGGCCCCATGCGCTGCACGCCACTCTCTCTGAGCTATGTGGACCCAGCCCCATGGGAGATCCTTCTAGGGTTGTATGAAGCATCAAAGCTGAGTTCTAACTGCTCGATCTGCTCCGATCTGAATGCTCTGTCCCCTGCTCTCTGTTCCAATGTGGGCCCGGTTTGGCCCCATGGACTGCATGCCACTCTTTCTGAGCTAGGTGGACCCAGTTGCCTGTGTTTCCACACACTATTCAGGGTCCCTGACAAATTTGCTTGGGGAGGTGAATGGGGCAAAGGGCAGATTCCCCTGTTTCTCTGTGACCTCCACAAGCCAGGGGCTCTAGTACTGACCCACACACCTGAATCAGGCTTTATCTGCCAGCATCCAGATAGTGGGTTCAGGACCTCTGTGGTCTGTTGCTTGACCCAGGGCCAGGCCCACTGGTGGTCTGCTCTGTGCAGGACCCCACTCACCTAAAGTTCTCTAGATTTAGCAGTCTGTGGCTCCATTCAAGTCCCTGGTCTCTGTGCAGTAGATCAGATACAGTGCTTGCTGCCTAAGGGGAAATTCTTACTAAAATCATCACAATGTGCCTCCCTGGCTGCACAGAGTCATCCACAATTTTATCTCCTCTCTACATTAACCTTTAGATTAGGGCCTGTCCCATGGAGATATCCAGCAATGTCAGTTCTATAGAACAAATCATAAACCTTCCATGGATATTATATTATAAAGTCCTTCACCCAAAAGACTTACCAAGAGTACCTGGTAGATATATCATGTCCACAGAGTATTAAAAGGAATAAGAGACTTGACTTCTATAGATTTCTTTTACATAGTCACCTGGATGTTATAGTGGATAGAAACAAAAACCTTTTATCCAAAAAGCATGGTGAGAGCTCCTGTTCCTCTAATTGTGAGGTGATTAAATTATGAGGGGAAAAATCAAATCCATATAACAGCTTGTTTCTGGATCTGATTCCCAAGAAAAATGATACTAGGGATCACTCCAATGAAATGAAACACCTTTGATATGCTAATATGCAGGCATTACATTTATGGACCTTCCACTAGGGTTGAACAAATGACTGAAGGGAATGTTGCATTGTATTCACTGAATTGAATAGACAAGTGGCAGAGTTCAGCACAGAGCTATATGGTGCACAAGTAATCACAGACAGATACTACCCACTCAGCTAGAAACAAATTCTGGCTCCTGTTTAAGATTCAGTGAGAATGTGGGTCTACCATGTCACCAAAGGTGTTATCAAAAATCTTAGGCAGCCAGATCAATCAGTCTATGGCTTCCCCCTGTTATTTGTAGGCAATTCAAGGGAATCCTCTTGCTGCCCTAGGATCTTTCACAGTTCACACAGAGACTAGTGTGTAGGCAGAACTTTTATGATCAGGAAGCTGGGTTGCTAGCACCTACCATAAGAGGGTATTGTGTTAGCACTATCGAGTGTCAGTAACTGCAACCTAGTCATGATAGTAAGAAACTCCAGACAGGTTGTAGCTTTCTCATCTATATATTAATAATCATAGAACAAAGGTAACACATATTACCATATTTCAAAAGTCCTTTGCAATCAACTATTTGAGTTCTTAATCTCTTATCAAGAATTCACAGCATTCTAAATACATTCTAAAATACAGAAAGATGCTCATATCTTCTATAGACTTGAACCTCTGTTGAATCATAGACAGTTTGGACATATTATGTGCTCAAAATGAGAAACTAATATATAAATAATTTAACTCAATGTGTATCTCTTCTTATCAACAGTAGAGTAGAAGCAGTGAAGCACTTGGCAAAGAGGAAAAATGATGGGAGAACCTGGATATCTGACTGGATACCAACAAGGAAGTTGGGAGGCTGAGCTTTTACTTGCTTTCACTATGACTACTTTATGCCTAAATGTGGCTACCTTTGGGCAACTGAATCACTTTCTCTCATGTAAGAGTCTCTACTTATGACCCCAAAATGAACCCATATTTCCTGATGCCTACAATTTTCTTCATATTCCCAAAAATATTTAATGTACAACAAAGACTACAGATCATAAACTAGATTATTTTTTATTATTATTTAGTAGGCCAGGAAAAACTCATGTATTCCATTTTGTTGATGAAAGTTCTGAGTCAAAGTGACAGGGGAAACATATACTTTCATATACCATTTTGTTCAATGTGAAGTTTCACATTTTCACCAAATAACAAAAGTTAGTAAGAATAAATTTCCTGTTAAATGCTTGTTCCAGGCAACATTGTTGTGCCTGATCCTGGGATGCATGGTGAAATCAGCATTAATTAAGTAATAAGAATGAGGAAATGAGAATCCACAGTACTTTACAATTTTCATGGTTTACACAGTGAATTGCACAGGACCATGTTTGGGTCTAGAGTAGGATAGGTTTCTCAGAAGACTTGGGGAAGGGCCACTGGATCAACAAACACATGACAAAGGAACATTGAACTGAAATCAAAAGTCAAAGTTGTGATTTAGAGAGATGGTGTGAGAATTAGAGTGCTGGCTACTCCTGCAGAGGACCTGAGTTCAGTTCCCCCACTTATTCCAAGTGGCACACAACCACTTGTAAGACGACACCCTTCATGGCTTCTCTTGTACCCATACCCATCTGCACTACACACACCCACACACACACACACACTCACACACACACACACACACACCCACACACACAATTTCAAACAAAGAAAGTCTAACAAACAAAGTCAAACAAAGAACATCTAATTTATGGGCCCATATCATCATTTACCTGGTCATATTCTGTGCCTCAGTTGCCTTTCTAGTCCCATGAGGATAATTAGCACTCTACCTTTCCTCTGTCCCTCACATGTTTACATTGTCCCTTACAATCAAGAGAAAATAGAGAAAAACATCTTCCAGAACATAGACTACCATACTTTGTGACATGACATACCACTGGAAATGGTCAAGTATAATATAAGTAATAGTCTGTGGCAAAGAATACATTAGTTTCCTCCGTTTGTTTTTCCAAGTCCTCTTGTTTCAGCAATTCAATCTCATATGTAAAATCTTACATGTAACCAGCAGAGAAAGTACAAGCTGCCACTAGAAAGTATCATGTGAAAGAAACATGTGGTTCACTCCTGAAGCAAAGAGGCTTCTTGTTTGGATTCTTGTTAATGATTCCCTCAGAAGTGGGTGGACCATTTCATCATCTCTTCTATTTTTTTCCTTTTAAAAGCATCTCCCCTGAACCCTTACATCTGGCCTGAGCTACACAACTCAAAATCACTGGTCCACTTAGGAGGCAATAGCAACTAAATTGCACTTTTCAGAAGAAAAACATTAGGAAGAACAACATTAAAGATGCTATGTGATATAAGGAACAGGAGGTCTGGGCTTTCTGTTCCATGAAACTGTTCTCTGAGCAAGCACATGCAATGATGTGATGTGTCTTGCCCCTGTCTGTGCAAAGAAACAGTTTTATTGTCTGTAAGGAATCTTTATGGGCACCACAGGGACAGTATATTATTGTGTTTATAGGAAGGTGTGAAAATCTGCTAGTGTTGTTTAATTTAAAGGGTTTTCATACTGTTTGTGGAGACCTGTAAACTTAAATTATGTTGTCCTACTTAAAGAGAAAATGGTTCTGATAAAAGAAAAGGGGGGTAGATTTAAAATAGTCAGTCCATATGAGTGAACTGAAGTGATAGAGGGGGGGCAAATAGGACAACGAGCATCACTCATTCTGCTGGAGGAACCACACATTTTTCAGTCTGCATTTGTAGAAGAGTGCTCTTTGGGAATTCTGTGTTAGACACCCATTCAAATGAATCTTTTTATTGCTTTTGATTATACTGTCTTTGCATCCCCTCTTGTCAGTTTTCAAATGCCTCCTGTTAGAGGAGAATTACAACCAGTCTTTGTGCCAGGAAAGCATAAACTTAAGAGAAGAGAAAGGACAAATGAAAAGGAGATATATGAGTCAATATTTCACTTTGTGCATTATGTTCTTACTACAGGACCCAGAATAAATAAACATACACAAAGACTATAAACAATCTGACTTTATGCAACTCTCCATAGCCATGTTCTGGTCTACTCTGTGCTTCTTGTGTCCTGGTCTTCACCTCAGCTCTTCCTACACTCTAGAGTATACTTCTGCCATAACAGCACTTAAAATCCTGTTTCTGTTAGAACCCAACCCAAGTGAGACAGCAATGAGCTTTTGCAATCTCAGCTGTTAGGAACTAATTTTCTAGGTTTAAACATAGTTAACATTTAACATGATGCATAGGGTTCGCCATTGGCATACACAGTAGGGTTAGACTACCCATCACTCATGCATTATTCTCTAACCCTCTATAATCCCCAGTAGTGCTTGGTATAATATTGATATACAGAGATTACAAATGTTAGCTTCAAACACAGTCTATGCACAACTGAGAGCTCTCCTCTCTTCTACCTGTCTTCTACAAGACAGCTGCTATTCCTTCAGTCCTTAACTCAGGCTTAGCTCCACAGCTGTCTCCAATAACTTAGAAAGATGTCCATTAAAATCAGTGAACTTATTGAGTAACTACATTTTCCTGTCTAACCTAGAATCCATTCAAATGTTACAAGAATAAATGATTTTTTTCTTATATTTAATTTGTTGTGAACATGCTATTAAAAGCAGACAAAGAGGACTGAAGATGTAGCTTAATTGCAGAGCTTCTCTAGCATGTACAGAGCCCTGGGTTTGATGACCTGTGTTGAAAAAAAGCAAGAAACAAAAACACAGATAAATAAATATACACTAACCACTCTATTACATAAGTGTCTATAAAGAAAAATTCAGTGTGTATTGTGTGCTAAAAACTGTGTGTTGTTTTGTTTGATCCTCTTAAGGCTCCTGCATGATATATTTTGTTCCACTAGAAAGATAAGGAAAACTGATGCAGAAAGTATTTTGCTTATGGTTTCAGTTCCTTGGCAGGACAGCCAGTCTTAGAAACTGGCTTGGGTTTTGGAGTGTGTCTTAGGGTGTCATTGCTGGGAAAGACAGCATGACCAAGACAACTCTTTTTTTTTCCAGTAAAGGTGTCTTTATTTTTTAAATATTTATTTAAAAACTTTTCATACACATGTTTTAGTCATATTCTCTCCAAGTCTGTCCAGATCCCCCCTCCATACCCATCTCTTTTTACATTCTCTCTTTTTTTAATATTTTACTAATTTATTCATATTACATCTCAATTGTTAGCCCATCTCTTGTATCCTCCCTCCCTCCCATTTTCCCCCTACTAACCTCCCCTTTGTCTGTGACTAGAACAGGTTCTTTTTTTTTTTCTTTTAATTTTATTAATTTATTCTTGTTACATCTCAATGGTTATCCCATCCCTTGTATCCTCCCATTCTTCCCTCCCTCCCATTTTCCTCTTATTCCCCTCCCCTATGACTGTTCCTGAGAGGGATTACCTCCCTCATATATGCTCATAGGGTATCAAGTCTCTTCTCGGTGACCTGCTGTCATTCCTCTGAGTGTCACCAGGTCTCCCCCCTCCAGGGGACATGGTCAAATGTGAGGCACCAGAGTACGTGAGAAAGTCATATCCCACTCTCCAGTCAAGTGTGGAGATTGTTCTGACCATTGGCTAGATCTGGGTAGGGATTTAAATTTTACCGCCTGTATTGTCCTTGGCTGTTGCCTTAGTTTGAGCAGAACCCCTTGGCCCAAATCTGCCTATCATAATGTTCTACTTGTAGGTTTCTAGGACCCACTGGATCCTTCTACTTTGCTATTCTCACATGGTTCTCTCATCTAGAGTCCCAATAGGATGTCCTCCCCTCTGTCCCAGTTTCCTGGTAAGTGACGGCTTTCATGGGACATGCTCCTTGGGCTAGTATGCAGATATAAGTGAGTATAGCCGCCTTATTCATAATCGCCAGATCATGGAAACAGCCTAAATGTCCCTCAGTAGAAGAATGGATAAAGAAACTGTGGTACATATACACTATGGAATACTACTTAGCTATTAAAAACAAGGAATTCCCAAAATTTGTGGATAAATGGATTGAGCTAGAAATGATCATAATGAGTGAGTTAACCCAGAAGCAGAAAGACTCAAATGGTATATACTTAGCCCTTCTTTTCTTTCAGAATTCTGCTAAAGCCTTTCCTCCTTGGCCATCAGTGCCCCTAAGTGGTTTTCCTTAGGATTTTATCACCTGTCATGGTTTAATACGAGAGACCCTTAACTTATGGTCTGGGCTATGAACTTGTGGTGCAGGCATATTCTCCCAGTCAGGGGTCATGGCACAGAAGTGATAAGGGAATATCAACAAGATGGAAATACAGTCCAGGGAAGAAGTCAGTGGAGTAGGGTGAATAAGATCAAATTATCTACAAAAGTGCTGTAATTAAACTAGTACTTTGTGTGCTAACTCAAATTAATAAATATTGATTTTTATGATAGTGCATGTCAATCCCTTAGCAAATCACCAAAACATAACATGTCTATAATAAATTACTAAACAGTCTCATCATTTTTTACTATGGCCTTTCATCTTTATAATAAAAGTAGAACCAGTGTGTACGTAATCATCAGCTTTGCCGTTAGGTTTTTTTCAGAAGCATTATTTACAATAGCTGTCTCAAATTTAATCTTTTGGTACACCTACCTCTTACTACAAAAATTTGCTTTAATATTGGACATTGACATTGATTTATATAATAATCATAATAGGTAATGGCTATCACCAAATGCAAATTATGTATCCTCAGAAGTGAAATTAGTGAGACCAATGGCATGATTCATTCTTGGCTTCCTGTATGGGAGAGATAGCATCTGTGTACGGTGTATGTGCACATGTGTGTAGAGGCCAATGAGCCCATATGTGCACAGAAGCTAGACAAAGATGTTGGATATCTTGCTCTATCAGTCATGCCTTTATTCAGTTGGGGAAACTTCTCTCACTGAACCTGGAGTTAGGTGATTGGCTATCAAGCCTATCAATAATCATATCTCTTATCTTCAAAAAAAGCTATGGTAATAGGCATAGCTGGCATTTTTATATGGAAGTTGGGGATCCAAGTTCAGGTCTTCAGGATTTCATAACAAATGTGCATACCCACTGAGCCATCTCTCCAGCCCAACATACTTGATGTACACTGTCAACTTGTGCTGTGCAAAGGTCATGTGTTGTGACGTTTTCACAAGGAAGACCTACAGCTAAACCGATGTGTGGATACTTTACTACCTTCTCCTTGCAATAAACATGTCTTTGAAGATATTTCAGGTAAGCCTGTCGGGGTCCCTGCAAACTCTATGGCCAACATTTAAATGAAATGAGAGAGGCAAGCAGAAACCCAGTTTAGCACAACTCAGTTAACTGGGCTGGTTCAGTGTTCTGGAGTTGGACCCCAAGCAATTTGTTTATTTGTTTATTTGCTTGCATACTTAAGCACAGTACAACTTTAGAAAAAAGTTTCCCCATGATAATTATCAGAACAAAGCTTAAGGCATGACTACTCCAAAGCACAAGTCTTTTACAAAGTACCTGTGACCTCTTCAATAAGAATGAGTTTAAATTTTTACTTATCTTATACTTTACATCCCAGTCATAGTCCCCCTGTTCCCATACCCTTCCCCTATTCCTCAGAAAAGGGGAGCCCTATACCCACCCACCCCAGCTCATCAAGTCACATGAGGACTAAGCTCATCCTCATCCTCTGTGGCCTGTCAAGGCAGTCCCACCTATGAGAAGTGATCAAAAAGCAAGAAACTAAGTCCATGTCAGAAATAATCATCAATCCCTTTACTAGAGGACCCACATTAAGGCTGAGATACCCATCAGCTACATCTATTTAGAGGACCTAGGTCAAGCCATGTGTGGTCCTTGGTTAGTGCTTCTGATTCCATTAGCCCCTCTGGGCCCATGTTTTTTTTGGCTCTGTTGTCTTCTTGTGGAGCTCTGTGAACTCTAGGCACTTTTATCCTTCCACCCACTTTTCCACAAGACTTCCTACACTTTGCCCAATGTTTGGCTGTGAGTCTCAGCATCTGCCTCCAATTGCTACTGTGTGGAGCCTCTCAGAGGACAACTCTGCGAGGACCCAATATGCAAGCATAGCAGAGTATGATTAATAGTGTCAGAGATTGGCACTCTTCCAAGGGGTGAGTCTTGCATTGGGCCAGACATTGGTTGAATGTCCCCTCAATCTATGTGTTATCTAATTATCTTTATCCCTGCACTTCTTGTAGGCAGAGAAAGTTTTGAATCAAAGTTTTGGTGGTAGTTTCCTCCCTCCTCTAGGAGTCTTATCTAGTTAGATGCTGTCCCCTTCAGTCACCATAACCCCTGATACTAGGAGTCTTAGCTAGAGTCCTCATCATATCCTCCCAAAGGCTTATTCTGACTTAGGTCTCCAGCTTGTCACAGACATGCCTCCACCCACAGTTTCTCTTTTCTCTGCAAGGCTCTGCTCTCCCCAGGTCTAATTTCTGTCCTTATTTCTCCTATCTTATTCCCTCTCTTCAAAAAATACCTGTCTATTCTATTTTCCTTTTTAAGTGAAATTTAAGTATCCTCCCTTGGGCCCTCCTTGTTACTTATCTTCTTTGGATTTGTGCATTGAACTATGTTTATCCTGTAAAATATAGCTAAAAACCCACTTATAAAGGACTACATTCCATGTGTGCCTTTCTCGATCTGGGTCACCTCGCTCAGGATGATCTTTTCTAATTCCATCCATTTGCCTGCAAGTTTCAAGATTTCCTTGTTTTTAATAGCTAAGCAGTATTCTATCATGTAAATGTACCACAGTATATGTTTGTTTCTTTGTTTATTTGTTTTATCCATTCTTTAGTTGAGGGACATCTAGGTTGTTTCCAGATTCTGGCTACTAAAATTAAAGCCGCTATGAACATAGTTGAACCAATGTCCTTGCTGTATAGTGGAACACCACAACAGCCCAAGTCTTAAGATCAATAACCAATAAATGGGACCTCTTGAAACTGAAAAGCTTCTGGGAGGCAAAGGACACTGTCAATAGAACAAACAATAGTCTACAGATTAGGAAAAGATCTTCAACAACTCTACATCCTACAAGGGCTAATATCATTATATATATATATATATATGTATATATAATATATATAATATATATATTATATATATATATATATATATATATGTAAACCAAAAGACAAAATAATGCAATTTAAAAGGGAGTCACAGAGATAAAAAAAAATTCGCAACAGAGAAATCTTAAATGGCAGAGAAGCACTTAAAGAAGTGAGTATGAGGTGTGGTGTGAGTGCCTGTGTCCCTCCAGAATCCATATATTGGAGCTTAGACTCTGACAGATAAGTTAGGTTTTGGAGAGAAATAAGAGTGATTAATGGGAATAGGGCTTCTTCATTTGGTGACAATAATATTCTAAAAGTCACGTGGTGTTTATTGTACAGCCTGTGAATATAGTTAGAACCAATGAGCTATATCCTTTAAATAAATGGATTTATATAATGAATGAACAAATAATTGTAAAAAAAGAAATATTCAATGTCCTTAGTCATTGTGTAAATGCAAATAAAAATGTCTCCGAGATTCCATCTTGCACCTGTTAGACTGGCTAAGATAAAAAACTCAAGTGGCAGCACATACAGTCAAGGATACAGAGAAAAGAGAGCACTCTCTTCCATTGCTGGTAGGTGTGCAAACTTGTACAAACACTTTGGAAACCAATCTGGTGCTTTCTCAGAAAACTGGGAATAGCTCTACCTTAAAAGGGGGTTCTAATGACTTGGAAACAATGATCAGAATGAAGGCCCAGGAAGAAATGGTTTGTAACAAGCATAATAGTAAAGCTATTTTGCATGGAGCCTCATAAGAATGGGTTCTGGTTACTGAGAAACAATGCTCAGGAATCTTGAAGATCCAGGTGAAACCTGGGTTTACATAATAGAAGATCACCATGTTATTAAACAACACCTACTCCCAGCCTTCTGGATGGAAAACAGTTATGCACATCCCTTCTTTTGAGGAGAAAAGCCTGGGTATATAAAGATCCTGGTTTCTCTAATGCTTAGCTGTGAGCACAGGGACCCATGTCCTTCTACAATAACCATATCAAGGAAGGTAGGATTTCTCTGAGAACCTATTAATGCCATGTTTAAGCACATTATTACTTGTCATGTTAATTTTGTGAGACAGTAAGCCCTATTAAGGGAGTAGCTTTAAAAACAGATTAATGTAGCACTGGAGACCACACTCTTTTCTCAGCACTCCCTTTTCTGTGCCCTGACAACCAGGAGCTATGCCTTTTTGCTTAGGAGTGATCTCCCAGTGTTCAAACTCTCTTAGGAATAGAACTATAGGCAAAAACTTGTTTTCGTATTCCACCTTAAAACAAAAGCAACGACAGAGATAAATACATAAGCAATTATACATTTTAATAGGTTACATAAGAAATTTTTTGATATTTAAGATGTTGTAATTGATAGACTAGTTCTTATTTGAGGATGTGAGCATGATCTAAGGAAGTGATGCCTGGCCTGAACCTGCTTTGTGCAGCAAATTCAATACTTGTTTGAAGACTTGAAAAGCAGACAGCATAGGAAGGAATTAATAAGTGGGCAGAATACACAAGAGAAGGCTGCAAACTGAGATGCCAGATTGTGATGGACCTTATTATCCATATTACAGAGTCTAAATTTACCCTAATGACTCAGCAGTTTTAACACCAGTATCCTTATAGACTCTTTTTACTTGCATCTAGAAATCAGTGCAAGACAGTGAACAGTTATTCAAGAAAAATCTGCCTGAGACTATAAATTTTCACTGGTTCTTCCCTGGACATATTGTCTGCTGACCTTGAAGAGGAGATGAGTGCCACAAAGATTTATGGTTCATCTGACATCAGACTCTGACCATCACTATTCAAAACAGATTGTCAAAAATGGAATTTTTGTCTACCCACTGTTTCAATTGATGTGCTAAAGTGGCCTAGCTTCCTGGAACATGTATTAATATCTGCAATAGTGTTTAAGATCGCAATTCCCTGCTAAGAAAATACCTCTCAAAACTCAGCCCCAGAAACAAACTGCATCATTAGTCAGGCAACACTTGCAGAATCCCAACTGTGACCCAAGTACACAATTTGTCTTTTTGAGGCAGCTAAATAAGTTATATTGCTCACAAATTGCTGATACTCAAGGCTATACATGCAATGAGACTACCAACAGAATTGGCCTGCCTTTGCCCACACCTATCTGGAGGGAAAACAATACTTATTTTTCACAAAGAGTCTACTTTTCATTTAGAGGAATGCCCTGTGGGTTGCAAGAGGGAATCTCAGCACAAAATATAGTGCCAGATTAATGCAGAATTTGGGTCTCCAGTACGTTATCTTTGTGTGTAGAAGGAACTATGCAAACTTTTCTTGAGAAGACTGTTTACAATAGCCACTGTGTCTCTGTTTGACTCAAAGAGCATCTTACTGTTAGTTATCTAGCTACAAACACTTGACATAACCTTCTCTCTTCAACTTTGCTCTAATATGCTGACAGATTCATTAGCTAGACATACTAAATTATCACAACTTCAGAAGCATAAAATATCTGCCTAAATGAAGGCAAGGCAGAACAAAAATAGCCTTCTAATCAGCTTTTAGGGGGGATAGGGTTCAAAAGATCAACAATCCTGCTAATGATTCACATTTCAACATCTTGCCAACAAGACATTTTAATTGGCCAATTTCCAGCTGTTCTGCCCAGCATACACAGTATGTAATTCTAAAGAGCAGGACATGGGGAACATTGGCCCAAGTCCTGCACATGCAGCACTTGGAACATCTATGTGTGCACTTATTCCAGAAAAAATTAGGCCCCTTAAAATATCCTACAGGGACAGAAAAATTGGAAATAAAAAAGAATTCACAGCTTGACAAGTGGGTAGCCAAATATTGATTTTTAGCTACATAAAAGAAGTAAAATACATAAAGCTAGGAAAAAGGGCATGAGTAGGAGGGAATTACAACTTTTAAAATGAGAGAAGAGATGAAGCAAACTGAGAAAGCAGAGTGGACAGCTTACTTACAACAAGCTCTGAGGCCGTCATGTGTCTGCTTTAGTAAGAGCTGGGTTGGGAAGAATCAGTCCTCAGAGCACCAGTCAGGCACCTCAACGTGGGTGAAAGTTCTATTCAAGGCATGACACTCAGGGGGACCACGAGAGCACCTGAGGTTTTTTTGTTTTATTTATTTATTTATTTATTTATTTATTTATTTATTTATTTATTTATTGAGGCAAGTTATCACAAGGCTGGCCTTGAAATCATAGATATCTGTCTACCTCTGCCTCCCAAGTGCTGGGATTAAAGACATGTGCCACTGCCTAGCTGACACTGTGTTTTCTAACTGGGACTTTGGAGTGTCTCTTTGGAGTGACTCTTACATGATGAATATAGATTGTGCCAATCTCCTAAGAAAGGCTTTCTGAAGCACCCAAAAGGAAACTCATCCCTAATGTCGAGTCTAAGCTCTCTCTGCAAAGCAAGACAGCACCAAAATTGGTAGAGCATTAGGCTTGGGGCAGAGTCCTCAGGACTCTGGTCAATTACTTGATATCACTGAATCTCAAGAACTTAGCTCTTACTTTAATGGCAATGATATCCTCTCTGCTACCTAACAAAGGCTTTAAAATTCTAAAACAAAATAGGAAAGTGGAAGGTCACCTGATCATCCCCTCATCACCAGAACAGGGAGATTTCACTGTCCAAAAAAAATCTCATATTTGCTCTTGGAATTTTTTTCCTGTTTGGTTTAGTTTGGGGTTTTGTTTCTGGTTTTGTTTTAGCTTTTGTTTTATTTGTGTGTGTGTGTTGTTTATTGTTTGCTTGTTTGTTTGGCTTTGTTACTTGCTCTCTATTTCTGCTCCATTTAAAAGAAATACACAAAAAATTACATACCCACTATACTGACATGTATCAATCATGGTGTCTCTTACCTAGGGTACTTGGGGTCTGACAAATTCCTGAAATACCTTTAGGGCTCATCCTATTGTCTCAGTACAAAGTTTGCTGCTTCTCTGTATGGTGCTAGTTGCTTTATTTTTAATTAATATTTTGGTTAACATACAAATATATGGATTCCATTATAACCGCAAATATTTCTACCTTCAGTTTTCATAAAATATATATTCCATTATCATTTTTACCACATCCACCCTCCCAAAATCTAAATACCAACAGCTCCTAAATCACAGCATCAATAAATGGGATTAAAAAATATTAGTAGACAGTACTTGAAGGATGATATTTTGGGTGATATTTTCATTAAGGTGACCCTGGAATTAGGCAAATCTCACTCATTTTGACATGGCAGATAAATATCTTCTAGCTATTGTCATTCTTGTTTTACCTGAGCTTAACAAGCAGGAGGTTCATTTGCTATAGTTAAATGGTATCAACTCTCAGCAATATTGTTCAGATTTCAAAGATAGAATATTAACTGAAATCAAAGTATTTTTTATAAAGCAAAAATTTCATTGCTGACTCTTCAGTCCATGCATCCAGTCACCACTGGTGAAAATCTGCAGGGCACTGTCTGTGAATGGACTACCAACATCCTTCCTTTCACTACTTCTCAGCCATTCATCAAGCCCCATTATATTTTGTTCACACACCTTAAACTACTGGGCTGTATTGCCACTTTGTCTGAAAAGGATGAAACCACATGGTATTTTACATAAGAAAAGAGGATGCACACTGAAAAAAAAAAGAGTGAAATAAAATTGCATCTTTGTGAAAGACATGAGTAAACTTGCTGGTGAAGTTTAGAACAAAGCTGATTTATGCGAGTATAATATCCATAGTAAAAACTTTCAAATAATGCAAAATCAAAGTCAACTTGCTACAATCGCTTTGCATAATTTGAATGGGAGATAGATTGTTGCTTATTGAGTTGAATTAGAGCATTAGAGGATTGAATGCATTGCAATAGAACATCAACTTTCATTTTTTATTGAAAACTAATTTTAAAATGCAAATCTCAATCAATTTTGACTGCATTCAAGCCAAATCAATGCACTTACCACATTTTTAAAATTTATAACCATAAAGTAGCTAAGATGAGTTTTATTTCCAGGAAAGCAGTACACATAGTGTTATAACCTGGCATGAACTAACTAACATGAAAATATCTGGAAAAGCCAGAACTAAGATGCTACTATAAGGTTTACACCAAGATTCCAAAGAGATATAAAAGAAACAGTGTGTAAAAATGTTGGTGCCATTCAAGAAACTTCATATGTGCAGCCAGAGAAACCAGGGACAAATTTATCAAGACACATGAAGAGAGATGTTGAATGGAAAAGCATGACGCCCTAAAAGAGTTGACACTGAGGAAAGAGAGGAGGAAATAATTAAAGAAGAAAGGCAGAAAGGAAGGAAAAAAGGAAGGAAACGTTTACATTAAAAGAATGATCAGAAAGACTGTACAACTAAAAGTAAATGAGAATTCAAAAGTGGATCTAAACTTAAAAATGAATATGACAATTTCCCAAAGCATAGTAGAGATGTTCAGCCTTATCAGAAGTCAAAAAGTTAAGACAAAGACAAGCAGAACTGTTTATGGTGCTTGATGAGTTATTTACAAAGATATAAAATACTTAGCTTTGGGGGTCTGTGGTATTCTAAATTATGTTGTACAAAATGAATGCTGGTCATTTCTTTTTCTTTATTTACAATAGGAAGAAAAATCTTTAATATTTAACAAAAACTTAAAGTCATAACTTTTTCCACTGATGATTAAGATGACTGTGGTGATTTGACTGAAAATGGCTCCCAAAGGCTCATAAGGAGTGGCATTATTTGAAAGGATTAGGATATGGAGCCTTGTTAAAATGGATGTGACCTTGTTGGAAGAAGTGTGTCACTAGGGTGGGCTTTTTGGTTTCAAATCCTCAAACCACACCAAATGTCACTCTCTCTTCCTGTTGCCTGCAAATCTGGATGTAGAACTTTCAGTTACCTCTTTAGAACTGTGTCTGTTTTCATGCCACATGTTTCCTGCCATGATGTTAATGGACTAAACCTCTGAACTGTAAGCCAGCCCCAATTAAAGGTTTTGCTTTACAATAGCTGCTGTGGTCAAGGTGTTTCTTACAACAATAAAATCCTAGCTAAGACAATAAGTTGATAATTATATCTTGTGCAATCACTTTTATTGTCAGGAATATTCATGCATAATGAAGACTATCAGCCTAGGCAAAGAATTACTGGTACTGAATGATTGCTGAAAGAAGATGAATAAGACACACAGTAATGAGCTCCCTAATTAGTTATCCACTATGAACTGGCCAGCCCTGAAATTATATATATATATATATATATATATATATATATATATATATATATATAATTATTAAAAAACATATCAAATATATATATGCCTAACATGGGAAGGACTAGAATGAGAAAAGGGAGTGGAGGAAAGTGATATAATTATATTTTAATTAAAATGAATAAATTTTAAAGAAAAAACTAAATGTATAATACATGTATTTTTGTGGGTAACAGATAAAAATCAAAGTCTAGTCACGTTGTCTAAAGGGCTTTTAAATCTAAGTTTTAGATCTAAGACAGAAAAAAATGTTTCTTCCCTTTCTCAAGTGTGAGAACAGTTTAGAAGATAGAAGATAGATGATAAATAGATAGATAGATGATAGATAGATAGATAGATAGATAGATAGATAGATAGATAGATAGATAATGGATGATAGATATGATAGATGATAAATAGATAATAGATAGATCATAGATAGATAGATAGATAGATAGATAGATAGATGATAAATAGAGAGATAGACAGATAGAGATATATGATAGATGAGAAAGAGAGATGAAAGAGGGGGGAGAGAGAGAGAGAGAGAGAGAGAGAGAGAGAGAGAGAGAAAGAGAGAGAGAGAGAGAGAGAGACAGCTATGTAAACCCAAAGGTAGAAAAAGGCCTGAACGAAGATGTAAAGAGGCCTGCTTCAAAATCTGGCTTGACAAATCTGGGCCTAAGGGGGCTGGTGGAGATTGATGGACCAAACAAGGACCATGCATCGAGAGGACCTAGGCCTCCTACTCAGATGTAACCTGTAGGCAGCTCAGTCTCCATATAGAATGGCAGGAGCTGTTCCTACAATGGACTATGTTACCTGCACTTTGATCACTTCTCCCTGGTGGGTTGCCTTACTATGCCATAGAGTAAGAGGATGTAGGTGATTCTGATAAGACTTGATAGGCAGAAGTCAGGTGATAGGGGGGAGAACGGCTCCCTCTCTAGGAGGACTAGGGGAAGGGAATAGAGGAAAGAAGAAAGGGAGGGTGGGACCTGGAGGAAACGTGGGATGTGACTATGATTGGGATGTAAAGCAAATAAACTTTTTAAATAAGTTAAAAAATTTTTGAAAAAAATGACTTGATTATAAGCTTTCAATTAGACTGGGAGGAAATCCTTTTGTTCATTCTGGAAGTACTTCCTGCCAGACATTTGGCTATATGTTGAGGACACAGAACTGAATATGATATGAATCTTGTCTCAAAGAACTTCTAGCCTATTAAAAGAGAAAAATCAGAACTGGCTCTAGTAGAGTCCTCATCTTTAAATCAGGGCTAATCATGCCTACCTCCTAGGATTGCTGAAAGGATAAAATGAAACTGCATGGGAAGGTACTCGCTACAAAGCACTGCAGGACCAACGGCTGAACTAGTGTATGTGCAGCCTCTGAGAGAAATCAGACTGGCTTGCTTCACTGCAGTGGTTCTTACCACATGGTCCTGAGACCACTAGGATCAGCATTCATCCTGAATATTGTACATAATTCAGATTCTCAGGTCCTGTCAAGACCTTCTGAATGAACTTTCTAGAGATTTGTCTCAGAAATCTATCACAACAAGCTCTTCAAACTGATTCTGACCTGGTGAGAGTGTAGGAATCACATCAGAGTCTTACAGGCACATCTCTCTGTAAGCACATTAAGATACAATGTAAGTTCTTGTTCATTGAGAGCCCATATATTTTCACTAAGAAAAATCAAAGCAGCAAAAAGCTGAGTGTGTGTGTGTCCTATGTGTGCAGATTCTTGCACAAGTCAGAAAATCATTTTTTGAGTTTCCCAATATTGGTGCTAGGACTTGAACTTGAGTCCACTTGAAGAGCAGTATGTACTTTTAATCAATGAGTTATCTTTTTGATTATTAAAAATCAATAAAGCCATCTTTATAATTGAGAATTTCTACTGGTAATGACCCAGGGAATGCAGCATTCAGAACACATACACACAGCATTCAAGCACATTGGAAGTTTTGGCAATACCACACAAAGCTGTCATCTACAATGACTACACTGACAAATACTGACATCCAGTTACAGAAAAAAGAGCATATACAAAACACAAAATATCTCATACTGTTTTAAACAAGTTTGCAATTTTCTGTGGGATTACATTTATAACTATTCTGAACTGCATATAGCCCTGATTTGGACACACCTAGCTGTACATATCCATGACAAAGCCACCCAGGACCTAAGGAGACCTAGAATATGGTATGCACTAAAAAACAATGAAGGAGCAAATCTCTAATTGAAAAACATAAATAATAATAGCTACCATGTTTAGTGCCCACTAATACCCATCACCCACACAGAAGTTGTATAAAATGAATGCTAATATCTCCATTGTGCAGACAAAAAAGCTGAATCTTAGATAGATAGGCTTAAAAACTAGCCAGTGTCATTCATCTAGTGAATGACTAATTAAAATCTTGAGCAGTAGCCTCATGGCCTCAAAGACTCGGATTAGAGAGACAACTCTAAAAATAGTTGCTGCTTTTACAGAAGACCAAGGTTGTTTCTGAGCACCATGTTGGTCAATACTCAGTCACCTGTAACTCCAGCTCCAGGAGATCCTACACACTTTTCTGACCTCTGAGAACACCTGCACACATATGGCCTGCCTTCACACAGACAAACTCACATATACATAAAAAAATATAGGGGAGTGGAGGAAGCACTAAATGAGTGTGTGTTATTGATGTAGGCACAGCCATGTGAAGGAATCCAAAGTCTCAGATCCATAGGAATGGAAACTCCTAGATGGGCTCAGGATATTAGAAAAGCCTTCCTATGGTCTAAGTGTATGAGCAAATTACCAACTAGTTTGTTCTTACAGAATGACTGTAGCCTAATACTGCTCCCCAACAAAACCCTTCTATTGAGATTAGTGAAAACTGTGTCTTTACTCAGCTGTATCCTTAAACCTGCCTCTTTATTTAGCTGAATACAATAAGTTCAACTCCCTGATTCATGTGTGTAAACCAAACACCCTGTTTCCTAGCTGATGTTGTTGATGGCACATCTCCATCATAGTGCAAGGCCCCCTGATTCTAGCTTTTCTGTATGTGTTTCTGTTGTTTCATCACTGTTGTTCTTTCTTCATTCCCTTGCTGCTCCAGTCGGGAAATCACCAAATCTGTACAGGACAAGGCAAAAGAATTCTACCAAGAAAAAAAAACAGAACAGTCCTCTGACTCACGTGTATATTCTGTGCATGAATGGAACTTCCTCAACAAGCCAAGCTAGAGAAACACATGATGGGTTTTGAGAGTCCCTACTGCCGGTAGAAATGACTATGCCCAGCACCACCAGCTTCCTTCCCTTTCACTGCTATTTATCTTTGCCATTTCAGTTCAGGTATTTATTTATAACTTACCCTTTCATATTGATTAGCTTATTTAGAAGAGCATAATTCCTAGAGTACATGCACACTTTTGCCATGAAAAATTACCTGACTGAGGTAATTTCATTTCTTTATTTTATTTTTAACAGAAGCACAGGTGCTAATTAGGTGCACTTTCGAGCTGCCCGGTCAGGATGCTAAGTGCTGTCAGTCTCATCATC
This sequence comes from Acomys percivali, assembly GCA_907169655.1. NCBI lineage: Eukaryota > Metazoa > Chordata > Mammalia > Rodentia > Muridae > Acomys > Acomys percivali. The sequence continues at coordinate 62,853,892 of OU015751.1, read as the reverse complement.
ACTAGCCTGAAGAGTTCCTCCATGAAGAACTTGGTACACTGGACATGTTCTTGATTTTTCAAATTATTTTAAATGATTTCTTATTTGGAAGTTTTATGGCACTCATTGTTGATGAATTAGCAGCAGCCATAGGAAGCAGTGACCTCTGAAAGCCCCATTTCTTCTGTGAAGAACCCTTTCTCTAACAGAAGTAGGCACATCTGAGATGTGCCTTCACCTTCACATAAAATGAATTTTTTATCTCCAGTTTGCAGATTTTTTTTTGCAGGTATAATAAGGTCTGGATCTAGATAACATTATTTTAATGGTTTCTCCCTTTACTAGCAACTTCTGAAGACAAGGAAAAGAGATTATTTCTTGACGAAAAAATTACCTCTTCAGGGTATGACTCTAAACCAGTTGGAGTCCTTGCATGTTTGCAAAGCAGTGAACAGGCTGCCAAACCAAACGTGACAATGTTAGGAAGACATGTCCTGAGAAATCAGGAATAAAGCATCAAGAAAGTAATTCCCCAATGCTGCACAGTACTGCTATGCTTTATTTAAATTTGATATTTTTCTATTGTTCCTGTGGTTTTTTATTTTGGGTGAATAATTTCTATAGTAAATGAAAAGAGAAAAAGGAGTCTGATATGGTGATATTGCTTATGGTATCAATACCATAAGCTAGGCTCTGAGGATAACACATTTGAGGCCATCCTAGCTACAAAGCAAGATGACAGAGTAAGAAGAGAGAATGCTTAAGAAGAGAGAAAGGAAGGGAGAAATAGTTTCTCATTTTTATTTTATTTTAAAAATGTTTCTTGACTTAGTTTATTTCCAATTTGCTGTGATAAACTAAAGCAACTTGCAGAAGATAGATCTATTTTTGCTCATCTTTGAAGACATAATCTATAATGACAGCAGATCCTGAAGCAACTAACCGCATATGTGACTTCACAAACTCAAATACACAGGAAAGATCTTTGATTCTTGGTCCTCATTCTTTCCTAGACATTGTTAGAATCATTAGATGTAAATAATGTATTTCTGTTAGTTGCAATGTGTCTAGAGCAGTGTACAATAGATCAGTGGATCAGAAAGGACAGGCCCTGAGAAATGCAAAAGAAAACCAATAAACAAAATTCAAAATGATATGTAATCTACTGTTTATCCATAAGGCTACTAAAATAATAAAAGGTAGGATTATGTTATCTTTTATTACAAAGTCTTGTATTTATGATTTTATGGTACAATGTGGACATGGCAATCGTTATTTTAGGGTTTCTCCTTTTAATAACAGCACATAAAAATTATTGCTGATATTTGGGTTTTGTTTGAGAGAAAGAGAGAGGCCATTACAATTAAACCCTTGCTGAGTATAGCTTGGTCATCCTCACCCCCCCCCAATATGGTAATGAAATGTTAAATTTACCTTTCTGAAATCCTTAATATAATTATATTCACAGTATACTAGAATAAATTAAAATACTTGACTCTGGCACTGGGGAGATGGCTCAGCAAGAGAAGTCTGTGAAGAGCAAGTCTGCTGAGTTAGCCAGATCAGCAAACTCAGGGCTTATCAAGAGACCTGTGTTACTAAATAACTTCTAGCCTCCACACATATGCACTCAAGCATGTAAACACACACACACACGCACACCACAAAGAGATGGCCACATGTAAATGAATACAGAAGCATGTATACCACACATACATAACATACAAAGAAATAAAAACCTATCTTACTACACCAGAAAAAAATTCTGTTACAATCTTCTTTTATCACACAAATGGATGGAACTAGAAATGATCATACTGAGTGAGTTAACACAGAAGCAGAAAGGCTCACATGGTATCTACTCACTTATAATTGGGCACTAGCCCAAAAGGCATGTCCCATGAAAGTCTTCACTTACCAGGAGATTGTAATAGATGTGAGGACATCTCCCTGGGACTCTAGGTAAGAGAAATATATGAGATGGGGAAATAGAAGGATCCAGAGAGTCCTAGAAACCTACAAGAAGAACATCATGATGGGTAGATCAGGGCCCAGGGGTGTCTGCTCAAACTATTGCACGAACCAAGGACAATACAAGTAGTAAACATCGAACCTCTACTCTGATCTAGTCAATGGACAGGACATTCTCCACAGTTATTTGGAGAGCAGAGACTGACTCTGATATGAACTTTGGTGCCCCATATTTGACCACCTCCCCTTGGTGGGGAGGCCTGGTGGCACTCAAAGAAAGAATAAACAGGCTACCAAGATGAGACTTAATAGCCTAGACCATATAGTGGGGAAGGAGGTCCCCTCAGTCTTAGACCTAGAGGAGGGGTATAGGGTGAAAGAGGGAGGGAGGGAGGAACAAGAGGATACAAGTGATGGGATAACAATTAAATTGTAATCTGAATAAATTAATTAAATAAAAATAAAAATTAAAAAGAAAAAAACCAAGTATCCTGGAGTCACAGTTTCTTTTCTTAGAAAACTCAAAACAAAAGCAACAAAAATGTTCATAAAAAATATTTTTAAAATACCTGCTTATACTTACATATATACAACAAATAATCAATATAAGCTTAAAATTAAACACTATGCCTTTAAATTTTTACCCTCGTTCTTTATCTTAGTTTGAATTAATAATCATCCTTTTTATCAGTTAGTTCAAAGGCAATAGGAAATTTCTATTTTGAGATATTTTACCTGTGCATATACCACGTTACTTGAAATTTCTATCATAAAGGTTTCATTGAAATGCAATCTGAAGTGCTAGCTATTGTCTACGAAGTGTCCTTGCCAGACAAGTTTAGCTCATCAGGCTCCATCATTTCAAGGTAAAATGGATGAAAATACAAGCAAAGCCATGACAATCACAGGCACAGATTCCTTGACTGGAGAAACAAGAAATAACCAATTAGATACTTCATGATTGACCAAACTCATGACCATCCTTGCAGGCTAAAGTTTACCCAGTCAATGACCCCACGCCAAGGACAAGATCAACAACATCTATTATCATAGAATTTTTTTGTCCTACAGAGATAAAGAAGGGGCTTTGTTCTCTGATATTTGTTGAGTAAGATGTAAGCAAGCAATGACTCCAGTGAAAAAGCACAAAATATGTATTGGTCATTTTTCTTATTGCTAAGACCAATTGTCCTGTAAAAAAAAATTTTGTGGAAAGGTTTTGGTTTGGGCTCCCATTTTTATAGGATGGAGTCCATCATAGTGAAGATGACATGGCAGCTGAAATGTGAAACGGCTGGTCACATTGCATCTACAGTCGGGGGTAGCAGGTGAAGTAGGGCCAGCCCTAACACACAGAGTCATGTCTGCAGTGACACTCTTCTTCCAGCAAGGCTTTACATGCTAATGTTTCCCACAAATTTCCCAAGCAGTATCCAAACATTTGAGCCTATGAGAGACAGTATCACTTCATATAACAATTGGATAGCAATTTTGTTAAAAAAAAATTTTTTTAAAGTTTTAAAAATCTTTTTAGTCTAGCACAGATCAAGTTTAGAATGTCATTTATTATGTCAAAGAAGAATAAAGATCAAAAGTTAAGCCAAAGTACATGTAAGAGTTCAAATTATATAAATGTTAAAAAAGTATCAGTACCTACTACTAAGCCAGAGTATTAACAGTGAATCTGAGAATTCTGACACAGGCTTTGCTCAGTTCCAGAAACTTACTGAGTCTGACCTGAAGAAATCAAAGCAAACATACACGAAGGCAAAAGGCAGATCACAAAAACTTTGTACTGTACTGACAACATATGGATCACAGCTTTCCAGTGACAAGGGATAGATATGTCTATGTCTAAATTTATGTCTATTTTAGTTGTAGTTAGTCTATAGCTCCTGACTACAATGGAGGATTTCTAGCAGGAGACAGGATGACAAAATTCAAAACAAATTTTGCTTCTTTCCCTTTCTCTCTTTCTCTCTCTCTCTCTCTCTCTCTCTCTCTCTCTCTCTCTCTCTCTCTGTCTCACACACACACACACACACCACTCATCCCTACACATAGCAACATGTGCCATTGTGCCCCATGAAGATCAGAGGATAACTTATGATAGTTGGTTCTCTCCTTCTACCATGTGTGCTCCAGAAATAAAACTTTTTTTCTTTTTTTTGTTATTTTTTTTAAATTTTATTTATTTATTTATTTTTATTAATTTATTCTTGTTACATCTCTATGGTTATCCCATCCCTTGTATCCTCCCATTCTCCCCTCCCTCCCATTTTCCCCTTATCACACTCCCCTATGACTGTTCCTCAGAGGGATTACCTCCCTCTGTATATACTCATAGGGTATCAAGTCTCTTCTCGGTGACCTGCTGTCCTTCCTCTGAGTGCCACTAGGTCTCCCCAGCCAGAGGACATGGTCAAACGTGAGGCACCAGAGTACATGAGAAAGTCAAATCCCTCTCTCCACTCAAGTGTGGAGACTATCCTATCCATGGGCTAGATCAGGGTAGGGGTTTAAATTTTACCTCCTGTATTGTCCTTGGCTAGGGCCTTAGTTTGAGCGGGACCCCATGATCTAAATCTGCCTATCATAATGTTATACTTGTAGGTTTCTAGGACCCACTGGATCCTTCTACATTGCTATTCTCCCATAGTTCTCTCATCTAGAGTCCCACTAGGATGTCCTCCCCTCGGTCCCAGTTTCCTGGTAAGGGAAGGCTTTCATGGGATATGCCCATTGGGCTAGTATGCAGATATAAGTGAGTATATACCATTTGAGTTTTCTGCTTCTGGGTTAACTCACTCATTATGATCATTTCTAGCTCAATCCATTTGTCCACAAATTTCGGGAATTCCTTGTTTTTAATAGCTGAGTAGTATTCCATAGTGTATATGTACCTCAGTTTCTTTATCCATTCTTCTACTGAGGGACATTTACGCTGTTTCCATGATCTGGCTATTATGAATAAGGCTGCTATGAACATGGTTGAGCAAATTTTCTTGCTGTGTGCTGGTGCATCTTCTGGGTATATTCCAAGGAGTGGAATAGCTGGGTCTTGAGGAAGCCCTATTCCCAGTTTTCTGAGATAGCACCAGATAGATTTCCAAAGTGGTTGTACTAGTTTGCATTCCCACCAGCAATGAAGGAGTGTTCCTCTCTCCCCACAACCTCTCCAGCATGTGGTGTCGCTTGAGTTTTTGATATTAGCCATTCTGATGGGTGTAAGATGGAATCTCAGAGTTGTTTTGATTTGCATTTCCCTGATGACTAAGGAGGTTGAGCATTTCTTTAAGTGTTTCTTAGCCATTTGATATTCTTCGGTTGGGAATTCTCTGTTTAGTTCCAAGCCCCATTTCTCAATTGGGTTATTTGGTTTGGTGGTGTTTAATTTCTTGAGTTCTTTATATATTTTGGATATTAGACCTTTGTCAGATGTAGGGTTGGTGAAGATCTTTTCCCAGTCTGTAGGTTGTGGCTTTGTCCTCTTGACAGTATCTCCTGCTTTACAGAAACTTCTCAGCCTCATGAGGTCCCATTTATTAATTGTTGACATTAAGGCCTGGGCTGTTGGTGTTCTGTTCAGGAAGTTGTCTCCTGTGCCCATATGTTCCAGGCTCTTCCCCACTTTTTCTTCTAAGTGACTTAGTGTCTCTGGTTTTATGTTGAGGTCTTTAATCCACTTGGATTTGAGTTTTGTGCAAGGTGACAAATATGGGTCCAGGTGCATTTTTTTACACATAGACCTCCAGTTAGACCAGCACCATTTGTTGAAGATGCTATCCTTTTTCCATTGAATGGATTTGGCTTCTTTGTCAAAAATCAAATGACCATATGTGTGTGGATTCATATCTGGGTCTTCAATTCGATTCCACTGATCAACCAGCCTGTTGCTGTGCCGGTACCATGCTGTTTTAAATACAATTACTTTATAGTACAATTTGAAATCAGGTATGGAGATTCCTCCACAGAACCTTTTATTGTACAAGATCGGTTTTGCTATTCTGGGTTTTTTGTTTTTCCATATGAAGTTCAGAATTGAACTTTCAATGTCTTTAAAAAATTGTGTAGGTATTTTGATAGGGATTGCATTGATTCTGTAGATTGCTTTTGGTAGGATGGCCATTTTTGCTATTTTAATTTTCCCTATCCATGAGCAAGGAAGATCCTTCCATCTTCTCATGTCATCTTCAATCTCCTTCTTCAGAGTTTTGAAATTTTTTTCAAACAAGTCCTTCACTTGCTTAGTTAAAGTAACTCCTAGATATTTTATATTGCTTGTGGCTAATGTGAAGGGTATGGCTTTCCTAATTTCTTCCTCTGCAAACTTGTCATTTGTGTATAGGAAGGCTACAGACTTTTTGGAGTTAATTTTGTATCCAGCCAAATTGCTGAAAGTATTTATCAGCTGTAGAAGTTCTCTGGTGGAATGTTGAGGGTCACTTATGTACACTATCATATCATCTGCAAATAGAGATAGTTTGACTTCCTCCTTTCCCATTTGGATACCATTGATCTCTTTTTGTTGTCTTATTGCTCTGGCTAGAACTTCAAGTACTATATTGAAGAGATATGGAGAGAGTGGGCAGCCTTGCTTTGTTCCCGATTTTAGCGGAATTTCCTTGGGTATCTCCCCATTTAGTTTGATTTTGGCTATTGGTTTGTTGTAGATAGCCTGTATTATGTTGAGGAAAGTGCCTTGTATCTCCGATCTCTCTAAAACTTTAAACATGAATGGGTGTTGGATTTTATCAAATGCTTTCTCTGCATCTAAAGAGAGGATCATGTGGTTTTTTATTTTCAGTTTGTTTATATGGTGGATTACATTGATGGATTTCCGTATATTAAACCATCCCTGCATGCCTGGAATGAAGCCTACTTGGTCATGATGAATGATATCCTTTATGTGTTCTTGTATTCGTTTTGCAAGAATTTTATTTAGTATTTTTGCATCGATGTTAATAAGAGAAATTGGTCTGAAATTCTCTTTCTTTGTTGAGTCCTTGTGAGGCTTAGGTATCAACGTGACGATGGCCTCATAGAATGAAATTGGTAATGTTCCATCCAATTCTATGTTTTGGAGTAGCTTGAAGAGTATCGGTATTAGCTTGCCTTTGAAGGTCTGGTAGAATTCTGCACTGAAACCATCTGGCCCTGGGCTTTTTTTGCTTGGGAGACTATCAATGATTGCTTCTATTTCTGTCGGGAAAATGGGACTATTTAGCTTGTTTGTCTGTTCTTCACTCAACTTTGGCAAGTGAATTTGTTCAAGAAAGTAATCCATTTCCCTTAGATGTTCAAATTTTGTGGCATATATGCCTTCAAAGTAGGACCTTATGATTCTTTGTATTTCTTCAGTGTCTGTTGTTATGTCTCCCTTTTCATTTCTGACTTTGTTGATTTCAATACTGTCTCTCTGCCTTTTGGTTAGTTTGGCTAACGGTCTGTCTATCTTGTTGATTTTTCAAAGAACCAGCTCTTGGTTTTGTTGATTCTTTGGACTGTTTTCTTAGTTTCTAATTTGTTAATTTCAGCCCTGAGTTTGATTATTTCCAGATGTCTACTCCTTATGGGTGTATCTGCTTCTTTTTTTTCTAGGGCTTCCAGTTGTTTTGTTAAGTTGCTTATGTGCGATGTTTCCAGTTTCTTTTTAAAGGCACTTAGTGCTATGAATTTTCCTCTTAACACTGCTTTCAATGTATCCCACAAATTTGGGTATGTTGTTCCCTCATTTTCATTGAATTTCAGAAACTCCTTGATTTCTTTATTTCTTCCCTGACCCATGTGTCATTTAGCAGAGAGTTGTTTTGTTTCCACATACGTATAGGCTTTTTAAAATATCTGTTGTTGTTGAATTGCAGCCTAAGAGCATGGTGATCTGATAGGATACAAGGTATTATTTCAATCCTCTTATATCTGTTGAGGCCTGCTTTGTGACCTACGATGTGATCAATTTGGGAGAAGGTTCCATGGGGTGCAGAAAAGAAGGTATATTCTTTCTTGTTTGGGTGAAAGGTTCTATAGATATGTGTTAGATCCATTTGACCCATGGCATTGGTTAATGATGTTATTTCTCGGCTTAGTTTCTGTTTCAGTGACTTATCCTTCAGTGAGAGTGGGGTGTTGAAGTCTCCCACTATTATTGTGTGGTGATCGATGTGTGGTTTAAGGTTTTTTAGCAGATCTTTTACAAATGTGGGTGCCCTTGTATTGGGAGCAAGGATGTTCAGAATTGTGATGTCACCTTGGTTGACTTTAACTTTGATGAGTGTGAAGTGTCCTTCTGCATCCCTTTTGATTAATTTTGGTTGAAAGTCTATCTTGTTTGATATTAAAATGGCTACGCCTGCTTGCTTCTTGATACCTTTTGCTTGGAATGTTTTTTTCCAACCTTTTACCCTGAGGTAATGCCTATCGTTATAGGTGAGATGTGTTTCTTGAATGCAGAAGAATTTTGGATCTTGTTTATGCACGCATTCAGGTAGCCTATGTCCTTTTATTGGAGAATTAAGACCATTGATGTTGAGAGATATTAATGACCAGGGACTGTTAAAAGTCTTAATTTTGATGTTATTTCCAATCGAGTGTTTGTGTAGTTGTCTTTTTGCCATGGTATAGTTACCTATTTCCTGAGTAGTTTTGGTTGTAGCTTGACTCTTTGGGATGGAGTTTTCCTTCTAGTACCTTCTGTAAAGCCGGATTTGTGGATAGGTACTGTTTGAATTTGTTTTTGTCATGGAATATTTCGTTTTCTCCATCAATGATTATTGATAGTTTTGCTGGGTAAAGTAGTCTCGCCTGGCATCTGTAGTCTCTCAGGGTTTGCAGGGTCTCTGTCCAGGCTCTTCTGGCTTTTATGGTCTCTGCTGAGAAATGTGGTGTAATTCTGATAGGTTTGCCATTGAATGTTATTTGGCCCTTTTCCCTTGCAGCTTTTAATATTTTTTCTTTGTTCTGTATGTTTTGTGTTTTGATTATTATGTGACGGGCCGTTTTCCTTTTCTGGTCAATTCTATTTGGTGTTCTGTAGGCCTCTTGTCTGTTTATAGGTATCTCTTTCTTTAGGTGGGGGAAATTTTCTTCTATGATTTTGTTGAGAATAGTTTCTGGGCATTGGAGTCTGATATCTTCTCTTTCTTCAATGCCTATTATCCTCAGATTTCTTCTTTTCATGATGTCCTGAATTTCTTGGATGTTTTGTGTCAGGAGTTTTCCAGATTTGGCATTATCTTTAATGGCTGCTTCAAGATCTGTGATTGTATTTTCTAGACCTGAGATTCGTTCTTCAGTCTCTTGGATTTTGTTAGAAAAGCTCACCTCTGTATTGCTGGCCTTCTTCTCTGAGATCTCACGTTCTCGTTTTTCTTCTGTCTGTGTGTTTATCATTGAATCCATTTTCATCTTCAGATCTTGAACTGATTTTTTTAATTTCTTTTACCTGATTTTTTGTATTTTCCTGAGTTTCTTCCATTGCCTCTTTATAGGTCTTCAGAGCTTGAAACGTTTTATGTATTTCTTCCACCTGGTTATTTGCATTTTCCTGAAATTTTTCCAGTTCCACTCTATGTGCTTCTTTTATGTCTCTCACCTGTTTGGCTGCGTCTTCCTGTATTTCTTTACGAATTTTATTTGTTTCCTCCATTAATATGCTCCTTATTAAGGATTTGAGGTCATTTTCTTTTATTTCCGATGTATTTGAGCTCTCTGGGTTGTTTTCTTTGGGATAGCTGGAAACTGGAGATGCCATGTTGTTTTGGGGTTTTGGGTGTATGCTTTTACGCTGTCTTTAGACATCTTGCCGGCTTTGTTTTCGTTGGGTAGATTCCCGAGTTGGATGGAGGGAGTTTGATGATAGATTCACTTGTTTTCTCACAGTTTCTGTAGGTTGGAAGCTCTTATGTTACACTGTTGTGGATGGCAGGAGGTTAGTCCTGGCGTTTTGGGCTCTCACAGCCAGTGATCCTCAGCTCTCCTGTGTTGTGGGTCTTGCAATCGTTCTGGGTCTCTGGATGAGTGTTGGGTCAGACCAAGATATCCACAGCCTTCTGAGTTCCCTACCAAGTCCAGCCAGGGACACTAGTCCCAAACCACCGTCCGAGCTCAGCTAGAATCTCAGGGCCTGAACCGTCTGCCGAGCTTAGCTAGAAATTCTGGGCTCAAAATGCACACAGGGTCCAGCCAGAATTTTTGGGCTAGGACTGCGCACCAAGCTCAGCTAGGGGTGTTTGGCCAAACTGCTTGCTGTGGTCAGTTATTGACTCATGCCCCAAACATCCACGCAGCTCAGCCAGGAATTCTGGATTCAAATTGCACACTGTTTCCAATCAGAGTCTTAGAGCCGGGACTGTGCCAAAGGCTCTAGTAGAGACTCTGGGCCCAATCTGTCTGCCAAGCACGGTTAGGGACTGTGGCCCTAAGCTTCACGCCAAGCTCCACTCGAGTCTCTGGGGCAGAATTGTGCACCGAGCTCAGCCAGGGACTATGGACCCACACTGCACGCTGAATTCAGCCTGGGCCTCCAGGCCTATCCTGCGTGCATAGTCCAGCCAGAGTCTTGGGGCCGCCGAGCCTGTGTGCACAGCTCCGGATGAATCTCTAGGCCTAGTCTGCCCGGCAAGACCAGCTAAGGTCTCTGCACTGAATCTGCGCGCTGACCTCAGCCTGTGTCAGCGCTTTAAAACTGCCCCCTGAGGAGAGCTAATGTCTTGAGCAGAACTGCTCGTTGATGTGCGCTAGCGCCTCCGGTGGGACTGAGCTCTCCGCCCAGCCTGCGTCACAGCTGGTGAACTGCGGCTGCGCTGAGGTGGTGCCTAGGGTGGAACTGAGCACTCTGCCCAGCCTGTGTCACAGCAGGTGAACTATGGCTGCTCTGAGGTGGTGCCTAGGGTGGAACTGAGCGCTCCGCCCAGCCTGTGTCACAGCAGGTGAACTGCGGCTGTGCTGAGGTGGTGCCTAGGGTGGAACTGAGCACTCCGCCCAGCCTGTGTCACAGCAGGGGAACTGCGGCTGCACTGAGAAGGCGCCTAGGGTGGAACTGAGCACTCTGCCCAGCCTGTGTCACAGCAGGTGAATTGCGGCTGCGCTGAGGTGGTGCCTAGGGTGGAACTGAGCGCTCTGCCCAGCCTGTGTCACAGCAGGGGAGCCGTGGCTGCGCTAAGCTGTTGCCTTGGGCAGAATTGCCCATTGCGCTGAGTCAGTGTCTCCACAGCACTGCGCCCTGAGCTGTACCAGGGACTCTGGTGCTGAACTGTCCGCCGTGTCCAGCTTGGGTCACAAAGCACCACGCGACCCAAATCCTATCCAGTGTCCCCTCTCCCGCAGCAACTCCCACCAGCCACCACACTAACCGCCTCCACTGGATGGCTCTGAGCTGCAAACCTCAGTCGCTGCTCCTGGTGTTGCTGACGTTGCCCGTGCCGCCGCTGCTCTGATCCGAGAAAATTTGCACTCCTCCCGTGTGTAGGGGCACGCAGGTCCTCCTCACCCTGGTCCTTCCAAACCGTGGAGCACTCCTGCTGCTGTGGTGTCGGGATCCTGGTGTTCCTGGCTCAGAAATCTGTGCAAATCCCCGAACTGTTCACTGGAGCTTCCAAACACAGTCCATACTGCTCACCGCCATCTTGGATCTCCCAGAAATAAAACTTAAGTCTCACACTTATCAGAAAATTCCTTTGCTGAGCCACTTCATCTACCTAATGTACAATTATTTCCTTTAATATTTCCATGAGTAAAAGTGTCTATTCCCTCCTTTTATTCATTTCCTGACTCACTTTCCATAAGGTAGAAGGTAGTAAGCCATCCTGAGCCACTGTCAAAAACAACATCAACTGATAATGAAACAGAAACCTGATATGAAGAGCCCCAGCTTCTAATACCATAGAGTCAACACATAGGCTCAAGTATTGAAGTCTGGACTACAACAGTTGAGAGCAATATGGCAGCTTCGACACACCGCTGTGATGGGGTACTTTGGAAGAACTGAACTTAACTGCTCTTCCCAAATGATGTCATTGCAGATGAGGTTGAAGTTCCATGGAAGAGATCTTGTCAGGCATCTGCTGTACTCTGGGTCTGATCCCAAGAACTGACAAAAGAGAAAGTGAAGAAGAGGCAATGTGATACAGCAAAACACCATGAGATGTTCGCAATATAGGTCTGAGATGCCACTCTACTGAATAACTTTGGAGAAGGTTATAAAAAACCCTGATCCTCAATTGTCTCATTTTTTAAACAGTATAGATAAATTGAGCCTGTTAGGTTTCTCAGTAAGGAATGGTTGATCAAAAAATGATACTCATGGTATCTGTGAACTGACAATACCAGGGTAACTATACGAAGAGAAACCTAGTGTAATTCAGCATTCTTATTTTATAGTGATTTACATCTTTGGAGATATTAAACTTGTATCATGTGCTTTAGTTGTTTTTTTGTCACTGTGACCAAATGCCTGATGAGAAATTTGAGAAAGACACACTTTAGTTTCCAGTTTGAAAGTATATTTTATCACAGCAAGGAAATTATGATAGTGAAAGCCGTTTACAGCTATGGTATCATGTGTTTATGGCTAACTATTCATATCTCAGTAGACCAGTAAATAGAGAAAAGTGACTGGGACCCAAGTAACTGGGTCTTAAGACCAGCCCTCTAGCATCCCATTTCCTCCACAAACAAATTTCCTCCTGAACTTTCCACAAGTGCCAAGACAAGCACTAGCAGTTAAGAATCAAGTATGCAAGCACGTAAGCATCAGAAAGACAGCTTACATCCCACACTGAACATCATGCAACAGGGTAGGCGATGTCTGATTATCCTAACAGGTTGATAACCTAAACATGTTCTAATCACAAACTCCTCTGCCCACCTCCCAGTGGGAGCAGTCTTACAGAGAGCAGTGTGGTATGCTTGCAAAGGTATAGATAGAAATCTGTAAGTCTTTTGAATCCACCCTGGTTATTAAATCAGATTAGGTTTTTGCCTACCTCAACACTTGAAACCCAGAATATTGTAATAATAATGAACAGCACCCAGATTTCTAAATAAATACTGCCTTTTGTAGACCTGCCTTTAATGTGCAGTCCAGACCTGACAATGGAGAGCTGGAATACTCTTGCTCCTCCATGATACCTCTTTCCATCATCACAAACACAAGCCAAGGCAGAAAGAAGAAAGAAAGTCTAAAATCTCCCTGTGGGAAAGGACTTCTTACCTCTGAAGGCAAGGTTAAATTACAGAACTAGCAACATTTATCCAAGAAGGGTATTTTTGTTTTTTTGCTTTGTTTTGTTTCACATTTGCTCTGAAATGATTATCAAAAGTAGTTTATCTCCATCAGAATCTGCCATCAGAAGAAGCCACAGCACAAGAATGTGTCCCCACAAAGCTCTAAGGATATGTCTCTTCTGAATTATAGTTTGTACTGTTGGAAATATGTAATCCTTTTTTATTTCAAAATAAATACCTGAGTGAACCTTCAGGGAACTGGCACAGAGTTTTGAATCGTACTTCAAAAACTGGATAAATGTTTCAATCATTAAACAGTTTTACCCAAGAAATAAGAAAATGACTCATCTAGCCAAAGTTATCTAATGTGTCATTTGGAATTAGTTTTTTTCTTCAACTATCATTCTTAAGTCTTCTCTCTATATGCCTGCTATCTTTTGGTCAAAAGTGTTCTCACATCATTTTCTTTTTGCCTTTCAAAACACTTCATTTTAAAATTTAATCATAGGAATTTCTATGATGTTTTTAGGTTATATCACAGCATAAAATGTAAAAGGGTCCTACATTTCAAATGTCAGGCTTAAGCAGAAGAAAGATTGATTTAACTGACTGCCAATTCCTTTAGAAATGAATCTATAGTCATTTGTCTAATTTTTCATAGAGTTCTAAAGCTTGTTGGACACTTGGCTCATTAAAATTAATGTAACATAACTGTTATCTATTAATGCCAACTGAAGTGGCAGACCATGTACTCCCTTTGTAAACTTTGTTTACTTTGTAAAGCTTTGAAAATCTTAAGGCAGGAAGGTGGCCAAGCCTGCTCCATAAAGTTACCAAATTGTCCTAATAGTTGTTTTCTCAGAGCTATAATTGTCGTTCCCAACCCTGAGGCAGGAGAAAGGCCATACCGCTCCCTGTAAGAAAAAAATAATAATCCCTCCAACTCCTGAACGGGAAATTCCACCGATCCTTGAGCTTGTCACAGAAACCTGCCAATCTCTGATCTCCCCCAAGCTCAGGACTTGAAATTCCACCAATCCTTATCCTTGAAATTTCTACCCTAGAAAGCGCCCACACACACACACCGAGAAAACCTTATTAAAAAGCCTGTGTCTGCTCAGTTCCCAGATGTTTCTCACCCAAGCAAAGGTGGTCATTCTGCTGGGGTTTTTTTTCTCCCCATAAATCTCTGTGTGAATTTGTTGTGTGGTGTGACTTTATGGTGTTCCATGGCTCCCGACTGCCAGAATACCTGTCCTCACAGAGCTGCAACACTTACAATAACTATAAAAACAGGGAGGACAAAATGGTACAAGCGATCTCCTTTTATTCTTAAACCCTTCTTGAAAGGTCTATTTGATTTATATCAGGAGATATTTTGCAGGAAGAATCGATTTGTAAAACTTAGTTTATTCACTCTGACAAATATCTATAGTCATATAGAGGAGATACACCAATCCATGTCCCATCATCCTATAGACATAAATCCTATCATTCTCTCTGGAAACTTTCTGTTCACCTCTTACTGGTTTCCTTGCAACTTAAATGTTGATGTGCAGCCAGTGATCCTCCATAGGCTGAGTTATATTTTTGTTCAGGTCATATTGATTATATTTCTATCCTGAGTCTAGAACCATTCCATGACCAATGTTCAAGGGCAAAAGAATCAGTGTACCTGCTTACAGCATCAAAGACAGATGATGGCACCTTCAATCCATCTTAAGCCTGAATTTTAGGAAGGGGCATAGTGTCAATAAACTCTTAACACATTTTAATCCTTGTTCTCTAGTGGAGAGGATTCTCTAAAGCAGTGGCTTTCTATTTGCCTTTCTAATACTGCTATACTTTAATATCCTTTAATAGCCTCATGTTCTGGTGACCCCCAACCATAAAAAATATTTTGTTGCTACTTCATAACTGTAATTTTGCCACTGTTATGAATCGTAATATAAATGTCTGATATGGAGGATATCTAATATGCAATATTTAAGGGGGCACAACCTACTAAGTTGAGAACCATCGCTTAGAGGAAAAGACTGAAAATATTACAAAGGAGATTTTGATAAATCTATCAACGTATGTATACAATGTAGGCTTTATAGTACAGCAAAGGCTCTTTTTACACTACAGAGACTGAGAACTCAGTAGCTGTTCATTCTACTAGGCTAGATTCCTCAGCATTGCCAGTCTGGCACTGCAAGCCTGAAAGGTTCCTAAGAGCCACTGGTCTTCTGGAAAATAATATAGTAAAAAGACTTCATAAATGGGGGGCCATGTTGGGAAATTGCAGAAGCTGGGTTTTGGTGACAGTGAAGGATGGCAACACAGAGATGACCATGAGACAGAGAGACTCACCCCACGAAGTGAACGCAGGCAATGGGAAGAAATTTCTTCCCTGACATTTCTTTATACAAGGATGCTGCAGGAAGATTTTGCCTGTTCTACAAAGAGTCTTCTCCACTCCATTGTCTGTTGTCCATCCTACTTATGCCTTTGTAGATCCTCACAGAGGTGGATTTCTTAGTTGATTCCAGAACTAATCAAGTTAACCACTGAGATCCACCATCACCTATTACAGTCCTCAAGATCCAAAATACCTAGAAAGTACATCTGCACCCTGCCTATGAAATTTAATTTTAAGGATAATCTTTGTCTCACAGTTGAGGGTTACTCCCCATGTTTTTCACTATGGATATATTCTCTCCTTCAGATGACACAGATCTTTCCACATAACTAGCCAATTTCTCTGGAGCTCAAGGTTTATCAGAAATGCAATTTAAAGGTATTTACCTAAGACTAAAGATAGAAATAATACTGAAATTGTTCCAAATCTAAATAATTAAAGTGTGTGCCTATGGTGTGTGTGTGTGTGTGTGTGTGTGTGTGTGTGTGTGTGTGTGTTTTGTCAAACTTGGGACTGAATTACTACATTGTTTTGCTCTGTTTTATAGCTTTCTTGGGTCAAAGGTGGAACAATTTATTTTCCAGCTCAGCTGGAATCACAGAGTACTTTAAAACTTATTTTAAATAAACGATGTCATTAACCTCTTGAGCCAAAACTGTGATGTGGAAGGGTTGACTGAGGAGATTACTAATGAGTTAGTAGCTCTAAATGTGAACTTCACCAGGCAGATTTAATTCAACCACAACCCCACAATATATGGAGTGTGATTGTGGTATGTTGTGGGGAACCATGCTAAATTCAGCCATGTTAGAAATCCTGTACTTAGGCTGCATGCTGTGACCTTCAAGTTGTTGACCCTTGCTGGAGGAGGTCTTGTGTTCTAGGATATCTTTGAATTGTATACCCTGAGAAATAGGGAAGTTCTTACAGGGAACTACCCAGATGATTAAAGTTATTACAGGGAGCTATTCAGGTGATTGTATTCTTGCCCAGGGGCTAGGGAAAGTGGGATTAGAATAGATGCTGTTGACCTTGCTATATAAAGTCTTACTCCTCTCCATTAAAGAGAGTCTTGATCAGAAATCTCCAGACTTGACTCAATATTTCTCACATCTCTCCCCCCCCCCCACTTTCACTCCCCACTCCCTCTTTCAGGTGAACCCTGGTTTGATTTGTCTTGCAGGCCAGGACAATATTTATCTGGTCCCACTTTACCTGAGTGGAGGTCTCTGACCTTGTTAGCTTTAATTGTCAATGTGATACGTCCTGGCATCATCTAATATGAAAGCATCAACTTAGAAATTATCCAGATCAGATTAGCCTGTTCATATGTCTATGGAACATTGTCTTCATTGTTAACTGAAGTATGAGGACCCCACACACTAGCACTATCTCTAGGCAGGTGGTCTTGGACTGTGTAAGAAAGACAGCTAAGGTAAAAATTTGCAAGTAAGTCAGCAACCACTTTTCTCCATGGTTCCTGCCTCCAAGTTACAGCTTGAGTTCCTGTTCTAACTTTCCTCAATGGCAGGTTGTGACCTGGAAACAGAAGCTGAAATAAACCTTTTCCTTCCCTAAGTTCCTTTGGACAAATTGCTTTCATCACAGCAACTGAGATGAAATTGTCACAAACCCTAAGTGGACAAACCCTCAAGTTGTTTTCAAACTTCCAAAATGCTTCCTTCTATGACTGCTGAGAGTTTTCATTCCATACCAATTATATTTTACCTTGTTTCTCTGTTTCTTACATATTTGTACTTTCTTCTATTTTAATAGTTTTGACTATGAGTGTTATCCCAGGGAAACAAATGAGCTATGCTTCAGAGGCAAATTTAAACAACATTTAGCACTCTGTAATTTGAAGGTATGGTAATCATATATTTATCTACACTCTCTTTCATTTGGTAAGCAAGCTTACTTTAGGGGAAATATGAAGGGAGTATATTGGCTCTTGCATAATCATTGCTTTCAGAGAGCAGTGGAAGCAGAAGGGATATCCATTATTTATGTCCACAATACATATATCTGAAATCTAACCAAAGCAGTTTAGTGGCTTGAGGATGCAAGTGTGTGTTTATTTAAGCAATGAGCCTTTGAGCTGGGGTTACCTAGATCATTATATGGCAATTATTTTGTACTTTACTGGGCTTACATGTCTGGGGAAGCTGGTTTTTGGCTAATATAGTCTAGTTTGCGCCTATAATTAGAGCAAAATGGTCATGCCTTAGGCTATCTTTATCCTCCATAAATCTAGCCCAGTCATTCTCAAGATAATGCAAGAAGCATAAATACAACCAGGAATATTTCAATTTTCAAATTTTCTGCCATGACTGCCAGCATATCATTGACCAAATAAGTCAGAAAAGGTACTGAAGAACAAGGTCATAAACCCTAGTTTTGAGGAAGACAATAAACAATACTTAATGCCGCAAAGTGAAAGGTACAGGAAAAAAAGAACAGAAACTGACTGGCAATATAGCTCAGTGGACAAAGATGCTTGCTGTGCAAGCCTGGTGACCTGAGTTTAAGCTCCAGAACCCACATGGGAGAATAGAAACAACTTGTTCAAGTAGTCAACACACACACACACACACACACACACACACACACACACACACACCACATATATATGTACCTATCCATTTACACAATAATAAAAATAAACTAAATTATATACATTTTTAAAGAATCTGAAATATTTGGGGCTGTCTTTATCATTTGTCACAGGAAGATGAATAAACAAAGTAAGTTTTTTTTCTTTTTAAAGTGAGGGGACAAGTACTGTAGTGAAGATAGATATGAATACTATGAGATTCCAGTATGAGCTCTCAGTATCTCCTTCAAGGAAAACCAACAAAGTTTCAGCCAAAGATTTGAGTTTTAAGCCAGATTCTAAAAGCTGTTCCTCTGAGGAGGCAGGAAAATGATCCTATCTGGAAGGATGTTCATAAGTAATGACAGAGAGATGAACTTAGATATGCAGTATTGGAGAAGTTAGGACTCAGTGTGTCTGGATGATGTAACCAAAGAGAAAATATGAAATAGTGTTTGTGCTTGGGTTGAACCAGATGGAGATCTCTGCTATCCCCGATATCATTCTGTTTATCCTATTTCCTCAATTAAAAACCCAAGAAAAGGCAACATCTTCAGTAATCTCAGTCTTACTATGAGTGCTGCCACATAGAAGTAGGTAATAAATGTCAACTACATTGACTTCCACTCTACTGATAGAAAAGAAAAAATATAGTAACAAGTTGAGCATGACGTGGGGATAGATGATCAGGTATGTGCAAAGACCTTCTTTCAAGTAAGGACAAATCTAGAAATCACCTTTTCCCCCCATCAATTTTAACATTTTGCAATGTATTTGTGAACTGTAATAAATTTTAATTTATTAGAAACCCAAGATAATGTGACCTTTTTAAATCATTTCACTATTGTTACCAAGGAACTTGTGACAAGAGGAATACATCTATATTACAGTTTTCGTCATGATGTAAGCCTTTGTTCTTTGGGTTTTTCTTATAAAATTTGGTGTTAGAAAATTTAGTTTTAAAAGAACCAATAAGAGGCTGGAAGTGGAAATCTCTGATCAAGAAGCTCAAGTGAAATTGACATGCATTTTAGCCTGAGGTACTTGCTCTTCACAAATCAATATAAGGACTCAACCTAAGAATAGTATCAATGGTCATGGAAATATCAACTATGAAGTACTGCTGACATTACAAAGACTAGAGTACAGGGTTTCTGATAGAATGATGGTCTCTACAGCGTGGCACAAGCACACAGTCATTCTGCCTTTAACTTAGAAACTAGAACCACATACTAGGAGGAAGTTGCGCAATATTATATTAGATTTTTATTCCCAACATCACACGAATCTGATTCCACTGATTAAGCCTCTAGGTCACACCCTACAATGCTTCTTTCTCATTTTTTCTTTGTAACGGCCTTAAGAAGTAACATGATGGTGCACATAGGCAGATCATTTTTAGTCTGAGGCCAGCCCACTCAACAACCTGAATGCCAGACAGGACAGCCAAGGCTACACTGAAAAACCTTGTCTCAAAAAAAAGGAGGCAGAATAGGAAAGAGAATGAAGAGGAGAAAACAGGAGGATGAGAAGAAAATATGATGATGAGGAAACAGGAGGAGGAAGAAAGAAGGAGGATGAGGAAAATGAGGGTGAGGAGGAAAGAGAAAAAGGAGAAGGAAAGAGGAGGAAGAGAAAAGAGGAGGAAGAGAAAGGAGGAGACAGAAGAGGAGGAGGAAGGAGGAGGAGGCAGAGCAGAAGGAGGAGGAGAAGGAGAAGAGGAAGAAGAAGAAGAAGAAGAAGAAGAAGAAGAAGAAGAAGAAGAAGACCAGGCTACAGACATGAAACCACAGATAGCAGTGCTTGCTGTTCTACCATGAGAATGCCAAGTTGGGTCACAGTACAAATGCCTGTAACTCTAGATCGAAATGGATCTCACACATCTGACCTCTACAGGTCACACATACATGTGCATGTATACTCAGACAGATACAAATACACACACACACACACACACACACACATACACACACACATACACACATTTTAAAAAGTTACTTGACTGTGCTTCTAACCCTCAGCCTTCCTAAAGTGGCCAACTTAAAAATATTATTATTAGTAAAAGAATTTGTCATTAACGCAAGAAAATTTATCAATAATAAAGCTATTGTTTTCATTACCAAATGACTGTCTTATATTCAATTTGGTTAAAAGAATGAAAAGTGAATAAAGAAATGCATTTTTGTTGTCTTTTTACCAGAAAAACATATTATCTTATCTGTCTTAGTGTCCCCTACAGTGATTGAAGAGTGACAGACATATCAATAAGCACTCAAAAAAAGTTCATTGAATGCGAACAGGAATTATTTAACAGCAAAATCTACTGTTCTTTGATCTCTTTGATGTCTTTAGAGAAAAGTAGAGTTCCTCTTAGAGTCACTAGTCAACATTTTTCTTCTCTACACATTTGTTCAATTTCTCAAGGGCTAATGCCCCATGCAACTCTTTCATCTCCCCATCAGATGCTTTGTAGCATGGTGACCACAAAGACTTTGTCAAGCACTTTGTCACCTTTTATAAAGCAGATTTAAAATACTGCCATTTGTGCACAGCCTGAGGATTTCACAGAGATGCTCAGGGCTCATTTCAATGACCAGAATACCTCCATCACTCTAACTGGCTGTCTCTGGGGTCTGAGAGGAAGCTTTCTGAATGCTAGTGTTTTGTTTGTCTGCACAGCAATATTGTGTGGCTATGATTTTTTTCACTTCTCCTAGGAATTTCAAACTGTTCTCAATTACTAAAACAATAACCTCAAATTTTTAAATAGTTCCTATATCTTTTTTTTATCATATTTATGAGAAAATAAATGCAGTATGGTCAAAAGATGTTCCTGAATTACATACTGTGGAGGATGGTCATTCTAAGACCCCCAAGCTCAGTAAGAGTTACTACTTTCTGGCTATAAACTACCTTTTCCAGTAAGACTATTGGTAAATCAGATTAAAGGCCAGCTGCCCACGAGCAGCAGTTCCGGGAACTTTTTCCTGACTAACCAGATCTTTTACAACTTCTCTTTCTCTCTGGAATTTCTCCCTTTCTGTGCTTATAGCAGCCATAAAGGTAGACACCTGCTAGAGCATCTCACAGTTAGGTATCCATAGCAACCCTCGCTTATGCAAATACCCATGCCGCTGTGCCTATAAAAAACCTTGTGAAATTTTTCAATAAACGGGGTTTAATCAGAATCCAGAATTGCCCTCATTTCTTTGTGTATCCTGTGCCCCCACTCGTCTGTACCCTCCAGAGGTACCCATTGAAGACCCCGCAGGCCAGAACAATTGGTGCCCAATGTAGTCTTCAGCTGAAGCTGCCCTTTCACAGCGGTTGCCATGGAGAAATGCTCACCCTGTAAGTGAAGACCCACACAGTGATCACCATGGATCATGATGGGTTTTGTGCCCATGAGACAGATTGACATGGATCACCACGCACTTCATGCCCGTGAGACAGATGGACACGGATTGCCATGGACTTCGTGCCCATAAGACAGATCTACATGCATCACCATGGAATACCCTCCCATGAGTCAGACCAACTTGGATCACCATGATTCCCTCAATCATGAGACAGATCAATTAAGGTAAGACACGGTGACACACAAACACATATGGGACAGTCACTCAGCAAACATGAATTATTTATCAAGGAATTTAAAATCTCCCTCAAGACACAAGGAATGTGGGCAAAGAAAAAAGACTTAGTAAAATTTGTGATATCTTGTGTGTTAGATACTTTAATAAGGATATTAAAAATGTATTAGATAAAGGTTAAAAAATCCACAAAAAAGGAATGAAATTTCATCTGCTGGTCATTAGTTCTAACTCACTTCAATGATTCTCAAGAAAAAGAAACAACAAAAACTGATAAACTAGCTCTGTCCTTGGAGCCAGGCTGCTGGCTAAACTAGCTAAACAAGCCCAGGGCTAGAATTTCCTTGGGTCAGATAATTTTACAGACACTGCTTCTAGTTATCTGTAGGTTTGAGTCCTACAGAGCAGAGATGGTTACAGACACGTGGTCAGTTGGAGAGGCAGAACTAGGCTTATAGTTTTCTAAAGTAGCCTAGGGAATGTAGTTAATGCCTAGAACTTAGAATTTTCTTGTTTCCTTTATTAATTTTTGTTTGAGATGTTTAAAGATTATTTTCACTAGAAATGAGATGAAATAATTAAACAAGGTCTGGTGGCACATGCCTTTAATCCCAGCACTCCGGAGACAGAGATAGGTGGATCAGTGTGGCAGGGCATGATGGTGCATACCTTTAATCCCAGCACTTGGAGATTAACACAAGCAGAACTCTTGAGTTCCAACCTGGTCTCCACAGGGTTTTATCTGCTGGTAAGCTAAATTACTTACAGAGATGTAAGTTGAGTTAATGAGACTATACAACTTGTGGGAGCATTACAGCCAGGATTGCCCTCTCCTGTGGCTGTTTCCAAGAATACTTTCAAAATTGTCATAGACTTTAAGGATTGTTTTTTCACTATTCCCTTACATCCAAAAGATTGCCATCACTTTGCTTTCAGTGGACATTCTGTGATTTTTAGAGAACCAATGAAAAGATATCATTGGTGGGTTTTACCTCAGGAATGGCTAACAGTCCTACGCTATGTTAGAGAATTTTACCCCCCAATCACCTAAAAATGCTTTGGGTCATGTTCTCTTTGTTTTAATTTTTTTACTGCTTGATGCCAAAGAAAATTCTGCAGCCAATCGATTCTGACACACTAATACTCATTCATCCTTCGCTAGAGTGAAATGGAAAGATCCTTTAACTGGACAGTAAAATGGGCCTGACTCTATATTAATATAGGGTGGAGGCTTTGTTTTTTGTTTTCTCACAGGAACATGATACTGCACGCTGGCTGCCTGAGAGGCTTGTGTGTCAAGTGGATGCTGGCATGGATGAGTTTGATCTCAAGGTTGGAGGAGAAGTGCTATTTCTATGCTAACAAGTCTGAGATCATTTGAGATAAGATTAAAAAGCTACAAGACCTCATAGAGATGTAACAAGAATAAATTAATAAAAAAATTAAATTTAATTTAAAAAAAAGCTACAAGAAGACCTGGAAAAGCAGTGAAAAGAGCTCCTCCATAATCCCCTTTGCAATGGGCTCCATGGATTCCTCCCATAGCTTTTCCCCCTTTTAGGTCCCTTGCTTGGCTTATTAATATTACTATCGCTAAGACCCTTTCTCTTTAACTAACTCATGTCCTTTGTCAAACAGGAAGTGGATGCCTTATGGGCATCCTATATAGGTCCTATGTTAGAGAATTTTACCCCCCAATCACCTAAAAATGCTTTGGGT
>OU015751.1:62780291-62826252 GCA_907169655.1 Acomys percivali | reverse complement strand
CTTCTCCTTCTCCTTCTCCTTCTCCTTCTCCTTCTCCTTCTCCTTCTCCTTCTCCTCCTCCTCCTCCTCTTCCTCCTTCGGTCTTACTGGTCTTTTACTTGTGTATTATTATTTCCAACTTTGTATTTTTAAGTGGTATGTGTTTGTGTGTGAGTTTCATATCCTTTTTCAATTTTTTTTGATGTTTTTATTTTTTTAATTCTGGTTTGTTTGTTTTTGTTTATTTATTTTTTGTCCTGGTTCTTTTTGAAAGAGAAAGAGAAAGAAAGGGCATGAAGTTGGGTGAATAAGGAGGTGATGCCACAGCCCCTCCAGTGGAGCGAGTGTGATAAATACTACATAGGCCTGAGTCCACAACCCCAAACAAGGGGAGAACCTCCTGGACTGGTGCTGATGTCTCTGCTAGGAGAAAAACTGCAGTTCCTTTCTCTCATTGTCCTGGAATCTATTCTTTCTTCATAACTGTACTTCATCCCCAAATCAGGACTTCTCAGGTGTAACCGAGGTCACTAGGAGATGACTCTAATTCAGTACTGGAGCCAGGGACTGTCCAGGCCCAGAGTAGTTCTGCTTCACTTCCACTTATTAAAAGAAGCATGACTAGAAATTCATTATTAGTTAATAAGTTATATTGTGGCTTACAAAGAAATTGGGTATTTTTAAAAATTCCATATAATGGCATTTAGATATCAGAAAAGAGAACTAAAGGAAACTGTCTTGGCACACAGGTACTGAGCATAAGTTTCATTAGGGAGAGAACACTGACCCTGGACAAAGGGCGCGCATGCATATTGATACCAAGCCAATAACTTAGAAGTGATCATGGCTTTGCTGTGTGTTCTGTACCCTGTATTGTTTCATTTAAAGTTGTAATTCAAAATATGACAACACAATAACTGCATTCTCTACCTGTAGTGTGTATGCTTGATTGCTCACTGATCTGCTCTGTGGGAAAATATAACCACAAGCCCCCCTACTTTTTAAATGTATGTTTAAAAACCTAGACTGCTTGGCTGCCAAATACACTCAGATGCAGACTCAGTCTTGCGTTTTTCTCTGTTTTTCAGCCTCCTTATCTTCTCTTCACCAATGTTTCAAGAACTCCCATCTCCATGGCAGGTGGAGATCTGGGAGGAGTTGGGAGAAGGGAAACTGTGATCAGAATACATTGCATAAAATTACCATTTTCAGTAATACATATGTATATTTATATTTTAAAATTCTAGATTATCTAATTTATTCCTTCTCCTTTCAACTTAATTAATGATATCATGAGATGTCAGAGTAGTAACCTTGAAAACCACCTTTCATTAAGGCCTGTCTTATGCATTATCATACACTGTAGAGTACTGACCACTTTTAAAAAAACCTTCCAAGGCTGGAAAAACAGCTATAAATCACCAGTTGTGAACTAGGAATGGCCTGTCAAATAATAAACAACATACCCAAAGGCACAAAGGAGCCAGTTACTTAAACAAGACTTGACCACATATTTTCATTCTTAGTTTAGTGCCCATTTCTCTAATATATGTCGATGTAACATATTCAGAAAGACTCCATGTCAGCAATACATTTTACTGAAAACAAATTGATCCAATAACTGACCTGGTCAGCTGTATTTAAAGAGAACTTAATATCACAGTCATTGCTAGCAAAAGATGTACCTATGCATCTGTCTGTTTTTTAAGTAACTACAAGCCCTTAGGAACAAATATCTCTCTGAGCATTTATCAGCTACTGAAGACAATCAGACTTTCCATAGACCCAGAGTGGTTTTGATATTTGTTGAGCCTATGAAACAGCATATTTGATTTTGTAATATGTTTTCTATGACATTATTATTCTGAGGACTTCAAAGCTATTTGCAGAAGCTGTTTAAGTGATAGACAAGATGTCTTGGTCTCAGCAAAGGTTTGTCTCTATCTATAACTCTGCTTTTGGCTAAGTCCCTTCCTTCAATGTGAGATTCTGCAGAAGATCTGTATCCATGGTTGTTTTCAAATCTAGCATTATGGATTCTCAGTTATCAATCACAGCCTCTTTGAAATCTACCTAAAGAGTAACAATTGCATGATAAATCACAGTAGTACTAGCACTAGGTCTGATTTCTTCCTGGCTTTAAAAGTACTCTGTTTTCAACCACATGTGGTATAGAAAATATGTGGATATAGAGCTAGAGTTCCTTAAATTCAGACAAATCACTATCCATTCCCCTCTAGTCAGGAGCCTGGGAACTCTCTGCCTTAGAGTCTGTGCAGGTATAGGTATGATGATTTCTGAGATAACTTGTAGTTGGCAGCTGGAACATCATATCTGTGGATATTCCAAGATCATTATGACACCTGATATCTTTCAGAGCTCTGGAAACAGTGCAGAAATGACTAGGCTCTGTCCATGACTGGCATCATCTGGCCCATAAGGGTTGCTTAGATTTCCCTTAATTTCGCTCTGCTCAAGCATGAGGAGAAGACAATTCTTTTCCTCTTGGATGTTTGTGAGTCATTATGATTATGGACATGCAGCTTGCTTGTGGCTTACTAACTGTAGTGTGCTGTCCCATGTCTACTTCCCTTGTCAGTGGCTCATTGCACAGGGAGCTGGACTGAAGAGAGGAAAGCTTAGTTGTTTGCATGTGAGGGCAATGCAGAACCTTGATAAGTAGTAATAACATGAGAAACAGCATTTCCAGGAGATAGCATCAGTGAGACAGCTCATTTAATTAGAGGTAACAAAGGTTATTTAAACATTTGGCAGGTAGCAACTTTTGGAGTGAGTGTACATCATTTGTCAGGAGCCAAGATGCTGGGATTTCCTTATTTACATGAAGAGATATTCCAGATGCTGCAGGACATTATGTTATAAGAGGAAAAGAAGTTTAACATATAACCTGGTTACCAGACTATATAATCACCTCAAGGGTGGCAGAGATATGGTACACAAGGCTACATGCACCAAGACATACAGGCCCAGGGCAGGGAAAGAGAAGTCCTACTCCTCCTGCTCTCAGGATGAGATTTTTGAGTAATGGACACATCTTGATCTCATTCATACTCTGGACCAGCTCCCCCATCACAGAGCTCCCTGGCTATACAGTAGTGGGTATGAATTCCACGGATGTGAGCACAATGAATGCTCTACTCTTTTAGGATCCTGAGTCATATTTGATCTCCCCTAGTCTATAACTTACATATTCAAAAGATAATTTGATAATTCCAGTTGTTGCTCTGTCCATATACTCTCTAGAACCTTTTGAAAATATTAAAAATAAAAAACACATTGAGCATATACATAAAAGCATAATTGTCATCACTAATTACTTTAGAAATCAGCATCTCTTAGACATGCAAAGGCTTGACAGCCAGAGAAGTCCTGAGTGCTTGTCATATTGCAGGCATTAGATGCTTTTATGACACCTCCCGCTACTCCTATCATAAGATCTTCATCTTCATCATAAGATTACATAACAGGTTTTCTCAGTAATCCAAAATAACACTGGCCCTGAAGAAATCCCTGCTTTTTATTTTTTAGCATGGTAGTCATGGAAGTTTTCTAACATAATATACCTGTGACAATCCTAGGTCTCATTAGCAAGAGCCAAGATAGAGAACAGCAGACTCTGTTGCTCAACAGAAAGCCTATGCTTACATGCACTTACATGTCTTCTTTTTTCTTATAGACAGACTGGCAACATTTTTGCCTGGTACATTTCCACTTAGGATTCGTTATTTGATGCATGAATAAACAAACAAATAAATAAATAAGTAAGTAACCACAAAAAAATATATTTTATCCCTTCTCCCAAACATAACATATACCAGTAGACTCTTCCCAATCTGTTAAAGATAAATTAAAACTGAGTTGATTATGATCAAGATAAATTACTTTCTTTAAACCTTGAATATCCCATTCTCACTAACTTGCAAAGAGAAATATGCTGACTTGTTTTATGTCAACTTGACACAAATTAGAGTCATATTAGAAGGGGAACTCTCAATTCAGAAAATACAGGCAAGTTTATGGTTCATTTTCTTGATTGATGATTGCTGTGGGAGAGCCCAACTCATTCTTTATAGTGTCACTTATGGGTTGGTGGTCCTGGGTGCTATAGGAAAGCAAGTTGAGCAAGTTATAGGGAACAAGCCTATAAATAGCATTCTTCTAATGACCTCACATCATCTCCTGACCCCACGTTTCTGAGCTGTTTAAGTTTTGGCCATAAATGCCCACTATGATGTGAAACTAACAATAAGGTAAAATAAGCCTTTTCTTCTCCAAGATGATTTTGGTCATGCTGTTTTATCACAGAAATAGAAACTTACTTAAGACAAGAAGGGATGGAATTTTGTCAGCCAACGAAGCCCTCTTCTATAGAAAAGATACAGTTCACATTATATTACTCATATGTGTATACACCTTCACTGAGAGAAATTTCAAGCTAAATGTTACTGAGTAAATGGATATTCAGGACTATCATAAATATCTGACATTATAATAAGCAAGCAGTAAATCAGAAATAAACATTGCCACATTTTTGATAGAAGAGGTTCCAAGTACTAAATGAATAAGTGAAAAATCACTTCCTATTCAGTACTTGTGTGGGTGTAGAAGAGGCATCTGTTGGTCAACATGGAAGCTGCTAGAACTATGCAGTGATGACTACAGATGGCTTGGGGGTAAAGAATTCATATAAAATAACGGCTTTGAATGTCTGAGCTCCAAAGAATGACACCATATTAACTACAGGAGGAAGAATCACTATAGATAATTATAGGGCTGCCTGTCTGCATGGATTGTTAGAACTACTTGAACAGCCTTCCTGCTTCACTATGGCCTGTTGGCTGTCCTCACCACCAGAAAGATGTTCCCTCAGTTACAAGTCTATATTCACATCCTTGAGGCAGCATCCTTCAGGAATTGACTAATCCAATCAGAGTAACCTTTTTTGCTTGTGTTTTTATTCATATATGTGACTTCAAGAAATTCAGCATGCAGGTGAACTTTTACAAGAACTGTCCAGTGTGTATAAAACAACCCTGCATGATCATCTCACTTAACAGCACAGAAAAGGAGATAACAGCTAAATCAGGAATTGTCAAAGCCAAGCAATTGTCGGGAATAAAATGGTGGTGCTAAAAACAAGTTATAATGGAAATGTAACATGTCTCTAAAGGAATGTTAAAAACTTCATGACATTGCAGAGTTTTCCTCAACCCCCTGCTTGTAACAGGGTTGAAGAGATTGCACTAGTAAAAATGTCAGCCTTAGAGTTTGTCTTGAACCTCATTACCTGGAAATACTACTGGAGTTTTTAAACTCTTACAAATAACTATTTATAGCCTCATACTCTGACCTTGAACACCACCGATGTATCACTACAAACAATTTAAGGAAAGGATAATAACAAAATATGAATGTTGCATAAGCATGAAATTCCTTGAGTTTTGGGGGTCTTAAAGAAGAAACATGTGGAAAACTGCTGGTTATGCCCAAAACTGAGGATGAGCTATTTATGCCAATTAAAGCAAGAAAGATGTTTGTAAAACAGAAAAATTGGTACTCAGGGTTTCCTTTTGTTATTGTCTAATCTTTCCTAAGATTGCTATAATCTTAAAAAGACATTCCATAACTTACAAGCTGTAGAAAGTACTATATATTTTTTTAAAAAACATTAAGACGAACCAAACTACTAAAAATGCACAGTCACTATTGAATAAATACTGGCATGAGGTAGGAAGCAGAAGTCTACAGAGCTAACTAATGAGGAAATATGAGATTCTTAGAACAAGAAAGGAAAATGGAGAAAATGAGGTCAAAGGACAGTCAAGTGTGTTTCCCAAAACTCATCTGTAATAAAGGAAACATGAACTTTGGGTTCTGCTGTATTCTTTTTAAATGCAACCATCAGCTTTCCTAACTTTGTAATGTTTTAGCTTCACTTTGCTCATCTACATGAGAAGCTATGGTAACATTCTTACCTTGGCTATGATAGATTTTTTTAATCAAATTTAATTGAACTTCCAAGTTAATAGATTTTTCTAGACTACACAAACAAAAAGTATTGGAGGGAAATTAATGACCGATTAGAGATCACTCCGAAGAACACTTAACTACCAACATTCACATGCTTACATTTCAAGAGAGGTGAGACATAAAACCAGGAAGACAGCCCTGAGTGTGGAGATAGAGATGGCACATCATGCTTTGCTCTCATAAATCTACTGATATATCAAAAGGACTAGTGAGACCCCAAAATGATTTTCAAGAAATAAAACTTTCCCTTCCTTCTTTCTAAAAAGGAGAGAGAAATCATTCACATCAGCCGTTCTATGCCACACTGATTAGGTCTTTATTGTCAGATTGTCATTGATGGGAGTTACCTGGAAAATTGAATATTAATTAAGAAATCTCTGCTGAAGTCTATATCCAGTGAGGTCAGCAACCCAGGATGGAGATGTGGAGTTGGCAAAAAAGAAAACTTGGACCACAATGGCGTTTCTCAACTTCATCATCAATCCTTGTTCTTTCTAATTCTCCCTCTAATTGTTTCTGTCTCTTAGCTAAGTTAACTTCTTCCTCCAGGGCCTGACCCTGTCCCTGAAGTTTTTCAATGGGATCTTGTTGCTCTGGGGGTACTGTAGATGGTGATGCCAGTCATGCTCTTTAGAGCAAGCAGCATCCCTTTCTATATCTTCCTTATCACTATTCTTCGATTCTCTTTTATCTCCTTCCAAGACATCTTCAGCTTGTGATAATAAATCTCTCATTTTGTTACTCTCATGTCTGGGATCAAGAATATCCCTGATCAAAACCCAAAGGAAAAAAAAACATGGCAGGTATCTCTTCAGATCCATCAGCAACATAGTGACCCTGTAATCTTTTACCAACTATATCCCAAGTTTTTAAGCTAACCACTTATTCTTCAAGAAACCATGGACATACTTCACTGACAAAATCTAAAAATTCATCCAACTGTCCTTTATTTACCCTTATTCCTCATGTTTGAAACTTCTTTTGCAATGTCTCTCTGAATAAATCTTTATTACTGCTCTGTCCCATATTTGCGTTGCTTACCTTGCCATTTCTCTGCGAAGGTGATGACTTCGGAGCAAAAGGTCCACTTATCTTTCACTCTTTTTTCCATGCAACCTCCCTCACTTACATCCTCATTTTCAGTGCCCTGCTCAAGCACCAAATGTCAGGTCCTGGTCTGCTGGAAAAAATCAAATCAAGGTTCACCTGAAAGAGGGAGTGGAGATTGAAAGTAGGATACAGAGACACTAGAAATCATGAATCAAGTCAGGAAATTTCTAATCAATATTCCTCTTTAATGTGGATGAGTAAGACTTTATATAGTAAGGTCAATAGGATCTATTCTGATCCCTTACTCCCTAGCGCCCAAGGCAAGAAGAACACAATAGCCTGAATAGCTCTCTGTAAGAACTTCCTTAACCCTCCAGGTGTTTCTCAGTAGGGATTTCCCTACTTCTTTCAAAGGTAAATAGTCCAAGGATGGCCTGAAATATAAAGACCACCTCCAGCAGAGATCAGCATCTGGAAGGTCACAGCATGCAGCCTAAGCACAGGATTTCTGACATGGCAGAATTTGGCATGGCTTCCCACAGGATCTTTCAGGCATCCTCAGGAGTATGAATGATGGAACTCACAGGATAGTATACAGCCATACAACTCACTTCACCTTTGCTGGTTCTCTGGTTAGAATTTTTAACATCGACACTTTAAAAGTTATATTGCATTTTGCATTATCTTACTAATATGTGGTTTATAGAAATGAAAGGAAATATTATTTTCTAACAGTGATGTGTTTGTATGAAAAGTTGACAAGGAATGAATTATATCAGTTAGTTTTTATTGTCAGACTTAACAGCAACTGTAGCCACCTAGAATGAGACAATTTCAGTTGAGAAATTCCCTCCATCACATTGTACAATTGTATGTCTATAGGCATATTTTAATAGCCACCTTATGTGGGTGGGGGGCTCAGCCCACTTTGGGTGGTTAAATGCCCAGGCAAATGCCCTTGGTTAAATACAAAAGCTAGTTAGGCATAAGCCAAAGATGGCAAACCAATAAACCCTGTTCCTCTCTTTCTTCTGCTTCAAACTTCTACCTTGAGTTCTGCTTGACTTCTCTTAATGATAGACAGTGAACTGGAATCCTAATATACATTTTTATCTATATGTTTCTTTTTATTATGGTATTTTATCATAGCAACAGTTCTGGTTAGTTTTTGTCCAGTTGACACAACTCAATCATTTGAAATGAGGGAAATTCAATTAAGAAACCCATGTTTTTCTAGAGGAAGGCCTAAGGGGGCATTTTCTTGATTAAGAATTGATGTGGAAGAGCCCAGCCCACTGTGTACAATGTCATTGCCAGCCATGTGGCCTTGAGTTGTATAAGAACACACTAGGCCATGAGAAGCAGAATGGAAAACAGTGTTCCTCCATGATCTCTGCTTCAGTTACTACCTCCAGGTTTTCACCTTGAGCTCTGACATTGTTCACAGTGGACTACATGATAAAATACCACTCCCTTCCCTCCCCAAGTTTCTTTTGGTTATAGCGTTTTTGTCATATAGTAATAGAAGACAAGCCAGGATAACCACAACAAAAAAGAAATGAAAACATATGTTTGTGGAAGTCCCACTTGATGGACACTATATTTTTAGAATTGTCCACCCAATTGTGTTCCTCTGATGATGAGAATTGGGGCACATGAAAAACATATGGGTGCTATGTACTGTCAAGTAAATAATATTTATGCTCCAGAAACCTTGAATGTAACATTCAGAACCCAAATAGTAAACATAAAGAACAAAAATTCAGTATGTTCTCCACACAGAACTGGATACTACAGATGTTAAAGGGGAAGTGGCTACAATAGCCCACACAGCTAAATTGGTGTTTGAGATATCAATGAGAGTCATAGGTAAAAGTCTTCATGCAGCTCATTGGTACATCATTTACACAACATTCATGTGTCCCTAGGTTATATCCTAAGTTGCATGCATACACACACATGCACACACACACATACACACAGAGAGAGAGAGAGAGAGAGAGAGAGAGAGAGAGAGAGAGAGAGAACCAGGTTGATGTGGAGACATATGACCCTAGAAGGAAGGATGACCAAGAAAAGGTGATTTTAGAGTCTATAGAAATGCCCTTACCCTCTCACTTCTTTCAGCACATAGGTGGGACTTTCCATATATTAGGTGGATAATTTGATCTTTATAAATTCAAACTATGAAAGGGGAGGCTACTGCCTGACATTATCAAACCCTCATATCTCTTAATTGAGTCCTTCTCCAAATACCTGAATATCAGAATTTTTTACTGATTAAGACCTATATAACATTTTAATATTGTATTCTAAAATTTATCCCCAAATAATTTGATAGACACATAATTTTACACATTTATGTGGCTCAGAGTGTCTTAAGCATAAACACATACACACACACACACACACACACACACACACACACACACACACACACGGATGAACTTGTGATTATCAGAATGTTTATCTTCCAGCCAATAATGTTCTACTCTGTAACTTCTACTCACATTTCCATCTTCATTGCCAGTTAAAAACTGAAGTAGCACTGTGTTTATAGCCTGAGAAAATACAAAGCAAATCAAACATGCAGTTTTCCAAATGAGAATTAAATGTTCATATTGTACCATATAAACAAATGCTTCACTGCGTTTAGAATAGAAATGAAGGAATGGATCACCAAACAGTACAAACCTGCTTACCTCTCAGCAACATGCCTGAATGGTAGGTACTAAAACACATTAGGAAACATTTAGCATCAACTGTCACATGAAGTCAATGGCTTTGAATCTTATCAGTTCTGCAACTTGTTGATTATCCTTAGAATCTATAATAGCACATGCTTTATGTATAATTAACATATGAAATTTAAGTCTTCCTTGGCTCCGAACACAGAAGTTTTATATAAATACAGTTTTTAAGTTTATATGTATTAAACTTGCCTCATTTATTCCATAAACTTGAATGATAGGTAGACTAGTTCCACCACCACTATGAGGAAGATTCAACTGTCCCATAAGTCCCAAACTTGCCCCCATGAAATCATTTGGCACACACTTTTTCTTCCAAACATTACCACTGGAAATGAGAATTTCTCCATCACTATAGCTTTAAATTTGGGAAACGTAATTTTATTGGGTTCTTATACACCATTGCTTTCTGAGGCTGTCTTCTTTCCTTCAAACATCCAAAACTATAGTTTGTGAATAATCCATTAGCTTTCATGCAAAATAGGGTTTCTACTTAGTAGCTATGCCATAGTTTGTTTATTTATTCATTTCATTAGGTTGCCCCCACCTTAAATAATTATAAGTAGAGATTATATAAATTTGGTGCATAGAGGATTTTGTGTGAACATAATATTATGCAAGTAGTTATGGATTAGCTGCCAGGTAAATACATATTTAAATTTATAAGAAATTACTAAAACAAGGGGAGAGCACCTAAAAAGATGCATCAGGATTAAAAGAATTTACTGATCTGGCAGAGGAGCTGAATTCTATTCTATGTACCTATATCAGACAGCTCACAACTGCCTGTAACTCCAGCTCCAAGGGGTTCAGTGACTTTTGTTGGCATTCACAGGCATCTACAATCATATCACATACCTACACCCAGAAATAATTAAAAATGAAAACAGATCTTTAAAACAAAACAAAACAAAATGGGGAATTCCAAGATGGTGGTGCCTATAACACACTGTATCTGGTCTATAACACAGAGATCAGGGACTGGATTGGGAGCCACAGACTGCAAGAACTGGAGAACACTAGGTAAGTGGGGTCCTGCACAATTCAGACCACAGATAGGCTTGGCCCTGTGTCAAACAACAGCCCACAGAGGACCTGAACCCACTCTCCAGGCTTTGGAATGAAACCCACCTGCAGCCTGCAGCTGGCCTCTATAGCCCAGGCACAGTGAGTATGATAGTGGAACACCAGAGCTCCTGGCCTGGGGAACTCTCAGAGAAAAAAGGAATCTGCCCTCAGACACTCCCACCCGCCCCACCCCAGTCCATGGGCAGCCCTGGAGGCCACAGAAACGGCCACAGTGCCCAGCAACAGCATGCATGGTCTGGGTGGGTCTGGCCAGAGCCAGGTAGCAGGCCTCAGGGGGCTGAGTCTGCAAATTTTGGTTGATAAAACCCAGCCATAAGAGTCTCCAGGGCTCAGCAGGGAGTCCCACACTCATGGGATAAGCTGGACTACCCTGAGGGTCTGAAAGAGGGTATGAATTGTGGCACAACTCAGTGAGACTCAACTGCCGAAGGTGTGCAATCTATACGGGCCCACTATCTAGACTGATCTGAGCAGGGACCTGTCTGTGGACCAAGCAGTCTGGGGTGGACAATTGAGTGGATAAAGCCACAGTCCCCAAGGTCCATCAGGGACTCCCATGCCCTGAGGGTCTGGAAGGGAGTCTGAATTGCAGCCACAGCTCAGTGGAACTGAACTACCAAAGGTGCTCAATCTAGACTGGTCCACTATCCAGACTGATCTGGTGTAGGAACCTGTCTGTGGATGACAGCGGTCCAGGCCTGGACAGTTGGGCAGCTGAAGCCAAGCCAGAACATTCTCCATGGCCTAACAGGGACTCCCAGGTTTGTGGGAGAAGCTGGACTGCCCTGGGGGTCTGGAAAGCAGTCTGAATATAAGCCACAGTTTAGTGGGACTGAACAGCCAGGGGTGCACAATCTAGACTGGTCCACTATCTAGATTGATCCGAGCAGTAACTTGTCTGTGGAACACAGCGGTCTGGGTCTGGACAATGGGACAGATAAAGCCACAGTACCCATGACCCTGTGAGGCCTCCTACAGACTTGGGAGAGGCTAGACTGTTTCAACAGGTCACGACAGAAAACTAAACAGTGGCCCCCCAATACAGCTGGTCTGAATCCCCTTAGTAGAGTGAAAGGAATCAGGCAGAAGTCTACCTCTGCTGACCCAGTCAGGAACTAAATGTGTAGAAAAAATTCTCCTGGAGCAGAAACCAGGTATCCTGCTGGTTCCAGAGAATAACTCCCTGATCCCACAGGCAAGGGCATGTGACCTATAATCAGTCACCACTATCCATTCTTAACAACCAGTGAGGGACACCAGAAGCTACCACCCAACATCAAAGATAGCAAGATGACTAAAGGACAGCGTAACAATGCAAACAACAAAAACCAAAACAATTCGGCATCCCCAGATCCCAGCTATGCCAAAGAAAGCAACCCTGAGAACTCAAACACAATCTAAATACAAGAAAATGACCTCAAATCCTTAATAGTGAAGATGATAATGGAGGAAATGAATAAAATCTGTAATCAAATGCAGGAAGACGCACCCAAACAGGTGGAAGACATAAAAGAGGCCTATAGAGATGCACTGGAAATTTTTTTAGAAAAATACAAAAAAAACATATGAAGGAAATCAATAAAACAGTTCAAGATCTGAAGATGAAATTGGAAACAGTAATAAAAACACAGACAGAAGAAAAATGGGAATGAGAGACCTTAGAGAAGAAAGTAAGCAATACAGAAGTGAGTTTCTCTAACAGAATCCAAGAAATGGAGGAACAAATCTCGGGACTAGAAGATACAGTTTCAGACCTCGAAACAATCATCAAAGAAAATGCTAAATCTGAAAACTTCCTGACACAAAATATCCAAGGAATCAAGGACACAATGAAAAGACAAAACCTGAGAATAATAGGCATTGAGGAAAGAGAAGAGACCCGACTCCAAGGCCCAGAAAATATCTTTAAAAATATAGAAGAAAATTTCCCCAATTTAAAGAAGGAGATGCACATAAACATACAAGAGCCCTACAGAACACCAAATAGAATAGACTAGAAAAGAAAATCTTCCTGATACATAATAATAAAAACACAAAATATACAGAAAAAGGAAAAATATTAAAATCAGCAAGAGAAAAAGGCACAGTAACATACAATGGCAACCCTATCATAATTACACCCAAATTCTCAGCAGAGACTATAAAAGCCAGAAGGGCCTGGACAGAGGTCTTGCAAACCCTAAGAGACCACAGATGCCAGGCCAGATTACTTTACCCATAGAAACTATCAATAACCATTGATGGAGCAAACAACTATTTCATGACAAAAACAAATCCAAATACTTCCTTTCCACAAATCTGGCTTTACAGAAGTTACTAGATGGAAAACTCCACCCCAGAGGGACAAGTTACAATGAAAACAGCACTGGAAAAAGATAACTACACCATCACAAAAACATAACCACACAAACTCTACTGTAACCAACATCAAAAATTAAGGGACCAGACTGGGAGCCACAGACTGAAAGATCTCGAGAACACTAGCTGAGTAGGGGTCTCGCACAGTGCAGACCACAGGCAGGCCTGGCCCCGGATCAAACAACAGCCCACGGAGGACCTGAACCCACTCTCCAGGCTTTAGAACAGAATCCACCTGGGGAATGCAGCCAGCATTCAGACCCCCTTCCAGGCCCCTCAGGGCAGTCCAGCTTTTCCCACAAGCGTGAGAGTCTCTGCCAGGACATGGTGACTGTCCTGGCTGGGTTTTAGCTGCCCAATTGTCCAGGCCTGGACCGCTGTGGCCCATAGTCATGTTCCTGCCTGCACAGTCTAGATAGTGGACCAGTCTAAATTGTTCGCTTTTTGGCAGATCAGTCCCACTGAGTTGTGGCAGCAATTCAGACCCACTTCCAGGCCCCTCAGGGCAGTCCAGATTCTCCCACAAGCATGGGAGTCCCTGCTGAGCTATGGGGACTGACCTGGCTGAGTTCTATCAG
Organism: Acomys percivali; assembly: GCA_907169655.1. Lineage (NCBI taxonomy): Eukaryota > Metazoa > Chordata > Mammalia > Rodentia > Muridae > Acomys > Acomys percivali. The sequence continues at coordinate 62,812,397 of OU015751.1, read as the reverse complement.
CCCAATTTTGCAGGCTCGATCCGCTGAGGGCAGCTGCCTGGCTCTGGCCTGGACTGCCCAGACCACGCACACTGTTGCTGGGTAACCTGTTCACAGTCACCTTGGCTTCCCAGTGGTCTCTGGAGCTCTCTGTGGATTGGTGTGGGGCATGTGGGGGTGTCTGAGGACAGAATTACCTGTTTCCATGAAACTTCCCCGGGTCAGGAGCTCTGGTGTTCCACCGTCCCACACACTGTGTCTGGGCTATAGGGGCCAGCAGCAATCGCAGGTGGATTCCATTCCAAAGTCTGAGGAGTGAGTTCAGGACATCTATGGGCTGTTGTTTGACCTGGAGCCAGGCCCACCTGTGGTCTGCACTGTGCGGGACCCCACTCACCTAATGTTCTCCAGTTCTTTCAGTCTGTGGCTCCAAGTCTGGTCCCTGGTCTCTGTGCTGTAGATCATATACAGTGCATGATAGGCACCGCTATCTTGGAACCTAATTTTCTTTTCTTTTTCTTTTTCTTTCTTTTTTTTTTTTTGTAGTACAGTGTTTAAAATATATTTTATAAATTTGTTCATCCCATCCTTTGTATCCTCCCATTCCTCCCTCCCTCCCATTTTCCCCTTACTTCCCTTCCCTACGACTGTGACTGAGGGGGACCTCCTTCCCCTATATATGCTCATAGAGTATCAAGTCTCTTCTTGGTAGCCTGCTATCCTTCCTCTGAGTGCCACCAGGCCTCCCAATCAAGGGGAACTTAATTTTCTTAACAAAGTCTTTGACATATATGTACATCTTGATTGTGGCCAGTTTCCCTTTCTCATTTGTTTTTTATGTTTTTAATAATTATTGTCTCTGTAAATGTTTTCTTTTGCTGACATTTCCTCCTCCCATACCCATTTCCAATAAGCTATTCCAGAGCCAATTGAGTGGCTGGTTGGGTAAAATACTTGCCATCCAACATGATAACAAGTTTTATTTCTGGGACCCACATGATGAAAAATAACCCTCACACTTTCACCATAGTACAGAGAGAGAGAGAGAGAGAGAGAGAGAGAGAGAGAGAGAGAGAGAGAGCAATTTGCTTTTTCATTTATTTATTTATTTAATCACCTTTGCAGACTGATCCCAGCCCCCCTCCCTTTCTCCCAGCTGCACCCTCATGCCCCTCCCCTAAGCCCCCTTTCCTTCTCAGAGGCAGGGAGGTTCCCCACAGATACCAACCAGGGTGGTACCTCAAGTTGCAGCAGGACTAGCCACATCATCCCTCATCGACACCAGACAAGGCAGCTAGCTGGGGAAAAGGATCGAAAGGCAGGCAACAGAGTCAGAGCCAGCCCCTATTTCCATTGTTAGGGGACCCACATGATGAACAAATTGTACATCTGTAATATATTTGTAGGGGTTTAGGTCCAGTCCATGCTTGTTCTTTGGTTGGTGATTCAGTCTCTGTGAGCCCGTATGGCCACAGGTTAGTGTATGTTCTGTTTTCTTGTGGTATCCTTGACCCCTCTAAATTACTCAATCTTTTCTCTCACTCACCCACAAAACTCCCTGATCTTAGCCTATTGTTTGGCAGTGGGTCTCTACAGCTGTTTCCATCAGCTGCTGGATGAAGCTTCTCAGATGAAAGTTATGCTAAGCTCCTGTCTGCAAGCAGAGCAGTGCATCATTAATAGTGTCAGGAGTTGGCTCTCTCCCATGGGGTGGGTCTCAAGGCCAGTCACTGGTTAGTCATTCCTTCAATCTTTGTTCCAACTTTATCCCTACACTTCTTGTAAACAAGGCAAATTTTGAGTCAAAGGTTTTATAGGTGGGTTGGTGTCCCTTTCCCTGCCTAGGAATTGTCACCTGGTTACAAGAGGTGATGACTTCAGGTTCCATATCTTCTAATGTTAGGAGTCTCAGCTAGGGTCACACCACAGCCAGGAGCCTCCCTTGTCCCAGAGATGCCCCCCCAAATTCTTGTAAAGTTATGGTATGTCTCGAATATATTTTTAAAGTCAATTCATATTTTCCAACACACCATTGTGATGCTTGTAAACATCATTTCATATTTATGTTGAAATATAACTATTTTAATCATATGCTCAAAAAATCTGAGTTGTTTTCTAAATAATTTGAATGCTTTTATGACTCTCAATCTTGCTTAAATCTTACAGAGAATGATGAGGATTTTACTTTAATTAGGATTGATCTGTTTGTATCAAGGCTTCACATTTTGACCAATATTCTACATATTGCTCTTAAAGTCTCAACAGAACGTCTCAGAATTGTCCCAACTGTGAACTGCCCAGGGGTCACACTGGAACTGAGGCATCTATATGTTGCATGACTGGCTTTTCAAGATAGACATATTTTTGCAGAATTTGCCCCACACACTTTATGGGTCAGCCCAAAAGCTCAATTAGACTTTGAAGGGTAACTTTATTAAATTTCTCCCTTACCAAGATCTCTATTTTTTAATTCCATTAAGTTTTCTTTTTTGTCTGGCTGGCCAGCATATTGGGGATTTTGTTGTTCATACTTTCTCCATATCTATGACCATATCCAAGGTCAAGCTGCAGAATGGAGAAGAAGAAATGATGATGAGCTGAGGTTCATCCCACAGCTAATGGGAAGTAAAACTTTCTTATCTGCTGTAACTGTAACAGGGCTGTCATCATTGTCATAGAATGATTTGACACTTGTAGATAAAAAGAAGGAGTTTTGCATTCTACCAGCCTTAGCAAATCTCTATATTGCTTAAGTAATGACTATAGAGTTCCTTCTCAGCTTTGCTTAGATCTGGCTTCTGATTCCTGAATACACTAAATTCAGGTAAGCAGGTACTAAAAGAAATATTTGTGGCAAAATCATCATTTAATTGGCAGTAGTACAAATTGTGACATTCTTCCTATGTTAATGATCTTTCTGTTGCTATAATAAAATGTCCCAGAAAAGACTTAGTAGGAGAAAAGGGTTAGTTTGGATCATAGTTTGAAAAGTTTCACTTCACAGACAACTGGACTTGGAATGTGGAAGAGAGAACCGGTTGAATCTTATAGGAGCCAGAAAACAGGAGTGGGGAAGAAAGGAGGGAGGAAGAGAGAAGAGACAGACAGACTGACAGGCTGACAGACAGACAGGCAGTCAAACAGAGTCAGAACTACTGAGACTCCCTTGAGCCAGGAACATTCTTTAAGATCATAACCCCATTTTCCTACTTCCTTAAGTTCCTCTGAACTGTGCCCAACCAGTACTCGAGTGCTGGCTTAGTTGTTCAGAGAACCTGAGTCACTTCTTCACACCTCTGTTAGGCAGATCACAACAGTTTGCAATCCAGGAACTCCAGTTCTGGAAGACCTGACTCCCTCTTCCAGACACACTTATATACATTAACAAACAAACACACACACACACACACACACTTTAAAAATGAAACATAAATATAAAATCTCTACCAACTCCTATAACATCCTCAGTTAGGAACCATGCCTTTAACTATAAATCTTTGCAGAGCTTTAGACCCAACTTGTAGTACTTGCTTGTTCATGCTGACCCTTCTCAATGTGTTTCTAGCATCTTTAAACAAATGCTCCATCAATCTTGCCCTTGGCTTTTACCAGAGAAAGACAAAATGAGTGCATTAAACCATCTTGCTGGGACTGAAATACATACCAAATGCTTGAATTTTATTTTTATTTTAATGGATTCTCCAAACTTGAGAAACATAGTTGTCTTATAAGCCTGAATAAAGTTGTACCTCTAAATTTCAGCACTGACTTCTACACAGTCAAACCCTTGGGAACTGCTTTGATTTCACCTTACAGTTTCCCATACTTCAATCAAAAACGGCTCCCAGAAGTGAATATGTGATACATGTCATCATTGTAAGCAGTCTAGAAATATCACATAACGAAACATTAGTTTACTCTGTTACCTTGTACAAAGTTTCATATGTAATTTTCTCCTCTAAAAATTTATAGAGTTCCTGGAAAAATTATTCCCTTAAGAATTAAAATGTTCAGAATTTTCCAATAACTTGAATCATCTTCATGCTCATATGTTCATCATCCCCTGATAACCAGAGCTTGGGTTAAGTCACCCACCTGATCAGTCACATAACTACATGACTCTGGGACCACTAATGCCAACTACCTTCCACTTGGCATCATACCATTGCCTGTACATTCCTTGTAAATCGTCATAGAAAAGTAGAAGGCCCTAATAAGCATTTTCTCGGATTTTATATCTATCCAAGAGAAATTTCTTTTTTCTGCAATAATTTTACAATCAGCAGGACATTGGGTCTTTCCTGATATTTCACATTGTATACTCTTTCCTTTGAGCAGTTAATGGCATCTGTATATGATAATGGAGTTTCTCTCTGGAATAAGGATAATTAGAAGAAAGATCTGAAGCAAAATGGAAAATTAAAGACCAAATTTGTTCCTGGCCAGGAAAATAGAAACTAATGTTATTGAGCATGGCAATTTTTATTGAATTTACACAGCACATAACATATCTGGAAACTTTTTGTATGACTTTAAGATGAAATTATCTCTAAACGTTATATATATTCCTTGAGATTTATTTTCTTATTCATTAGAATTAAAACAAGTTGCCTCAATGAAAGACTAGGACACTGACAGCAGGTTATGGAATTTGATGCATTTTCCTTGGAGAGGAAAATGAGAGGCCATTTCTAAGAAATTCCCTGAGGAGAAGGGAAGAGAGAAGTCTCATTGGCCTACTTATAGAATAATTTCACAAAATTGGAGGCCATGACTTTTCTCGAAAATTAGGATGATGTCAGCACTAGATTGGACTTGAAAGGATTCTATTTACTGCATCTATTGTGACTCTTACCACAGATAGTGTCACCTTCTCCAGGGCTGAAGCCCTTTGCATGTTATCTTGGTAACCTAGCGTACACTCTGACATGGAGTGAAGCTCTTTTTAAACAAGTCAGTTCTTCTGCCTATTGTCTGGTTTCTCCATCAGTCTTGCTGTTGTCCTCTGGTCAGTTCTTTGTGCTCTGACTTTTCTCCCTTACATGGCTCTTACAGAGAAGATTGTCCTAAAATTTATTGGTGGTCTTTCTGGTTCTCCTGTCACTACACATTTCTCTTCAAAGCACATCATCATTTGTGGTTTTCATCGCAGATCCTTTCTTATTGTCTGGATGCAGAAGCTATACCCAGCAAAGTCCTGCCAGGGTTCCCCCATCTCCTTCAGAGAGGCCATCCTCTCACAACACAACTATATTGGATATCAGACATACTCAGAATTGTATGCGACACTGGGTATCTGCCAAAATAAAGAAAAAAAGAAATGCAGTCAATAAGCACGTTAATAAAAAAGCATTAGGGGACACAGATGTTGATTTAGTATGAGATACTGCTCACCTTAGGAAGTTCAAACACCAAGCTACTGTGTACTTTGTCTGAAACTATTATAAGTACCATCAATTGCCAATCTCCTGCCCCTAGTTTAAAGAAACCCTAGAACTATCCTGTGTGTTCCACCAGGACCCAAACAGTATATCAGCTGGCAAAGGCCAGAGTGGTTTTTGAACAGGGAGAAACTTAGAAGCTCCCCAGTCCCAAATCCTGTGTTTTATTTTCTTTTGTTTCTCTAAAAATTGTGTAAGTCTTTGAGGGGCAACCTCACCAAGGCCATAGCACAAATTCAGGTCCAAGATGCCCATTAATAGTCAGTATTAATTCTGCCAATATATAAGCATTGGAACACTTTCCATTTCTAGTGTGTACAATAGCCTCTTACTTCAGGGCCTTAAAATATTAATTGTGATGTTTTTACCCCCCCTCTTTGTTAAGATTATTCCTGGGTATTTTTGGACTATTAAGAGTAGTATGTATTCCATAATAATTTTCTTGGTGAGATTATTATTAACGTACAGTGTAGCTACTAATTTATATATTGAATTTTTCAATTGGGATACACTACTGAAACTAGATCTAAAATGTTTTTCATCAATCCTTTGGGGCTTTTCAAGTATAGGTCCATATTTCCTATCAATGGGAAAAATATGACTTGTTATTTCCTATTTGTATGCCTTTTATTTAATATGTTTTGGTATGTCTTTTTTTTGGCCTGAGATTTTGGTTAAATATAAATTATTTAATAAATAAACATGATTATCAATGTGGGCTTTTTTTTTCTATCACTGTGACAAAGAACTATGACCAATGGCAACTTGGGGAGAAAAGAATTTATTTAGCTTGAACTTCCACATCATAGTCCATGATCAAAGGAAGTCAGGACAAGAACAAGGCAGGTACCTACAGCCAAGAGGAAATACACAGGCCATAGAGGAATGTTAATAACTGACTTTCAACTCCTGGTTTCCTCAGCCTTATGCCTTATACACTCAGGACTACCTGCCCAGGGGTGGCACAGCCCATGGGAACCAGTACCCTCCCACATCAAGCTATACAGGGTATCTGATAGAGACATTTTCTCAGTTAAGATTCTCTTTTCCAAAGAGGATCCAAGATGGTGGAGCCAAACACATACCTCACTTGATTAGCAGGACAGCAGTGACTGCACAATGTCCTAAGGACCAAACTGAGAACTATAAAACACCAGTGCTGGTGATACCCTGGTAAGATGGGTCAAAACTGTGTGGAGCATAGAGGGGTTGAACCTTGGGCCACCATGTTAATCCATAGAAGAGTACCTGGGTACCTGCAGGTATGGGTGCAGGTTCCAAAGACTAGCCACATCCCTGGTGAGGCATGTAGCTTCTGATCTCCAGGTCTCAGAGGGAGATAGGGGCTACAAAAAACAATATTATCTGGGGCTTCTAGCCTGGAGGAGACCACACAGCCTGGAACACAAGTGGATCTGAGCATAGGTCACTCCAGCAATCCACAGAAAGTTCCACAGTCCACTCAGGCATGGGCACAGTCTCCAAGGCCTAGCCACACACCTGTCTGGTGTGCAGCTTCTGATCTCCTGGGCTCAAAGGGAGATGTAGGGTACAAAAACTCCAGCATCAACCATTCTCCTCCACCCCGAGGAGGAGTGAAGGCCCACTGGATCAGCTCTCTGCTCTGGCATCTCTGTTCATATATCTTTTTACCTGCTTCCCAGATGCCTGGCTTGCCTGTGTCACAGATGGGGAGTCAACAGAGACAGTGAACTCACCAGAAGTGAGTAGGGCATGGGACTGAAGCCCCCCTTGTATATAACTGCCCCCAAAGTCTCTGGCCATCAAAGATCATTAAGCCTGCTAACACCAGAGACATTACAACGGTAAGAGGTCAGCTAAAGAAGATAAGCAACAATTCCTGGGGCCATTTAATACCACCAGAACCAGCAGTCCCACCACCACAACAAGCTCTAAAGATATTATCACACAATACACATAAGAGAAATATTTCAAATCTAAGTTTACGAAAATGATAGAGGCCTTAAAGGAGGAAAATAAATCTCCCAAATTATACAAGGAACACACAAAGAAAGAGATAAAAGGATTGAACAAATCACTTAAAGGAATTGGTAAAAGATGGGAAACTACTGTCAAACAAGAGAAGGGAATGAATAAAAGGATTCAAGACCTTAAAATGGTGATAGAAGCAATGAACAAAACACATTCTCAGACAATCCTGGAAATGGAAAACCTAGGGAAGAATACAGGAACTGCAGACACAAGCATCATGAACAGAATACAAGAGATATAAGAGAAAATCTCAGAATTAGAAGATAAGATTGAAGAAATCAATACAGCAGTCAAAGAAAGTCTTAAATCTAAAAAGCTCCCAACACAGGAACCCAAGAGATATGAGACACTATAAAAAGACCAAACCTAAGAATAATAGCAATAAAAGAAGACGACTCCAAGCTCCAAGGCACAGAAAATGTTTTCAAAAAATCATAAAAGAAAACTTTCCTGACCTAAAGAAAGAAACGTCCATAAACATACCAGAAGCCTACAGAACACCAAATAGATTGGAATAGAAAAGAAAATCTTCCTGCCACATAATAACCAAAAACATTAAATGTACAGAACAAAGAAAGAATATTAAAAGCTGAAAGATAAAAAGACCAAGTCACATATAAAGACAAAACTATCAGAATTACACATAACTTCTCAACAGTGGCTATGAAAGCCAGAAGTGCCAGGACATATGTCATACAGACATTAAAAGACCATGGACTCCAACCCAGACTAAAATATCCAGAAAAAGTTTCAATCACCATAGATAGAAAAAACAAGATATTCCATGGGGGCAAGAAACAAGTTTAAACAGTACCTAGCCACAAATTCTGCCCCACAGAAGCCACTGGACTAAGGAGAACTACAACCCAAGAAGGCTATACACAGAAAAACAAAGGAAATAATTGACCCCATATCAGAAATCTCTCTCTCTCTCTCTCTCTCTCTCTCTCTCTCTCTCTCTCTCTCTCTTTAAAAAAAACAGGAACCAAACATCAATGGCCTCAACACCCCAATAAAAAGAAACAGGCTAACAGAATGGATGCAAAAACAGGACCCATCCTTGTATTGCATAAAAGAAACAAACCTCAGCAATAAAGATAGAAATTACCTCAGAGTAAAGGGCTGGAAACTGGTATTCCAAGCAAAGAAACACAAGATGAAAGGTGGAGTGGCCATTCTGGTATCTAATTAAATAGACTTTCAACCAAAACTATTCAAAAGATACGGGGAAGGACACTTCATACTCATCAAAGGAAAAATATACCAAGATGATGTCTGAGTTTTGAACACCTATGCCCTAAATGTAGGAGCACCCACACACATATAAGAAACATTACTAAAGATTAAATAAACCATCAAACTCCATATATAATAGCAGGAGACTTCCACACTCCAGTCTCCCACATAGACAGATCATCAAGATAGAAACTAAATGGAGAAATAATGAAACCAATAGATGACATGAATCAACTGGACAGAACTGATATCTACAAAACATTTCACCAAAGCACAAAAGAATATACTGTTTTCTCAGAACCTGTGGAACCTTCTCCAAAATTGATCATATACTTGCTCACAAAGCAAATCTCAACAGATATAAGAAGATTGAAACAACTACTTGCATCTTATAAGACCACCATGGTTTAAAGCTGGAACTCAACAACATTAGAAACAACAGAAAGCCTATAAACTCATGGACTCTGAACAACTTTCTATTCAGTGATTCCTGAGTCAGTGATGAAATAAAAAAGAAATTTAAAACGTCCTGCAATTCAATGAAAATGAAGAGACAGCATACCCAAACTTATGGGTCACAATAAAAACAGTGCTAAGAGGAAAGTTCATAGCACTAACTGCTTTCATAAAGAAATTGGAGAGACCCCATATGAGCAACTTAACAGCATACCTGAAAGCTCTAGCACAAAATGAAGAAGATACACCGATAGGAGTATCATAAATCTCAGGGCTGAATTCAAGAAATTAAAAACAAAGAGAACAATTCAAAGAATAAATGAAATCAAGTTCTGGTTCTTTGAGAAAATCAACAAGATAGACAAATCCTAAGCCAAACTAAATAAAAGACAAAGGTAGAGTATTCAAATCAATGAAATCAGAAATGAAAATGGGACATAATGACAGACCCTGAGGAAATTCAAAGAATCATTAAGTCTAACTTGAAAAGACTATATGTCACAAAATTTGAAAATATAAATGAAATGGACATATTTCTTGATCGCTACCAATTACCAAAATTGAATGTCAAGATTAGGTAAACAAATTAAATAGTCCTACATCTCCTAAGGAAATAGAAGCTATCATGAAAAGTCTCCCAATAAAATAAAATCCCAGGGCCAGATGGACTCAGCGCAGAAGTCTATCAGACCTTCAAAGAAGACCTAATATCAGTTCTCTTCAAATTATTCCACAAAGAGAAAGAACATTACCATACTCATTCTATGAGGCCACAGTCACCTTGATATCTAAACCACACAAAGTCTCAACAAAAGAAAGAGGAGAGAGAGAGAGAGAGAGAGAGAGAGAGAGAGAGAGAGAGAGAATTTCAGACTGCTTTCTCTTTTGAACGTTGATGCAAAAATACTCAAGAAAATACTCACAAACCAAACCCAAGAACACCATTCACCATGAACAGGTGGGCTTCAACCAGGCATGCAGGGATGTTTCAATATATAAACTCCATCAATGTAACCCATCATATAAGCAAACTGAAAAAAAAAAAACACAGGATCATCTCATTCAATGCTGAAAAGGCGTTTGACAAACTCTAGAATCTATTTATGTTAAAAAAAAAAAGTCTTGGACAGAGCAGGTATACAAGGCAAATACAGAAACATAGTAAAGGTAATATAAAGCAAGCCTATAGACAACATCAAACTAAACAGAGAGGGGATGAAGGAGGGAGGGGGATTGGGAGGTGATAAATGAGGAAGATACAATCAGAAAATTGAAGAATTTAAACTACCGAACAAGCAGGTAACTTATATTGCTAATCCCACTACATGGGACTAGCTCTGAGACATGAATGTCTATGCATAGGCAATGCTTCTTGTTAGCTACAGAATCCCTGTGAGTTATTATTACATGCCATTCTTTGTATGTCATGAATGAAGATATATAGATGTCTTTTTTCTGTGCATACAAAGAGTAGAGAACCAGCCTTAATTGATCTGTGCATCATGCACACCTTATATATTTATAATTTTAGAACTATATAATGGTTGAGAAATTATATGTTTTCAGAACAATATAACCAGAAAGTTGCTGGATCAACCTGACAGGATTCTTTCTTCTCAGCATGCTAGATATTGGCATCCTCCATCCTTCATGTTCCAGCACCAAGTGCTTCAGTTGCTGTGCCTCATCAGAATAGGACAGCTTCGAAGAAAGCTTCTGATCCCAGCTGGTCTAACATTTCAGACTGTCCCACACAGGACTCTAATTAAGCCTAGGATTTCTCAACATTTAGAAACTGGATCACAAATGCTATTCCTCCATTTGAACCATTTTTCTCCAATTTTATTTGGGCCACTAAAAGGTATTATTTATCCTAAATCAGCCAGAAGAAATGTTAAGATAATTTCCCTTAAGGCAGATTGGGTAGGTTATTCATTGTTTTCTTGGCTGATAAATGTTTATTTTAATTGGGAGTTGGTTATGTTATTATTGGTCTTATTTAGAGAGAAAATAAGGTTGGACTCAGGGTGTCTCTCCTTTCCTTTATCTTTAATTCTTAGGTTTTGGGTTAGGGATTGAAAAGAAAGAAAGGGGAATATAGAAATATATAGGGATGATTGGAAAAAAGTAGACTCAATTTAATACCTTCATTTTTACTCACAATATTATTTTTAATTCACGTGTATGAGATTTTGTATATAGGTGCAAAATAAGTTTAATTTTAGATACATTAGTATAGAATTCAACTTTAAGATTATTCTTTACACACATTATAAATAATTCTACTTGAACATATAATATTGTACACATACAACTTAATTATAATAAAAAGTTTACTTCCAATACTTTTAAAGTGCTTTTGCAGGCTGCTCAAGTGCACATGATGAACAGAACAACTCATGGTCATATCAATTACTAGTCTATTTTTGTCACAAGAATATGCATCCTAGGTTTAACAGATAGATATGATTCTATAGAAAGATAAGGTAAAATAGACAAGGTCTTCAAAAACCTCAGAGACACAGAGATTATGGCATTCAAAGCTGGTTTTTTGTTATTTCAAAAATACATTTAAAATGAGACAAGTTAATTCAGGCAACACCCAGTCTACTGTCAGGTCCCAGACCGCTGGAAAAATTGAATCAGTGTTCACCAGAAAGAGGGAGTAGGGATTGAAATTAGGATATAGAGACACTAGAAATCATGAATCAAGTCAGAAAATTTCTGATCAAGATTCCTCTTTAATGCTGACAAGTAAGACTTTATATAGTAAGGTCAATAGGATCTATTCTGATCCCTCTCTCCCTAGCTCCCAAGGCAAGAAGAACACAATAGCCTGAATAGCTCACTGTAAGAACTTCCTTAACCCTCCAGGTGTTTCTCAGTAGGGATTTCCCTACTTCTTTCAAAGGTAAATAGTCCAAGGATGGCCTGGAACACAAAGACCATCTCTGGCAGAGATTAGCAGCTGGAAGGTTACAGCATGCAGCCTAAGCACGGGATTTCTGACATGGCAGAATTTAGTGCAGCTCCCCACAGTCTACCTCAAAGAAGTTGATGAGCATAAAGGAACCTCTTTGTGGAGATGACTTCAAATGTGGTAAACAAGCCTCTGAGCAAAATGTCCTCATTTCCACCACAGATTGAATTCTGCCTAAAAATGGGCAAGCTAGGATGCAGGCAGAGTCAACAAGCAAACTCTGCCAGGACAGGGTAAGCAAGTCCTCAATAGCTCCCACCTCACAAATATGTCTGTCTGATATTTGGGGCCAGAAGGCTAAAGATGATGCTCCAAGATTATAGAGAATTTTAGGCGACTGTTCAAGCAAAAAATTGTCCTGTCATCTTCTCATTTAGGAACCTGCTAAACTGCACTCCCTGTATACTCCGGCATTTAATTTTATTCCCTCTCAAATCTCTGATGGGGTTGAAGGCCAGACAGTTTAGCTTTACAATTAAGCTTAGTTGTTAAGGGGTTAAGATGTGTTAAGGTCTAAATACATGTTTTAAGTTGATAGTGATGAAATATGATAAATATTGATTTACATTCAGAATTTTAGGCTCACCAAGATAGAAAAAATGTTTTCTTCAAGGATGCCAAAGGAAATAAATAGCCAAAACACTATGAAGGTAACAGTTATATTATTCATGATTGTTTTGTGGTTCTTCTTGCTGTAGTTGGTTTATTGTATAGATGTGTAATCATATAAATATATATGTAAAAAGATTTAATTAAAAAAGAAAAAGAAAAGAAAGAAAATCAATCTGGTGATTTCTCAGAAATTTGGGGATAATTCTATCTCAAGACCCAGCTATACCATTTCTTGGCATATACACAAAAGATGCTCTACTATACCACCAGGACACTTACTCAACTATGTTCATAGCAGCTTTATTCATAATATTGAGAAAATAGAAACTCTTACAGAAGTTTATAAATGTCTCTCAACTGAAGAATAGAAGGGGTGGTACATTTACATAATGGAATACTACTATGCTATTTAAAAAAGAAAAAGAAAAGAAAAGAAATCATGAAATTTGCTGGCAAATGGATAGAGGTAGAATGGTTCATGCTGAATGAGATAACAAACAGAGAGAAACACATGGTATATGCTTACTTATAGGTGAATATTAGCCATATATTACAAGATAACCATACTACAGTTCACAGTCCCATAGAGTCTAAGTAACAAGGAAGGCCGGAGGGGATTATTTACATCTCATTCAGAAGGGAAAGCAGAATACACAGCTGTTGGCTCTGTTACTTAACAATTAAACTTTATTATACAACCCAACTAGCTTACACAAGAAGGAAAAAAAGGTTAAAGAGACAAAAGAGTGAACCTTCCAGTATCCATTCCACGGGATGAGTCCTTAGGTGTCTCTCTGGCCCGTGTGATAGTCCAGCCTGTTCGCTTTCTCCACACGCTCTCCCCAACCCCCGGCTGAATCTCTTGTTTTTCTCTTCCCCACCTGCCTGAGTCACATGGGAAGGGTGGTCTCCTTCTCCCATTGAGGGTCCATTAGGAAAACAATAGCCCAGGTGGGGTTCCCAGGTCGGCTTCCTGAATTCCAGGCCCAGGATGGCTCCACTCAGTCTATCACAAGGTATTCATGGGGTGCCCCAAGGGTAAAGCCCGCCAAGACTGCTTCCACCTGTGACAAAGTTTAATCTTTCCCACACACAGCTGATGTGGGTGAATAGAGGAAACTGAGTGAGAGATTATTTGGGGAGGGAAGTAAGCATGGGGATCAGATATTGGGAGAGTGAACCAGGAGGTGAAGGGGCTGGGAAAGAGAAGGGAAAATGAGGAAAGCATCTTTGAAACAAGCTGAAGACCTGCAACAGTGGGTGGAGGAACTTAGGGTGACTCTAGCTGAGACTCCTAGCAATGGGGGAAGTGAAGACTGAAGTAGCCACCCTCCAGCCAGACAGGACTCTTAGTTGAGGGAAGAGAACATCAACCTACCCACAAAATCTTATGCGCGAAATTTACTCTGCCTACGAAGAAGTACAGGGATAAAGATGGAGCAGATACTGGAGGAAAGTCCAACCAATGAACGGCCCAGCCTGAGAGCTACCCTAAGGTAGAGAGACATCCCCTGACTCTATTACTAATACTCTGCTATGCTTGTAGACAGGAGCCTAGCCTAACTGTCCTCTGGGAGATTCCATCCAGCAGCAGATTGATACAGATGCTGAAACTCAGAGCGAAACATGGAATAGAGCTCTAGGAACCTTGTGGAAACATGAAGGGAAGGATAGAAGGACACAGAGGGGACAAGAACTCCACAAGAAAACCAACACAACAGTCAACTAACCTAGGCCCACTGGAGTTTACAGAGACTGAAGCACCAAAAGAGCATTCATGGTCTGTACTTAGGCTCTTATTCATATATAACTGATGAGGAAATCAGTCTTCATAGGGATCCCCTAACAAGTGGACTGGGTCTGTTCTGATATGGGCTATGTGGCATGCTTTTAGATCACTTCCCTCTAGTGATGCTGCCTTGCTTGGCCTCAGTGGAGGAGGATATATGCAGTCCTGATGAGACTTGATGTGCTAGGGTGGGTTGATACAAGGGTGGGAGCTGCCCTTTTCTGGGAAATAGGGGAGGGAGAAAAGGAGAATCCTTGGGAAATGCTACATATGTCTTATTTATGAGTGAACACCGAGGACTCACTTGTTCTCAACACTTTGACCATTATGTGTCTTTATACTGATCAACACCGACTATAAAAAGAAGCATCCATAACGAAAGATGAGAACACACTAATCTGTGATGATAAACATAGAAATACTTACTTTTTATTTTGTGAAGTCACTAGCTTTTACCATTTTTTATATCTAATTCTGAAGAGAAAAAAATAAAAACATTGTGAGGTCTAACTCAGAACCAGATGAAAGAGTTAATATAAAGGTTTTTTAAACTGATCTTTGAAAATATTTTAGAAATAAGACCAGAGGCTATAAAATCTTTAAATGTAGACTTTTGCAGTCAGATTACAATTCTGCATGAAGAAAAGGCTTGAAGGAGGAATTAGCAAAAGTGTCTGCTCAAACTTCAGCATATTCTTTTATTTGTTTTGTTTATTTATAAACATATTCAATGATTCCCAGCACTCCAGGAACTGTCTTTTAGTCCATAGAGAAGAAAGTCTCTTACACTCAAAAGTAAATACATATCAGAGAGCTTGAATATTCCTTGCAGAAATAATTTTAGTGGCCAAGTTAAAAACAGGAAAAGTGAGAGTAAATAGGGTTAAATGTATCCTAGATAAGAGATTCAAGCACAAACATTAAAAGTACGAGTTGCCATAAATAATAAAAAAGCTCATCTAAAGATTTAGACAAACAACTATAATGAAATGAAGTCACCATATGCCACCAGCAAAAATAAATAAAATTTAATGCTGTTGAGAACAGTAGAAGATTCCGTTTTGTTACAGAGAATAAAACATTAAAGATTGTTCTGTTAGATGGGGTTTTAAATAAATATGTGATTTGGGGTCTAGATTTTCTTCAGTTGAGTTATGTAATCTCTCTCTCGGGGACTTAACTCATAGAAATGCCTAAAAAAGGAAGCCCAAACATGCATGATTTTTCATTATAAAATGTTGTTCAAAAAGAAATGAAATTATTATTTTATATTAAAATATCATTAAATATTTTATGGATTCGTACACTAAGAACACAAGAAAGCAGTGATGGGCTTTATGTCAGGGTGAAATTCAGCAGCTTGTTTCAATTATCCAGGTCCAACAACATCCAATCAGATGCAGTGAGGAAAGAAAGGCATCCTCAAAAAGGAAGACTATGTTCAAGATAATAAATTCTTTGGTTACATTTGCCTCTTCTTGTAGGATTTTGCACACAGTGTTTTCATTGTCTATGAAGTAGGGTAGTGAAAAGAAGAGCAAACACTGGGAAAACCATTTACTACTGCCATGTTCTGCCCTCGCTTTTCTTTGTTTGTGGTACAGGAAATATGATTTACACAAAATTAAAATCTCTACTAAGGATAATGACAGTACTTTAGTCTATTATAAAGGATGCTGCATATTCTAACAACTGGAATAATGACACCCTACTTCATAATAACTACTCCTGGGTAAAGAAAATTATATGCATTTTTTCTTTCTTTTTTTTTAAATTAATTTATTCTTGTTACATCTCAATGGTTATCCCATCCCTTGTATCCTCCCATTCTTCCCTCCCTCCCATTTTCCCCTTATTCCCCTCCCCTCTGACTGTTCCTGAGGGGGACTTCCTCCTCCTCTATATGCTCATAGGGTATCAAGTCTCTTCTTGGTAACCTGCTCTCCTTCCTCTGAGTGCCACCAGGTCTCCCCATCCAGGGGACATGGTCAAATGTGAGGCACCAGAGTATGTGAGAAAGTCATATCCCACTCTCCACTCAACTGTGGAGAATGTTCTGACCATTGGCTAGATCTGGGTAGGGGTTTAAAGTTTACCGCCTGTATTGTCCGTGGCTGGTGCATTTTTTCAATGATGCAGAATTCTGTCTTGGCTGTGTATATTTTCTGTCTTTCAAACTTGATACTTATTCTTTTCATAAGGATAACTAGTGTCACACAGGATTATACAACCAAGCCACATCTGTTCTCCCTTGTTTTCTGGATATTATATTTATTGTGTTTCACAGCATGTGTCTCCAACAAGATCTTGAATATTGCTTTACAATAAATGTCATAGATAAAAAGGTGGCCCAGTACCAAGTTGTTACAGCTATCCCAATATTTCTCATGGCCCATGTTTAGTTGGACAAAAGTGCCATTGTCACAGCCTTTTCAAATGTACAAACAATTTGCGTAGTATTTATATAAGCATAATTGTGAATTGTCTGATATTACTTTAGTTATGTTATTCTAAGTGTCACCTTTTATAGGATACTCCTTCTCACAGTAATTATCCCTAAAAAGGTAAAGGCACAAGAAAAAGAACTAATGACATAGGACTAGGAAGCCTTGTTCTAGAATATATAGACAAAGCAGACTCCAGGAAGCTTGTAACATGGGCCAAAAAGACACATGGCACCCTAAAACCTCAGCAACTCAAAATATCTAGAAACACGGATAATTCTAGAATCGCAGACTTAAAATGCACTAAAGGACTTTCAAGTTAGTTAGCTCCACTTCCAAATTTTTACAAAGGAATCCTCAGGTTATCAAGGAGGCTCAGAGGGTCATGGGGGCTGCTGCCAAGTCCAATGGGCTAATTTCAATCATCCACACAGTAGAAGAACCAATTTCCATAAATCATCATTGTCTTACATGTACACTGCAAGGAGTGCGTGTGTGGGGGTGTGTATGTAGTATGAATTTTCCTTGAATGATTGGTAAACCTAAAATCTTGCCATTCTGCAGCCATCAATTGCAATGAAATAAAGTTGAGGAAAACATGAAAACTGTAGGTTACTGGATGAGCCCTACACTGACCTGAGCCAAACGACTGCTTTAAATCACACTAATTATATTCTTGTGGTTTATTTTTTTCCCTAGAGGTTAAAGACAAAATCACTTCTATTATTCAAATTCTCAACATAATGCTAAAAAGCCTAATTTTGTGAAGCTATTAGCTAATTCAAGTGATTTTGATGTCATGCAGAGCTTAGTCCCAATTTTCAACTTCAAACACTTTTTTTTCAAAAAACTCATATTCAACTTAATTTAGGCTTTAATACAGCATTTTTTTATGTCACATGTTTGGGGAAAGTTAAAAGAGATATCAAGGTGACTCAACAGGGAGATCTTTTATATTTCCATTTTCTTCTGCAGCTAAACTTTTGTATGTTATTATTGCAGATTTAAAATAATGTCATCTCAATGAAAACCATTTCCAGACTCTGGCCTTTCTCCTTCTTTACCACAACAACCTCATACTTTCAAATCAATTTATTTTTACTGAAATATCATCTTCAGTGGTTCTTTCAATAATGGCCTATGAGTATCAAATATCTTTCTTACTCTTCTTAGGTCTGTAAGCACCTTGACTCTCTGTCTCTCTCAAGGATGGGATAAGCAATTCTATGGTCCTGACCATCCACTGTTTCTTGTAGCCCCTCAGTTATAACAATTTCTAGTTTTAAAGTCATCTGTGTTTCCCACTGGCTATTTCTGAAGTTTTCAGTCACAACACAACTGCCTCTCACCTCCATCACATTTTTCAGTCTCATAGATGTGCCTCAGCGGTTTGGTTTTCACTTACTCTCTTTAGCTCTTGAAATGTACTTTTATCTGAGCGTACAGGCTTTGAAGAATACTGGTAAGTTCTCAGATCTCTCCACATTCTTATCTTTAGTTATATATTCTCATTTATATTTATTTCTGCATTTTCTTTTAAAATATTTTCAAATATTATTTTATTAATTATTCAATTTACATCCTCATCATAGCTTCACACCTCCTCTCCCTCTAGTCACTCCCTCCCTGTTTCTCCCATTTTCCCACCCTTACTTGCAGGAGAAGTAGAACACCTCACCCATACAACCCATAATATCAGGTGGCATCAGTACTAAAGGCATCTCCTTCCCTGATGGCCCAGAAAAGCAGCTCTGTGAGGTGAAATTGGCAAAAAGTAGGCAGGAAAGTCCACACCAGAATCAGCTTCCACTTCCATCACTAGGGTACACACATGATGGCTAATATCCACTTATAAGTGAGTACCTACCATGTGTGATTTTTTTTTTGTAGGTCTGGGTTACTTAACTCAGGATGATCTTTTCTAGTTCTATCAATTTGCCTGAAAATTGCATGATTTCCTTGTTTTTAATATCTGAGTAGTATTCCATTGTATAAATTACACCATTTTCTTTATCCATTCCTCAGTTGAAGGAAATCTGGATTGTTTCCAGATTCTGGCTGTTTTGAATAAAGTGGCTATAAACATAGTTGAGCAAATGACATCTTTAGGTACTTTAACACTCATAGCTTACATTTATCAAACTTAAAACGCCTTCTTAGACCCTCAAATGCTTTGTTAGAAGCTATCCTTTTAAACTTAAACTTCTGTATCCTTAGGCCCTTTTCTCTTTAACATGAGACACAGGAGAGACTGCTGGGAGCAATCTTTAGCTAAAGGAATGGTAAAAAGTTGCATCTGAGACCTGCTTTTTTCAGTCTGGTTACAACATTGATTGTAATTAAGCCTGACAGTAGTAGCTCTAAGAATAAAACTTAAGGCCTGTTCCCCTGAGAAAGCATCTGAAGCCTGTTTATCTTTAACATGAGGTCTGTGAGTAAGGCAAATCTATTTGCCTTTTTAAATAAGAGATCTAGTGTCTAGGAATTTTAACTAGCTAATGAATTGACTGATGAATTAACATGGTGGATTACTTTGGGCTAAGGAGTTAATTGCCTGTTCTCTTGCTATGAAACTATTATTAGCTGTCAATGTGGTGAAAAAAGGATACATTGTAATCTAAATTTGTTTATTTATCAATCAAAATGACAGAGATGACTAGTCAGTCAGTCATAGCCCACTACTTAGACAGTTGTCCAATGCTCCTGTGGTTTTCATAGCAACATAGACAGAGGTAATCTGACCATGAGGCACAGGTGACATGAAGCTTTCTGTAGAAGAACATTGGAGAGTCTGAACTCATCTCATTTTCTCCAAAGCAAAACAGTGACTCTCCAGGTGTCCAATTTGTCCACAGTTCAGGCTGTTCCCTAGCAGAGGTCAAGGAATTGGGGGAAGTCTTGTCAAGTGATTGGCATACTATGATCCAGGGTTGAAGTCATCTGTCATGCCCAAATCTTCTTGGAGACCATGGGTATGATTTGGAAATCTCTGTTTATAATAATAAATGTATACATGTTAAATATCTTATTTATCCCTCTGACAAGTTTGAGGACTTGTCAGAGAGCTAAATTAAGCAATATTTGTCTGTATTTAGTTATCTCCTCTAAACTACATCTTGCAAACATAAAGCAGAATGCCATAATCAGTGATTATGCTATATTTTCTAGGTAAGTGTTTGAGGACCGTGTCTGTTTCAAATAGATCTAAATATTAAATAAAGTTTAATCCTGAAATCAATAAAAAGTGTATAGTTTATCATAATCATTAAAGATTATGAATTTGGGTTTTATCCCTGTCCAGTTTGAGTCTTAAAAAACATAAACACAATACATGAAGAGAAAGCAGAACAGTTTTTGTATGGTTTAGTTTATAAAAAGTCCATAACAAACGATATCAGATTCCAAGATGGCAGTGCCTAGTATGTACAGTGTCTAGGGAACAGAGGATCAGAGGATGTGAAAACAACTAAAGGGAATGAGTTGGGAAGAATCAGAACCAGCCACCACCAACCCCATCACAGCCAGGCATCCTCCGGGTTCAGGAATCACAAACTTCCAGCACCTGTACTTCTCCCAATACTTGACTAGAGTGCAGGCTCCCTGTGGAACAGAGGATCAGTGGAGCAAAACCGAGTTTGGAGAGCTGAGTCAGGCATTGGCCACCACCCACATCAGATGCTATCCTGAAGAGAACTGTGGGATATCCGAGCAGCTTAGGCTTTGCCTCCCTCTCTGCCTGCCCATTGCATATGGGCTTGTTCCATCTAGTCACAATGAATTAACAAGCAAAGGTGATCTGACATTAGCCACAACCCACATTAGCTGATATCCCTAAGAGAACTGTGCGATATGCAGGCAGCTTTCGGCTTGGATATTTCTCCACACACCCACTGCTTACCAGCCTGGCCCAACTGGGAAACAGAGAGCAAACAGGTAGATCTGAGTTGGGCATGGGCTGCAACCCACATTAAATGCTACCCTGAGAAGGCCTGTGGGACACCCAAACAGCTTTGGCCTAGGACCTCTCTCCACCTGTCTGATGCTTACCAGCCTGGCCCACCTGGATCATAGAAAGTGGACTAGCAGAGGTGAGTCGGTCTCTTGCCACAGAACATATTATCCACCATACCTGAAGAGGGTATGAGGGGCACCCATGGAGCTTTCAGCTTAAAGATTCTCAGCCTGCTCTTCTCCTGCCTGAGTTAACTGGGACACAGTCAGAGAACCTAGTAGAGCTGAGCTGGGTACAGGCTCCAACACCCATTTTCCACCATTCTAAGAAAGCCTCTGGGGAGTTCGAGCAAACAGCCTTCAGCTTAGTGCTCTTTGTGCTGGCTCCAGACCATCCCTATGTGGGATACATGCAGACAAAAACCCCATTGGAGGAACTTCCAGGCCTACTAACATCAAAGACAATCAAATAGTTAAAGGCCATTGCAAGAAGACAACCAACAAAACTCAGAGCCTTGTGACACCACCAGAAACCAGTGATCATACCACAGCAAGCCCTGGAGATATGAACATCCATAAAGTGCAAAAAGAAGATTTTAAATCTGAGGTGATGAAAATGATAGAAGCCTTAAAAGAGAAAAATATATATCTCAAAGTAATACAGGAAAATGCATCCAAACAGATGAAGAAATTGAGTAAATCCTACAAAGAATTAATATATATATATATATATATATATATATATATATATATATATATATATATATATCCAAATGAGAGAAAAAATGAATAAAACTATACAAGACCTAAAAAAGGAATTAGAAGCAACAAACAAAACACAATCTGAGGCAATCTTGGAATTGTAAAACCTAAGGAAGACAACAGGAACTGCAGACACAAGCAACATCAACAAAATACAAGAGATGGAAGGATTTCAAGTTACAATATGCAGTTGAACTTATCAATACATAAGTCAAAGAAAATGTTAAAAATAAAAAGTCCCTGACACAGAGCACCTAATAAATCTTGAACACAATAAAAAGACCAAATCTAAGAATAATAGGAATGGAATAAGGAGAATATGCCAAGCTCCATGGCCTAGAAAATATTTTCAATAAAATCATAGGAGAAAACTTCACCAATATGAAAAAAGAAATGACCATAAACATACAAGAAGCCTATAGAACTCCAAAAGAAAATCCTCCCAACTCATAATAAACAAAATATTAAATGTACAAAACAAAGAAGATATTAAAAGCTTCAAGAGAAAAAAGTCACAAGTAAAATCAAACCTATCAGAATTAAACCTAATGTCTCAACAGAGACTATAAAAGACAGAATGGCCTGAAAAGACATCATGCAGACATTAAGGGACAACAGATTCCAATGCAGACCACTATACCCAGCAAAACATTCAATCACCATAGATGGAGAAAACAAGGTAATCCAAGACAAAACAAAGTTTAATCAGTACATAGCCACATTCCATCCCTACAAAAGATACTAAAAAGAAAACTGCAACACAAGGAGCCTAACTATACCCAGGAAAACAAAGGAAGTAAATAACCCCACATCTGCAAAACCAAGAGAAAAAAGGAAACAAACACACACTCCACCAACAACATCAAAAAAGAAAAGGAACTAACCACCACTGCTCATTAATATCTCTCAATATCAATGGCATCAACTCCCCAATAAAAAGATGCAAGCTAACAGAATGAATGCAAAAACAGGACCAATCATTCTACTGCATACAAGCAACACACCTCATTAATAAACATAGACATTACCTCAGAGAAAAGGGCTGGAAAAAGTTATTCCAAGGAAACAAACCCAAGAAACAAGCAGGAATAAACATTCTATTATCTAGTAAAATAGATTTTCAACTAAAACTAATCAAAAGATATGGGGCAAAACACTTCATACTCATCAAAGTAAAAGTACACCAAGAGGATGTCTCAATCCTGAATATCTATGCCCCGAATGCAGGAACACACATATTCATAAAGGAAACACTACTATAGCTTAAATCACACATCAAACCCCACACATTAATAGTGTGAGACGTCAAGAACCCACTCACACCAAAAGATAGATCATCGAGACAAAAACTAAGTGGAGGAATAATGAAAGTAATAGACATCGTGAATAAAATGAACTAACAGATCTCAATAGAACATTTTACCCACACACAAAAGAGTATACGTTCTTCTCAGAATCTCATGGATCCTCCTCCAAAAGTGACCATATACTTGACCACAAAGCAAACCCAAACAGTTACAAAATGATGAAAATAACCTCTTGCATTTTGTCAGACTACCATGCATTAAAACCAGAGCTCAATAACAACAGAAACAGCAGAAAGCCCACAAACTCATGGGAACTGAATAATTCCCTACTCAGTGACCTCTGTGTCAGGAACAAAATAAAAAATGAAATTAAAGACCACATAGAATTCAATGAAAATGAAGGCACAACTTACCAAACACAATGAAAGTGGTGCTAAGAGGAAAGTTCATAGTATTAAGAGCCTAAAATCTCTAGAACAAAAATAAGCAGACACACTGAAGGGGACAGCTGAAAAGTATTAACCTCAGGGCTGAAATGAATAAATTAGAAACAAAGAGAACAATTCAAAGAATCAACAAAACCAAGAGCTGGTTCTTTGAGAAAATCAACAAGATAGACAAATTCTTACCTAAACTAACTAAAAGGCATAGGAAGAGTATTCAAATCACCAAACTCAGAAATGAAAAGGGAGACATAACCAGATACCAAAGAAATCCAAAGAATCATAAGCTCTTTTCAAAATCCTATGTGCCCAAAATTTGAAAATCTAAGTGAAATGTATGGTTTTCTTGATAGCTACTAATTACCAAAATTGACTCAAAATCAGGTAAACAAATTAAATATCCCTATATCTCCTAAGGAAATAGAAGAATTCACCAAAAGTCTCCCAATCAAAAAAGGTCAGGGCACAGAATTCTACCAGACCTTCAAAGAGGAGCTAATACCAATTCTCTTCAAATAATTCCACAAAATAGAAACAGAAGGAATATTACCAAATTCATTCTACAAGGTCACAGTCACCTGATAAATAAACCACACAAAGACTCAACAAAGAAAGAGAATGTCAGATCAATTTCCATTATGAATACTGATGCAAAAATATTCAATAAAATACTTGCCAACCAAATCTACGAACACATCAAAAATATCATTCACTGTGACCAAGTAGGCGTCATCCCAGGCATGCAGGGATGGTACAATATATTGAAATTCATCAATGTAATCCATCATACAACCAAACTGGCAGAAAACAACGACATTATAATCTCTTTAGATGCTGAAAAAGCATTTGGAAAAACCTGACCCTCTTTTATGTTACAATTCTTGGTGAAGTCTAGGATAAAAGACAAATACCTAAACATAGTAAAGGCAATATACAGCAAGCCTATAGCCAACATCAAACAAAATGTAGAAAAACTTAAGTTAATTCCACAGGGACAAACTAAGGCTGACCATTCTCTCTGCATTTCTTCAAAATAGTCCTTGAAGTCTGACCTAGAGCAGTAAGACTACTAAAGGATATCAAAGGATACATATTATAAAGAAAGAAGTCAAAGTATCACTATTTGCAAATGATATAGTAGTATACTTAAATAAACCCAAGATTTCTACCAAATAACTGCTACAGCTGATAAACACATTCAGAAAAGCAGCTGGATACAAAATCAATTCAAAAAATCTGTAGGCCTCCTTTATACAAATAAGAAGTAGGCTGAGAAATAAATTAGGGAAACAATACCCTTCACAATAGCCACAAAAAACCCATAAAGTAGTGTGATATAACTCTGACCAAAAAAGTGAAAAACTTACATGAAAACACTTAAGTCTCTGAAGAAAGGAATTTCAGAAGATATCAGAGGATGGAGAGATCACCATGCTCATGGATTAGGAGGATTAAGATAGTAAAAGTGACCATATTACCAAAAGTGATATACAGATTCAGTGAAATTCCTATAAAAAAAATTCCAAGGCAATTCTTTTCAGACCTTGAAAGAACAATTCTCCACTTCATTAAGAAAATAAAAAATAATAATAGCTAAGACATACCTATATAATAAAAGATCTTCTGGAGGTATCTCCATTCCTGATCTTGAGTTATTCTATAGAGAAGTAGTAATAAAAATGGCATGGCACTGGCATAAACACAGACATGTGGATCAATACAATCAAATCAAAGACCCAGAAATAAACCCACACACCTATGAAGACTTGAGTTTTGACAAAGCCTTACAATGGAAAAAAGATAGCATCTTCAACAAATGCTGCTGGTCTAACTGGATAGCTACATGTAGAAAATGCAAATATATCTATATTTATTACCCTGCACAAAACTCAAGTCAAAGAGATTAAAGAGATATAGAAAGAAACATCCACCAGCATTGGCACTAAAGTCATGAAAGTGCCTAATATCTATGTCATGTGTAGAGGTTTTAGAGTCTGACACACATTGTTTAATTCTTAGAACCTTATGAAGGATTCAGAACAGATTCAAATGTAGGGCTCATGCTAGTTCAGCTACATCTTGGAACATACCAAAAAGGTTTCTCACCTCAAGACTTGAAGGATAGCAATATCTGGTACATCTGAATTCCCTACACACTTACTTAAACCTATAAAAACCTTGTTAGGCTTAGAAGAATGTGTTTTCAAAGTATTTTTTGTAAATTAAATGAATACAAAGTAATAACAAAAATTACTATTTTAGTGTGACACATTTCAAACCTTTCTATATTCAAACATTGGGACTAGGAGATGACATGCTGGTTACAATCGGAGGCAGAAGAGAACAAACCGAAGCACTCTTTGGTCTCCGAGAATAATGTTTCTTTTCTTCTTCATCACCAGTTTCTGTAGTGTTCATATTGTTGATGAACTTTGATAGAGTTTTCCTTTGCCTTTATGCCTTAAAAATAACATTACACTGATAGCCAGAAGGCAAGAATTTAAATCAACTTGCTGTCAACTCTAAAATTGTGCTTACAACAGAATTGACAATAGGGTGTGATTCTACTTAAATCTTGAGATAAGAGATTCAAGTTCCCAACTTCCATTTATAATTATGGCCTTTCTTTCTCCCGCCCAGTATTTTTCTCCATGATTCTATTTCAACTCTCATCTAAATCTTTTTCCACAAGTGCATTAAGTATACAAACACAGCAATATTATTGGTACATATAGCTGAAATGAAAAGGATATTATCATTTATAGAAATTAATCTCAAACCAATACTGTAAATTCTTGATTTAATGTCATATTTAAATTTAATGTTCACCAGATAAAGCTAGAATATTCTTTAATTTAGTCTTTCACTCTTAGATTCCTCTGAGTGCACATGTTTTCATGAGTTCTCTGCAGAACAAGGCAATCTATTATTTCATTCTTTGGCTAGTAATACCCCATCTTCATATGAAAGATTTAAAAATATCTTTCCTTAATTAACTTCATCACAAATTTTGGGATCCATAAGGACCCCCAAAGATATCTATTCCAATGTTGCCCAACATGTGTCAAGTATTCAAGCAATGAAATAACTCAGCAACTCAGTATAAATGATGGAACTGTCTCATGGAAATATAGGTTGTGATATGAATTCTGCCACTGTTATATAGGTAACTATGTTAATTTGATGTTTTTTGATTCATTACAAGCATTGCATATTATTGCTATTTTTGTTTTGTGACTTCTTTTCAAATGTATTTTTCAGGTTAATCAAGAAATCAGAATGTGGTAGGTATAAAGGACAAGCAGGGTCATGCATACTCCTCCAAGGGGACCTATACAGTAGACATGAGTTTGAGAAATGATGGTTTTGGCCTGACCTTCTTCACACTGGGTTGGAGAGAATGAGAGACAGGAGCTGACTTATACAAAGGCCTCCAAGGGAAGATCTGCATACAAGTCACCTGCTTCTAGTATCATATCATATGAACCTCAGTATCTCCTCTATGCTCTTTTAACCAAGCTCATCACCCTGATTATGAAAAGCTGATGTAAACTAATCAATGGAAATGTGTCACAATTAAGAAAATATAGTCAGTGGATGTTCACCCCCTAGAGCAGCCTAATAGGGAGGAACACTTAGTGGAATGTATTAGAAATACCCAAGCCAAGTATTTGACATGCCCATGTTTTGTATCAATATACTGAATTTTATAGCAATGACTTAGACATAGCCTTCATTATAAGTAACAGTTAAGGCCTTGAGTTACAGAGTAGATTCAATCATCTAGCTTTTGTTCTATCCTCCCACTATGTTACCTAATCTTCCTTTCTTTTCAGCTCCCATCTCCTTGCCTATGTATGCAAGATAAAGGCAAAGAGAAATGTTCCTCTGTTTCCCCCAATTTTTCCTCTGTATAAGACCAATGACTTATAACCACCTCCCGATGAGAATAAACATTTGTAGATCAAGTGAGCAAACAGCAACCTAAACAACCCCCCTTCTCTTTGAGGGAATGGGGCATCCTTCTCTTACGGTTTCTTCAGGTTCAATTGGGGCACATAATACCTTGGAGTGGGCCCCCCAAAATTTGAGAGAATGGTTAAGCAATCTAGTGATTGCATTTGTGGTTCAGTTTCTAAATGTTGAGAGATTCTAAGCTTAGTAGAAGATGGAAATGGTGGTTCAAATTGGATCAGAAGTTTTCTACAATGTTGTTCAGGAAGCTGTTCTACTCTGATGACTACAAGCAACAGAATCATCCAGGGCTGGAACTAGGATGATGCAGATGTCAGTGTCCATCGTCCTGGGAGGGATGATTCCTGTCAGGTCTGAATTATGTTCTGAAAACATAATTTCTCACAAGTGTTATACAGTTCTAACATTATAATTGTATGAGGTGTATGAGGTGTGGGAGATGCACAGAACAATTAAACCTAGTTTTCTGGTCATTGTATGGGTCAACATAAGGCCTTTGCAAGTCTTCCTTCTTGCCTTACTAGTAGTGGCCTCTAATAGTAAGTCACAGAGAATCTGTGGTCAACATGAGGCCTCTCTGTGCCTTTACATTTATATCTTTGCCAGTTTCAAAACTATTCCCATGTAGTGGGATTAGGAATATAAATTACCTGCTTGTTCTGTAGTTTGAGTTCTTTACATCTCAATTGTAGCCCCCTCTCTCATCCCCTCCTGATCTCACCCCCTCCCTCATCTACCACCAATCCAATTCCCTCTCTCATCCTCTTTCCCTCCCTCCCCTAGTCCTTAGATAGGGGAGCTCTCCTCCCCTAACCTCTGATCTTAGTTTATCTAGTATTCCCTGTACTATATATGACCTCTGCCTCTGTGGCCTGCCTGGGTCACATTACACACTCAGGAATCTGTCCAGTGTCCAGGTGTAAGTCTCTGTAAATGTCCCTATATCCTGTTGGGTAGAGTCTCTCCTAGGATGTCTATGTTGGTTTAAATTCCACATATGAGTGAGTATATACCATGCATGTCTTTTTGGGTCTTGGTTATCTCGCTTAGCATGATCATTTCTAATTCCATCCATTTGCCAGCAAAACTCAAGATTTCTTTGCTCTTAATAGCTGAATAATATTCCATTATATAGATGTACCACAGGGTTTTTTTTTAATCTATTCTTCAACTGAGGGACATCTCAGTTGTTTCCAGGTTCTGTCTATTATGAATAAGGCTGCTATGAACATAGTTGCACAAAAGTCTTTGTTGCATAGTGGGCCATCTTTCAGGTTGAGATAGGATAGATATTGCACCTCATTCAGAAATTTAGACCCAACAAGACAGGAAAAACACTTCAAATGAGACGATGCAGATGGCCAAGTCACTATGAATGTAGCATGTATAGAACTCATTATTCTCATGATTGCCACATGGTTCTCCCTGCTGTATGTAGTTTGTTTTATACATATATAATAAAATAAAAGTATTAAAATAAATGAATAAATAAATTTGAGATCACAAATACATAGTATACATACATACACAAAAAAGAAATACCCAAGCCGAGATCATGCAAGACAGTGTCGATAACTCACTGTGTCTAATCTGCACAGCAGCAGTGACTGTACAGCCACCAAAGGAACATACTGAGAGCTCAAAAAAAAAAAGCAGTCAACAGAACCATGGGACCTAGCTCCACTGAGCTCCAAGGAACCCCAGACCCCCGCCACTGCTGCCACTACCGCCGCTGCCACCACCATTGCGGCAGCTATGTTTTCGGTTGTGGCCAGATATGGTGAGGGCCAAGGAGATGGCATTGGAAGAGGGATGCTATACAAGTAGATCCAGTGTGGACTGCACCGCCTACATCACAAGCCTCATGGGCCTCCTCTCACAGGCCAGGGCCATGCTCAGTACCAAAATCTAGATCGTGAAGAGGTGGAGATTGGGGTAGCACCAAGGTGAGGGCCTATGGTAGATGGAGCACATGATGGAACCAGAGACTCCGGAGGCATGAATCAACAGAGCCACAAGTTCCCCTGGACAAGAAGGAAAGCTGGGCCAACATCAATGGTTTCTGCAAGCAACTCAATGACGACTTTGAGGGCCTCCATTTGCCACCTGTTTGATGGCCCACACAATCCAGTACCCATAGGAGTAGGAGGTCATTCAGACCTTGACAGGCAGCAACAATCTGGAGAATTGAACGGGAGCAGGAGAGCTGGCCCTGAGTGCACAAGAACAGGAGAGCTGGCCCTGAGTGCACAAGAACAGTAGAGCTGGTCCTGAGGACACTGGAGCAGGTGAGCCAGCCCTGATGACATGGGAGTAGGAGAGTGGACCTTGACCTGAGGACATAGGAGCTGGAGAGCTGGCCTTGCACCAAGGACATGGGAGCAAGTAAGCTAGCTCTGCCCTGGTGACATGGGAGCGAGAGAGTGAGCCCTGCCCTGAGGACATGGGAACAGGAGAGCTGGCCCTGCCATGATAATAGCTGGCCCTGCCATAATGAAGCAGGAGTGGGAGAGCGGGCCCTGCCCTGAGGACATGGGAGCAGGTGATGCTGTTACTTGTGCTTTCACTGAGTGAGAATTGCAGAGATAATGGATTATTACAAGAAAATTTGGCTTTGACACTTATGTGATAAATTTGGGTTCAATTAGATAAAAAATCCTGTATTAGATAAAGTGAATATACCAATGTGAAAATGGTCTACTGTTAAATATAAATTGATAGTAATTCCATCTTACTTAGCTTTTTAAAAAGCTAATTAAATTAAAGGAGGTAACATCATCTTATAATTGTAAATATTTGTTCATCTAACACACTCTGTTGCTTTTAGAATTTAGAAAATCTGACATTATTACCATGTATATAATAAAACCTCAACCTGTGGTCAACTCCAAGATGTGGTAGTTCTGTTGTTAAAATGTAAAATCAAACAAAGTAGCTACACTTCTCTCCATTACAATGAGATGGGGAGACAGGGAGCAATATTCTCACAAAGATGATATTTTTTCAGTTGAGGCATCAAGCCTATAGCTAGGAGATTAATGTTTGCTTTTGAGTTCATCATGGAAAAGGATATGTTAGATTCACCAACAAAGGAGAAAGAGACTCATCCTCATACTGTGCAGCTGCAGCAGCAAAGCTGCTGTCAGTGGCCAGGTGCCAAGGAGTTTCGACCTGAATTGAACAAAATGAGAACAAGTGTGTTCTAAGAAACAATCCTGCCAAGCAACGGCCTCATATTCAATTCTTTTTCATCTTCAATGATATTGTGGCCCCTATGAATTTAAAATGTAAAATGAAATATTTATCAACAATCAAAAACAGACGTGTCCAACTGTGTTACCCAAATTCAATGCTTCTTTCATCTTAGAGAGTACAAGGCTTCTTCAGAAGCTCATTCTCTCAACTTGAGAAAAGCCTCCTTTCAGAGAAGATACAATAAATTTTTAACCCTGTCTGCTCAAGGTGATTTCTGTGGCAATCATGACTTTTAATTCAATGGAGAATCACATACTGGGTGCTCTTCATCTTACTCTACAACTTATAGGGCTTTTAAGTAGTAAATTGTAATAATAGTACTACCATTTAAGTCCTAGTTTGTTCCATGGACAGTGACCAATAGTTTACATTCTTTTATTTATTTCATCTTTACCAAAAGACCTTCAAAATAGGTGTTAGTATCTCCCACCTTGAAAGTTAAAAATTGTGACTTAAATACTGTACATAAGTTATCAGCTAGTATGGCTAAGAAGATTGCTCGGTCAGGAAAGTGCATGTTATCCCACTAGGGTAGGGAGAGACAGACATATCCTTCTGGCTCAGTGGCCAGCCAGTGAGGTCAAATTACCCTGTCTCAATAAAACAAGATGGAGAGCACTAGATTAAGATGTTGATCTCTATCCTCCACATACACATATGTATCTACACTTGGTCACACATATGAGCACACACATATGTGCATACCCATACACACACACACACACACACACACACACACACACACACACACACACACCAGCTACTAAGTACAAACTGTGTTTAAATAAATATTTATCTCTTAAATACTGATCTTTCTGCCACCATTCAGCCCTCTTGCATTTGCTACCCAAACTTCTTCCTCACCTCATTTTTTATAACATTCCTTAAAAAGCCTCCCATAACTTACAATACTACTGATGAGGTTTCATCTGCTTCTTCTTAGCCAGGCACCTTTGGTGCGGATTTATACCTATTGTTTTTGTGTCTCAATGTCTTTTTCCTCCCTCCTTCATGCTGTCACTTGTCAAGTCCAGGTGCTAAGGTTTTGTACGTTTTAATAAGACATGCTACCTGGATCCTCTCACTATGGCTTGGTTCTTTTTAACAGGGCTCAAGATGATATTGATGGACTTCTATTAGAGAACAGAAGTTTTCTTGAGACACTCTTTCACTATCACCCCTTAACATCAAATCAGGGCTTTTCACACCCTGTTAATCTACTTAGTTTTTCTATGTTCATGTTAAATTGACTAGTAAACTCGAACTAATAAAATTAATTTATCCTACAATCTGAAACAAAATTGAAATTACTACTATGCTTGAAATCTGTCATTCTTTGTGGTTGCCAGACTTATCTTATTGCTTTTCTTTTAAAACAATCCCTAACATCTAGATTATGTATGTATGTATGTATGTATAGATAGATAGATAGATAGATAGATAGATAGATAGATAGATAGATA
>OU015751.1:62710128-62780281 GCA_907169655.1 Acomys percivali | reverse complement strand
ATAGATAGATAGATAGATAGATAGATAGATAGATAGATAGATAGATAGAGGTTTGATGATTTTCTTAAGTTTACCAGTTCTCCATGATTCCAGATTTATCATATTCCATTCTATTGCACTAGAATCTTGGTGAGTAGATCTCTAATATACATATGTGGATGCACTCACCCACATTCTTGCCCTCCCATATACACACACAGTCTTAGACATGTAAAGCAAGCTAGAAAAGATTCAGACTGATATGGATGCAACTTTAAAAGCTATTTTCTCCTTGCAAGAGATGGAGTGAAATAGAAGTGAAGAGTTCTTATATTTCAATTAGTGTTAGTCTGTTTTCAGCCTGAAATAGAATTATATGGAAGCAAAATTATGTAAGCCCTATTATGATTAGAAAGAAAAAAATCAATAGGAAAGGTAAACATAATTTTTTAAAACATCAGAACATATTGCTAAAGAAGACATCAAAGCACAAGTAATGACAACAGAAGAAGAAACTAAGTACTTTGCAAATATTGAGAAACCAAAAAAGTCTTAAGTC
The DNA here is from genome assembly GCA_907169655.1 of Acomys percivali. Classification (NCBI taxonomy): domain Eukaryota; kingdom Metazoa; phylum Chordata; class Mammalia; order Rodentia; family Muridae; genus Acomys; species Acomys percivali. Next base: position 62,779,743 of record OU015751.1, on the reverse strand, counting down.
CCCCACTATCTATAATTATTTTGAATGGAAATAGATAAAATTCTTCTACCAAAATGGAAAGATGACTGAAAGGATACCAAAAGCAGGATAGGCTCTGTTCTTTATGAAGAGGCTTCCCTCTTGAGAACTGAGAGACTGTGATCTGCTGAATGGACAGGACATTCTCCACAGTCATGTGGAGAGTGAGGACTGACTCTGACATGAACTCTGGTGCTCCATATTTGACCACCTCCCCTTGGTGAGGAGGCCTGATGGCACTCAGAGGAAGACTAAGCAGGCTACCAAGATAAGACTTGATAGCCTATGACCATGTAGTGGGGGAGGAGGTTCCCCTTGGTGTCAGACCTAGGGGAGGGGAATAGGGTGAAAGCAGGAGAGTGGGAGGAATGGGAGGATACAAGTGATGGGATAACAACTGAGTTGTAATCTGAATAAATTAATAAAATTAAAATTAAAAAAAGGACTAAGAGACTGAAAAGTAAGGAAACAGAAAAAAAGCACTCCTTACTAATGGAAACCAGAAGAGAGAAGAGGTAAAGAAAAAACAGAGATTATAAAATGGAACCACAGAATGGAAGTCCAACACATCAAAACTTTTGAAATTCAGGAAAAACAATTCAAAGACAAAAGTTAATTTTAATGAGTTTCTCAAAAGAGAAAACTACTTACAATAAAAAAAATTAAGTAATAAAGGTAAGTAAATGAAAAAAAAAACCTTCAAAGTTTCAGGAAAACAGGATTGGTTTTTTGAAGAGGCAAAATCAGCATATCTTTAGAGGCAGAAAAGATTCAGTGATCCAAAATCAGAAACAGAAATTGAGAGTGTGAAATCTTACCCACCAAGCTATAAACTCAATTATTATTATCATCTGTAGGCCAAAAGTTTAAAGATATAAATTCTTGCATACACACTAATGAAGAAACTGGAAATCTGAACAGACTATTAAGTAATGATATTGAATCTCTAAGAAAATGTCACCCATCACATAAAGATCAAGACCTGATACCTTCATTGCTGAATTTTAACAAACATTTTGAAGAAAATTAATGTTAATTCTTCACAAACAATTCCAAAATAATAGAGAATACTTTCAAACACCTCATACAAAGCTAGCATTATCTTGACATTAAAGTGAGACAAGGAAATTATGAGATTCATTCCTGGAATACAAAGATGACTCAATATTCACAAATCAATAAATATAAGTCCAATATTAATAGACTGAAAGACAAGAATGGTAGGAATGTTTCATTAGAATAGAAGCAGATGGAATAAAACATCTCTGCATAATAACTGTGCTCAATGGATCAGGTATAGAGACTTTTTTGTACTTTATTACAATAAAGGCTATGCATAAGAAGCCACAGCTGGAACTTCCTTTTCATGGTTAACCTTGTCATCTTGATTGATTTCTTATCACTATGGAAACATATCTCTTCATGTTTCTGGGAAGGCATTTCTAGAAAAGGAATGACACAGTGAATATGAGTGACACCATAATACCTCATGGTCCAGGGTATCAGAACAAGTAAAAGGGACAGTGAGCTGAACACTAGAATTTATTTCTCTTTCCTTACTGACTTTGGATGTGATATAGCAAGATTCTTAACACTCCTACTACCATACCTTATCTGCTATGAGAAAAATAATCCTCAGACTATGAAACAAATATTTCTTTGCTTTCTTAAATTGCTTTGAACAGATATTTTGTCATAGCAATGAGAAGGGTAGCTAACAATAGTTTTCTCTACATTCTGAAAAGAACAAAGATAGATACTCTTTGTAGTTTTATTCATCATAATATTTGAAGTCTTTAACAAATACATAAAAGCAAGAAAAAACTAAAAGGCATGCAAATAGGAAAGAAAAATGAAACTGCCACTACCTGCTCATAACAGAAATATTAGATATAGGCAACCTAAAAAGAAAACCTATGCAAAAAATTTAAAGCTGATAAGTGAACTCATTAAAAATGTAGGATAAAAAATTGATATGCAAAACTCAGTATTATTATCTATGCTAACAATAAACTTTTAAAAGAAGAAACCAATGATCAATCCCATTTGCAATAGTTACAAAAATGTTTAAATATTTAGAGATATATTTAATAAATGAGATTTTAAAAAGTTTACACCAACTGAACAACACATGAATAAATGGACAGGTCTGTCATCTTCATAGATGATAAGAATTAACATTGTTAAAATGCCCTATCACATAATAAAAAGCAGGTTCAATGCAATTCTTGTAAAAAAATGAGACTATTATATTTTATTAACATAGAAAAATGGCAAATTCATTTGGAAACAGAAAATATACAGGGGAGAAGATAAATGAGAAAAAAAGAATAAACTAGTGGTATCTCATTATCTGATTTCCAACTATTTTACTACTCAATAAAAATACCATAGTAATGCCACAAAATCAGATTCACCAGCCAGTGAAATGGAGTAGAAAGTAGAGAGATGAACCCACACATTGAGAAAGAACTGATAGTTTAGAAAGATAATTTGTGGCTAAATCTGAAATATCTCCTACAGGCACCAGTTTTGAACTACCCAATCTCCAGAATGTAGAATTGTAATGGTTTTGAAACTATTAGAAGGTTATACCTGTTGGCAGAAGTAGGTCAGTCACTACTGGCATGTCTCCAGAGTTGTTCCTTGCCTCTTATTTCAGCCTGAAGCCCCTGCATTCTGTCTGCTAACATGTGATCAACAATTACCTCATAGTCCTACATTCACAGCACAGGAACTCTGTCACATCTTTCCCACTACAATGACTGAACCATAACCCAAAATAATTATTTTTATCTTAAGTAGTTTCTGTTAGATATTTGGCAACAGGAACTACATTGGTTACTTTTCTCATTGCCATGACAAAATGTTTATTAAGAAGAAATTTAAGTGAAGAATCATTGTCTTAGTTTTGGTTCCTGTCGCTGTGATAAAATACTTGAACAATAAGAATGTCACATTTATATAATCTCTGATTGTGCCATAGTTGTTCTTGCTATAGGTAGTTTATTGTATATATATGTATAATAATATAAATGTATAAGTAAAAAATAAACAAATTCATAAAAAATTCATAAAGTAAAAAAAAAACACTTTAACAAAAAAAAAAATTTGGAAGAAAGGGTTTATCTGACAATTGCAGATTACATTCCACTACTGTGAGGGAGCAAAAATGGCAGAAACTCAAAGCACTGGTCAAATCACATCCAACTTGAGAACAAATACCAATGAATGATACATGAATGAATGCTAGTGCCCAACTCACTTTCTCTACTTTTATTCTGTTCAGGATATTCTTCGTAGGGAACAGTACTACCTACAGGTCAAGTCTTATAACTCAATTAATATAATTAAGATAATCCCTCACAGACATTTCCACTGAAAAACCTAATCTGCATAATGCCAGGTGATTACAGATTATATCAAATTAGGAACTAATACTAACCATCACAATGATATTTTGAGGGGTCATGCTTTGAGTGAACACAGTCCATTTTGGTGGGGAAGACAAAGCAATGGAAACCTGAGGTATCCAACCACATTCCATAGGCAGGAGCAGAAAGAGATGTATACTAGTGCTCAGTTGTTTGGGGTTTTTTCCTCTATTGTTACTTAGTCTAGGAACCAGTAAGAATGAATCTTCCTCCTTTAGTTAACTTCAGGGTACTCTCTGGAAAGTGCCCTCACATACATATCCAAAAATGTGCTTTACTAATATTCTGGGGATTTCTATGACTAATCAAGTTGGCAATAAATATTACCCATTACAAGTCCATCCACTGATAACTTGACATCTAAATAAATTACTGTAAGACAATAACATTTTAACCCTGGTTCTCTAAGGCTCACTGCCATTTCAAAACAAAATGAATTTAATCTGTCTCCAAGGTCCCCCATGTTTAATAGTTCCAACAGAATTCAACGTCTAGAGTCTCTTCTAAGACTTGAGACACTCTCATAACTGTAAGCCCCTGTGAAAATCAGTGGTAAGTTATGTATTTCCCACATCCAGTGGCACAAAGTAAACATTCTCATTCCAAAACAGAGGCATGAAAGCAGAACACGGAAAGTTTAGACCAAAACAAGAACTGAAAACAACAGGGAAAACACCAGATTCAATAGCTTCATGTCCAACAACAGACTTATGATGGCACTATCTATTTTTCCAACCAACATGAGTAGCCTCCTACATCCAGATCTCTGACCTGCAGCACATGTGGCTTGTCCATCTGGTGCTCATAGCTTTCCTCAGCTGAACATTTCTTCAATATCTTTTGTGTAAACCTCCATGACCCTGGACTCTTGCACTCTGTGTATCTGCCAAACCACAGACAAATGAAGTCCTTTTGCCCCATCATGATATGGCCTGGAGGGCTCACTTAGACCAAAGCTGCAACAATGTCTGTGTGCTTCTGTAACTGAAGCTCACAAAATAATTCCCAATGTAGTTGTTTCCCAACATGGATGTCTAGAAGAGCTATCTGCTCCATTCAAGTGAATGAAATTTTTGTGATTTTTGTATTTAGTTCAATTTATGGCAGTTCCAACAACCATGGCCTGATAGGGTCATATATTTCTATGCTTGGTCATTAGGGAGTGGCACTACTTAACAAGGATTAGGAGGTTTTAGCCTTGTTGGAGTTAGTGTGTCACACAAGGTAAACTTTGGGGTTTCAAAAAGCTAGTGCCTAACCCACAGTCTCTCTGTTCCTGATGCCTGTGGATCTGGAGTAGAAATCTCAGCTACCTCTCCAGCAGCATGTCAGTCTGCTAGCCACCATACATCCCATCATGTTGATAATGGACTAAACCTCTAAAACTGTAAACAAGTCGCAATTAAAAGCATTCTGTTCTAATAGTTGCCATGGTCATGGTGTCTCTTTACAGCAGTAGAACACTCTCAGAGACAATTGTTCATGTTTTGGATTTTTAATGCAGACCATCATTCTGTAGTCCAGGCTGACCTTGGATTACATAGCCTTGTCTGTTCTTAAACTAATAGCATGCACAAAGCTGTGAATTTTACCTGTACTCACAGAAGAAGAGGAAGAAGAAGAAGAAAAAGAAGAAGAAGAAGAAGAAGAAGAAGAAGAAGAAGAAGAAGAAGAAGAAGAAGAAGAAGAAGAAGAAGAAGAAGAAGAAGAACAACAACAACAACAACAACAACAACAACAACAACAGAAAGGGATGGAGAGTGAGATAGAAGGAGTGAAAGAGGCAAGGAAGAATGAGGGAAGGGTAAAGGAAAAGGGTCTATTTCCACTGTCTTTCCATGATTTGCACTACATATTTATCTATAATGGTGACATTGGTTACACTACTTATTTGCATTAAAACAAAGATATTTTCTCAATTAGTTTACTACTTTAACAGCTTCACTCTAACTTCAAGCAAAGGAGTTTTAATATATTATAATTAAGTGATATTAAGAAGTATCTCTTAAGCTAACTGAAGAGAATAAGGAGAATAAAGAGGAGGATAAGAGTTCAAAGGCATCCTGAGCTACAAACAAAGCAATATGCTGTTTGCACAATCACTACCACTCCATCCCACCTCCAAAAATGGAACATGCCCTGTATTTACCCAGAAAGTACTAATGTCTCTATTATAAGGTAAGAAAGCCAGATACAAGATGTCTTTAGTCCCAGCTATTCAGTCTTTGGCCCACATTCTACTTCCATCTTCTTCTTCTCAATTCTGTGTACTTTTTGTGGCATTGCCTTTGGCTAACACATTTCCTTGCCTTCATGGTTAAAAAGAGATTTATTCTATTTTCTTATCATTAAGTTGTTGAGCTGACTTGCCTTACATGTCACAGGCAATTGCTACAGAGATTTTCAGCTTCTTCAACCCAGGTGGTACTATGTTTTTAAAGCCTACAACAAATGCCACAGCATATGTCTCCAGTGGGCTTTTCTGTGTGAGCAATATAAAAAGTATTCAGTTTCTGTCTAAAGAGGACAGCTTCTTTCCTTTTTTTCTTACACAGCACACAAGAAGGCAGAGTCTGCCACACTATTTTTGAAGATTGTTTCTGACTGTACTTGAAGTTCAGGCAGTCAGTTCTGCCCAGGCTCTGCTCACCACCTCCAGGAATCTGTCAGCCTGGTGTGCTAACATTGGATGGGCTAAGGCCTAACTTTTTATTGTCCTACTGGATCTTATCACTACTGCTATAATAAAGAGCTTTATTTCAGAATGAAACAATTATTTGTAAGGATATACTGTTAGAGCTAGAAAATTACTTTATATCTCAAGGAGCTTTGAGAAAGAAAGAAAGAAATGTCTAAGGTCTGTTCTTTTGCTACATTGATGCTTGGAGGTATAAAGGACCAGATAAGAATGAAAACATCTTCCATGCAGAGAGTTGTTCAGATGGGCTTTGATTAACCATATAGTATTTTCAGAAAACTGCTAAAATGATAGGCATGAGTTTAAATCTAGGAAGAAGTTAGATAAACTGACACTGACAAGAGAATATTTAAGTGCAGAAGGCTATCATTGTATCTACCAGGAATTCATAAGACTCATCCTCCTTATTGCTCACATTCCTTTACATAATTTGCTTGATTTTTCTACTTGAGATCAATGAATACTCATTCAATGAGTATAACATGTCAAAGGCTTCTCCAGCTTGTCTCAGCTGAAGCCACCTCTGCTTTTGACCCTCTGGCCTGAAAAGTCCCATGGGAAAGCACCTAACTCTGCTCTAGAAAGTCTGGATGGAAATGCCCCAGCTAACTGCACATTCCTGGCTCTTGTTAAAGTGCTTGCTTGCTTCCCCCTGCAACTGCAATCAGGGCGTAATTTTTATGTGCTATTTGTATTTTTTTAAAAGCTTGCATTTAGGGCTGCTCTGTGAAAAAATATTTCTCTCCAGGCAGTGGCCTGTTGGCTTAATACAGACTCTCAATTTGAACTTTGATCATGCTGAGTGGTTTTCAGGTCTTTACCTGTAAACAATGATTAATTCAATACTTGCCTTCTGTGTATCTTACTCTCTGCTTGAGACTTCCTCTTCTATAGGAAGTGCAAGTATACAGACAGATCATTCTAAGGATGGTGACTATTCTGACTGGATGTTACTGGATCTCACAAAAGGCATCCTTCCCCAAAGATAGGATCATGGCCTCAAAACCAAATCATGAGAACATGAATCAAAAATCCAGTGGAGTCTGAAGGAAAGGGTGTTATCAGGAACAGAAGAAACAAGTGAAGAATTTGATAGACTAAAATATTTAGGAAAAAATCAACAAAGTAACACACAGTGATCTTGCTACTCTGAACTCACACTGTTCATCTGTTTAAAACTGAATTTATATCCTTGCTGAAACTAAAGCTTTCCATTCTTCTTGAATTTATACCTAGGCTCAATACCTAGTGTGTCCAGTTTAAGTTTTGCATGTGCTTCACCCATTTAATCATTTAGCTACACAGCTTCTTAGTGTGCATCATGTTTGCTGTTCACTTTCGTTCTTCTAATCTAACTGGCAATGTGTTGGTCCAAGCCCTCTGTAACTGTTACTGGACTGTAGCAATAGCTGTCTTCATTCTGATCCACAATACATTCTACTCTTGCTCTTCCTTAAACTATAATTTCTAAAATTAATTATGTTTATATGAACAGCAACCTAGCACCACTGTTTTTCTAACCAGAATCATTAGGAACCTATTTTAAGTTGCCCTTTCCTTCAGTCAAGTGCACAATTCATTCATTATTTCCCTACCCACAAAGTCTCCACTTATAACACACGTTTAAAATTCTCAAGCTGAACCATGGATGTTGGCTCAGAGGTTAAAAGCACTGTCTGCTCTTCCAAAGGCCCTGAGTTCAATTCCCAGCAACCACATAGTGGCTTACAACCATCTATAAAGAGATCTGGTGCCATTTTCTGGCCTGCAGATGTACATGCAAGCACAGCACTGTATATATAATAAATAAATCTTTAAAAAAATAAAATAAAATAAAGCTCCCAAGTTGAACCATGGATGTTCTTCAATAGCCTTATCTCTTTCCCCATGCTCCCTCTCCAGTTCACACCACACATACCTGACAATTAATGTGATTTTATATTTTAAAAAGAATTTTAAGAAATAAAATAAATGTTTATGTGTCAACTACCAAGTAAGGGATTATTTTCCATAAGGATACTGAGATTAAAGATAGCCATGATCATGGTGCTACAGTATGTGAACCCAAATAAATGTAACTCTAAAGTTTGGAATATTTAACTTATACCATATGTAGCCAATTCTAAGTTAACTTCAAATATAGATAACATCATCATCAGTTCCAATAACCTAAAATTGTTACCAATAATCTATGTAAGTGATACTTACTGCTCTAGTTGGTAGCATGAACCTGAGTGAGTGGAACTTAAAAAGAAGCACACTAAAGTATCAAGTAATAATCAAATTTATTTAGTGTATCAAACGATTTACACTCTGAAGGTTAAGAATAGTTATATAAGTAAGTATATATGGTAATCACAAGGACAAGCTACATGTGGCAAAAAAAAATGCTTTTCCATAGAGGTATATGAATAACAAGACATGAAGTAAACTCACTCCTATCTTCTACACCTGCGAGAATCACCAAAACATGATGAAATAACAACTCCATGTTCTGGAGAAACTGAGCTCACAAGACTCATGACATGTTTTCTTGAAGTTTTCTCACAAGCACCCAGAAATCTCACACAACTCCATTGATGGGCCTTATTCCAACAGGCTTGATCTGAGCTGATCTCCAAAGTAGGAATCATGCTACCTGTTCTAGTTATCTCATTTATCAAAATGAAATAATTCTACAAAATTGAACACCTCTTTTTCTGTAATGTGAAAACATATTATATTACAGTTATCATAACAAATTAATCATAAATACAAGTGAAGTTATCGTTTATACTCTCGGTAAGTAACCACCATCACAAGACTACTAAGGAAAACCAAGGAGGTGAGGAGGTCGTTTAAGCAGTAATCTCCAAGCATCAGGACCTGAGTTCAGATACCCTGTACCCATGTAAAGTGTTGACATGGTGGTGTATACCTGTAATCCTAGATCTGGGGAGACAGAGACTTAAGAAACTCTGAAATGTGTTGGCCTGCTGTAACAATGAACTACAATATCCTTAAGACCCTTTCGCACAAAAAGTTTGGGTATCAAGTCTCTTCTTGGTAGCTTGCTATCCTTCCACTCAGGGGGAGGAAGTCCCCCTCAGTCACAGTCATAAGGGAGGGGAGTAAGGGGAAAATGGGAGGGAGGGAGGAATGGGAGGATACAAGGGATGGGATAACCATTGAGATGTAATATAAATAAATTAATAAAATTTAAAAAATTAAAATAAATAAAAAATAAATAGTGTTGGGAATGATAGAGGAAAAAACACCTGATGTCAACTTATGGTCTACACACCCACACACATACACACATGAGTATGCACACATGCATGCAGTCACATACATACATGTACACAGTAAAAACAAATATACACGATCACACACATACACAGAGGGGAAATGCTAAATTAAATTTAGGTGTGAAAAAATAAAAACAATAGTTTGATGTGGTGACACTCCCAATGTATTTAAATCGACATTTCCATTCTTTAGAAGTGAATAATTATAAGATTACAATATAGAACACCAAAGTAGATTCAGAGGTCATCCAGGCACTCGTGAGATGTGGGATGGTAAAAGTACTTTCAGTTTGAATGATCAGCCCACAGGTGGACTTCTATTGTGTTTTTCTCTCTATCTCTTGTATCCTTCAGCTCATAAAGCACTGGAGCATATAATTACTTGATTTTCACACAAATGGCCAATTGTCTCAAATAACAGGGTGATGAGGCAAATTTAATTGTGAGAGCACAATTTCTATGCCTGTCATTGAAAATGTATCCTACTGACTTATTTTTGCTCGGTTTGAATGAACACATTTTAAAAAGTTAAATCATCTGATTTGCTTACTTTTAAAACTTCTCCTTAGTGACCAGCCTCTGGCTATATTGCGCTTGAGATTTACCCAAAGGCACTGTGTCAGATAAAATCAAGCCAGCTACAATGAGAAATAGTAAGTTTAACGGACTGTCTTAGATGTTTATTTGGAATTGAAATGTGCCACTGCTAATTCCGAGAACCAAGTCATGTCAACAAGGGTAACATTTAGGTGTGCCATGTGTTGCAATCATGCCAAAGGTCTCTAGGGTGGGGCTATTCAATAAATCCACTTAGCTGACACATACATTAGGAAATATGCTGAAAGGTGAAGCAGCTTCTCTGCAGTTCAGGTCCCTAGCCACAGAAATATTCTAATGCCAACACTTAAGCTATTAGAAATAGTGAAATAAATCCTTTCCCTAAAAGGAATCTTAGTGATGCTATATATAATCTGTTGACGTGAAATGGCTTTAAGCCTTCCCTAGGCATTTATTTTTCATTATGCTGTGTCTTGTATTGCCCTGCAAGAAAATATTAGCAACCAAAAATTTTTCAGTTCCTGACCTTGAAAAATTTAGTATTTGAAGATAGAGATTAAAATTATTGACTCTGGAGACAGACACCATAGGTTGAATTCAGGGCCATGCTTCCATCATTAGCTATATGATATGATTTATTATCTACTAACTCTGATGTGTGATATATAGAAGTAGTTATTTATACCCACCTCAGAGCTGTTTGGATCATAGCAGTGTGGTTAAAGGTATGGATTCTGGGTCTAACCATTGTGAGATCTAGGCACTGTGTACCATTTAGTGGCCCTGTGAGCATAGACACTCTTTTTGGCTCCAGTGCTGTCATGCAAAATAAAGAAGCCTCTTGGGAATAATGCATTATTAAACATGATAAGGAATAAATTAATCCTGACAGATTTAACTAATAAAATAAGATACTCTGTTAGACTTGAATTTCAATTTTTGCCCGATCCTTATTAAAATTCATTTTTATAATAAAATCTAATTAATTGAGCATCTCATATTTTGTTTTAGACTTTCTTATTACAAAGTATACACTTTATTACAAATTCAGTAATTTTACAAAGAAGATACTCCGTGTTCAGTAAGATACAAAGTTGTAAAAAAAAATTTTTTTCTTAAAGAAAACAGATAAACAAAGATACAGTATATAGAAAGTATATGACATAGCTTAATATTTTTCTGGCAAAACTGACAAATATCCTGTCTATACTAATGAGAAAGATAATTACATTTTTTGAACTTAAGAAAAGTGTTATGACATTCTAAATAAGATATGCATATGAACTAGCATTTTAATCATGAATGAAAGGCTTAGCATATATAAACTGCTCAATATAAGAGACATTGGGAGGTATTTCTCCCTTTTAGATGAGAGGAGGTCATCTCAAAGACACTGACATTCCATTCACATTGGAAGAACTACTTTATTACTCAATAAATGCTAATTATTCATTGTGTTATTGCTCAGTGTTACATATAACAACATGTTCAGAACACATGAGAAAAGCTAGTACAGTAAGGTGAAAAGTGCTTCTACCAAAAACAAGAGAGTACATTAACTCCTTCCATCCACAAACTCATTAAGAATGAAGTTCAATCCATTGCCCTTTTCTGGCCACTGTGGACAAAGCATTCACTTCACATATGACAAACACATATATATATAATTAAATATAAAAAATAATTCCTAAAAAATATAGATTATTTTGCACTCTGATTGGTGACTGTAGCATGTTGAGAAAAGAAGACTGCCATTTTTATGCAAAGCTGCTTTATTTGTGTAAATCTAAGAAGCTAAAACTAAGCCACTCTGTGTATTTTACATATATCCATTTTGGTTCCCTGTCTTGTCTATCCTTGTTTCCCTTTCCTTATCTTTCCCAGATGGAATACAAGGAAAAGGCCATAAAACACCCTATATACTCTGTCAAGACAAGGTAAGCAAGTTCTCAATAATTCCTGGCTCACAAATATGTCTGTCAGGTACTTTGGGCCAGAAGGCTGAAGATGATGCTCCAAAATTATAGAGAATTTTGGGTGAAAGCTCTTCAACACAAAAAAGAAATCACACCCAAAGGGGGTAATTAGTAAAAAAAAAATCAAGCTCAGGGCTGAAATCAATAAAATAGAAACAAAGAGAACAAAGAACCAATGAGACAAAGAATTGTTTCTTTGAGAAAATCAATAGGATTGACAAACCTTTATCCAAAATTATTAAAAGGCAGATACAAAAGATCCAAATTAACAAAATCAGAATTGAAAATGGAGATATAACAATAGACACTGAGGAACTCCAAAGAATCATACAGACATACTTTAAAACAAAAAACAAAAACTTTCGAACTCCACAAAATTGGACAATCTAAAAGAATTATGTAATTTTTGTCACTTACTGAAGTTAAATAAAGATCAGATAATCAATTTAAAGAGACCTACCACCCCCTAGTAAAATATAAACTGCCACTATCAGTCTCCAAACCAATAAAAGCCCGGGACCAGATATTTTTAGCAAAGAATTCTACCACATATCAAAAACTGGTTAAGACCAATACTCCTCAAATTATTCCACAAAATAGAAACAAAGAGACATAGCTCAATTCATTTTATGAGGCGACAGTTAGTCTAATACTCAAACCACATAAAGACTCAACAAAGAAAGAGACATATAAAACAATGTCCCTTATAAACATTCATGCAAAAATACACAATAAAATACTTGCAAACTGAACCCAAGAACACATCAAAAAGATCATCCATCATAATCAAGCAGGCTTCATTCCAAAGATGAATGGGTGAACATATATATGAATAAATTTAATCCATCATAAAAACAAACTGAACGATAAAATCCACATGATCATCTCATTAGAAGCAAAAAAGGCCTTTGACAAAAATACAACACCCCTTCATGATAAATGTCCCAGTTAGATTAGGGATACAAGATGCATACCTAAACATAATAAAAAGCAATTTTAGCAAGCCTATACCAATGTCAAACTAAATGGAGAGAAACTCAAAGCAATTCCACTAAAATCAGAAATAAGAGCAAGCTATCCACTCCCTCCACATCTATTCAATATCGTGCTTGTCATCTCAGCTACAACAATAATACAACTAAGGGAGATCAGGTATAAAAATTGGAAAATATCTTTAGCTGCAGATGGTATGATAGCATAATAGGTAACACAAAAAAAAATTCCATCAGAAAACTACTTCAGCTGATAAACACATTCAGCATAGTAGCTCAACACAACCTTACCTCACAAAAATGAGTAGCGTTCCTAAAAAGAACGACAAAATGACAGAGAAATAAATCAGGGAAACAACATTTTTCATAATAGCATCACATAATATAAAGTATCATGAAGTAACTCTAACCAAGAGAGAAATTGAAGAATATATCAAAATATGGAAAGATCTTTCGTGCTCATAGATATGTAGGATTAACATATTAAAACAGTTATCCTATCAAAAGCAATCTACAGATTCAATACAATCCTCATCAAATTTCCCACAAAATTCTTCACAGATCTTCAAAGGACAATACTCAAATTCTTGTGGAAACAAAAACAAACAAAAAAAATCAAGTAGGATAAATGAAACAATCCTGAACAATATAAGAACTGCTGGAGAGCTCACCATTCCCAATTTCAAGTTGTACTACAAAGCTATAGTAATAAAAATAGCATGGTATTGGCACAAAACCAGACATGTTTATAAATTGAATCAAAATGAGGAAACAGACACAAATCCACACAGCTATGAACACTTGTTTTTTTTATTAAAAAGCCAGAAATACACACTGGAAAAAAAAAAAAAGACAGAATCTTCAATAAATGGTTCTGGTCAAACTGGATGTCTGTATGTAAATGAATGCAAGTAGATACTTACTTATCATGCTGTAAAAATCTCAAGTCGTAATGGATCAAAGATCCCAACATAAAACCAGATACTCTGAGCCTGATAGCAAAGAAAGTGGGAAATAGCCTTGAATTCATTGACACAGGAGACTTCCTGAACAGAACAACGATAGCACAAGGCACTAAGATTAACAATAAATAAGTGGGATCTGATGAAACAGAAAAAGCTTCTGTAAGGCAGAGGACACTGTTATTTGGACAAAGCTGTAGCCTACAGAATGAGAAAAGACTTTTACCAACTCTACATCTGATAGAGTACTAATATCCAAAATATATAAAGAACTAAAGAAATAAGATATCAGAAAACTAAACAAATTCAATTTAAAATAGGATACAGATCTAAACAGAATTCTCAATAGAACAAACCCCAATGGCACACACACAAAAAAAAAAACTCACTTAAAAAACGTCCTTGGCCACCAGAAAAATGCAAATCAAAACTAGATCTTACAACTGGCATAATAGCTAAGAACAAGAACATGAGTGACAGATAATGCTGGCAAGGATGTGGAATAAGGGGATCATGCATTCTTTGATGGTGGTGGTGGAAATTTGTGCTGCCACTATGAAAATTGGTATGGCAGTTTATCAGAAAGTTGTAAACCTATCTGCCTCATGATTCAGCTATATTGCTTTTGGACATATGCCCAATGGACACTTCATCCTACCATAAGGACATTTGCTCAACCATGTTCATTGCTGCTTTATTCATAGTAGCTAGAAATTGGTAACGTAGGTGTCCTTCAACAGAAGAATAAATTTTTTGAATGTGGTATATTTACATAACAAAATAAATGAAGTATATAGATGTCCAAAGAACTTACATCATTAAATTTGTAGAAAAAAGATTTGAACTAAAACACAAAAATCATCCTGACTGAAATAAAGCAAACCCAAAAAGATAAACATGGTATGATTTGCTTCTCTGTGGATATTAGCCATTAAGTACTTGATAACCAGGATACAACACCAGAGACATTATGAATAGAAGAGATTAGGGGAACAAATGTATCTCCTTGGAATTAGGAGATAAAATCAATTTCCTCAATGGATTTAGGAGGGGGTAAGATTACTTAAACAGAATGCTAGGGATGGGAAGGTATGGAGAGACAGGCTTGACAGATGGATTTGGGGGAAAGACAAATGGAATTGGGGGTATTTATAGGTTGACATAGAAACATAATACAGTTGAAACATACTAGAACCTATCAAAATGATCTTAATGATCCAAATGATGGAAGAGACCGGGTCCCAACTTACTATCTCTTGTCACCAAAGCTTCCACTATTAGGACTGAGTTACATTTAAATGAGTTATTGGCCAAGGGAGTCCCATGGAAATCCCTAAACATCTCAGACTTTTACCAAGACAGTAGGTTTCTCCTCATAAACTGACTTAAGGCCCCATTGCTATAGACAATACTCATCCAACTCACTGAGCCTGAAGAGGTCAGGCAGGTTCCTACATAGAACGTCACCATTACTTCTAGTGTCTTTGATATTGGAAGATATTCTCCACGCTGCCAAAAGAGAAATATAAACACCAACCCAGCCACAAAACTTTTGACCTATAATCTGTCCTGCCTATAAAATATTCTAAAGCAATGGTGGAGTAAAGCTTGTTGGAATAACCAACTGACGGCTGATTTGCCTTAAGGCCCACTCCATGATATGGAACCCATACCTGACACCACTTAGGTAATCAAGATTCAGTGATTAAATAGCTTAAAGACCTAGAATAAAGTCAAATACTGCTAGTGTTAAAAAAAATTGAAAAGTAGTAATACTCATAGATCACTACCTTATCAGTCATCATCAGAGAAACTTCCTTATGTAGGAGATGGGAACAAATACAGAGATCTACATCCAGACATTACACACAGAGAGGTCTTGGAAGCCTCAGCACTAAATGGAATGTGTCTATCAAATCCTTCCCCTTTGAGCTCAGAAAACCCTGCAGAAGACTATTAGAGCCACAGGGGATGGAGGACACCAGGAGAAAAGGCAAGCTAAACCAACTGAGCAAAACTCATATAAACTCACAGAGATTAAAGAAGGAAGCACAGCACCTGTAAGGGTCTGCAGTAGGTCTTCTGCATATATATTATGGCTTTCAGATTAGTGTTTCTATGAGATTCCTGAGAACATAATCAAGTGTGTCACTGAGTTTTTTGCTTTCTCTTAGGCTATTTTCTTCTGTTGGTTTGTCTCATCCAACTTCAATATGATATTTTTGTTTTATTTTATTTTATTGTGTTCTGTTGTTTTCTCATAGAAGCCTCTTGGTTTCTAATTAGAGATAGAAAGGTTATGGATCCAGATTGGAGGGGAGATGGGGAAGAACTGGGAGGACTAGAGGGAGGGGAAACTGTAATCATGATATATTAAATAAGAAAATATTTTTTTCAATAAAATGGGTGAGGAAAACAGAACTTTTTCCATGCAACTTTATCTTACAGACCAGAGTTTCTTCTTTGTTGAATAATTAACATTGTGATAAATGTTAATTAAACAAATATTGAGCAATTACATATGTTATAATAAGATAGTGCAAGGTGGCTTTCAAATAATAATCTATTATTTGATAATAATCTAATAATCTAATCTTTCAAACAATAATCTAATTTCTATAGTAGAAAAAATTAACTTGGCATCCAAAGAGACTCAGAGTCACAATATTTCACACACAAGCTTCCACTATTTCCACTATCAGGACTGAGTTGTATCTAATTGAGTTGTTGGCCAAAGGAGTCCCATGGAAATTTCCAAACATCCCACGCTTTTACCAAGATAGTAGGTTTCAGATGCTATTGGGACAGTTGGACTTCTCTGGAGGCAAGGTTATATTTATCAATTGGGGTTTTTCATAGCATTTGCAAGTGTACTTAAAGAAAAAGAAAAAGAAAGAAGGAAAAAACTGGCATGTGGCAGAGTATGAGAACCTTGTTTTATGTAACAGGAGCAGAAATTTCCAGTTGAGAGGGGCAAAAGAAGTATTACCTGGCAATCTTAGCAATTTTTTCATTCTGTGTAAATATAGAAAAATTCTACAGAAAAATGAGCTTTAGAGAAGTGTTCAAGTGACAGAGTCACACAGTTGCTGTAGAAACAGCTGAAATTCACTGATCTATTAATAGCCACACAAGTAGTAAGTACCTAAAGCAGTTAGGGTTTTTTATTTTCATTTTGTGATTATAATATAAATTACATTTCCCCCTTCCCTTTCACCATTGAAATTCTATATCCCTCCTTGCTTGCCTTAAAATTCATACCTTCTCAGAGGGAAGAATGGGAGGATACAACGGATGGGATAATCATTGAGATGTAACAAGAATAAATTAATAAAAAAAGAGAGAAATAGAAAACAACAGCTAAAAAAATTCATACCTTCTCTTTTCCATTGTTATTGCATGAATATATATACATATATATTCCTAAACATAATATGTTCAGTCCATAAAATATTACTTATATGTATGTCTTCATGATTGTCCATTTGGCACTGGACAATTAATTGGTGATGCTCTTCCTCCCTTGAAAAGACTACCTCTTCTACTCTCATATTTCAAAAATTGCCTATACACTTTTTTGTAAGGTTGAGGACTTGGGAGATTTCCCCTGTAAATGATGGTGTGCTCATGTGATGTTGTTCTTCTGCAGCTCACATTTGTGCAGTCATGCTAGTGAAAGTTTTGGGGTATAACTTCTGATGTTATTTAAGAGACACAATATCAGGATATCCAAGATGGCAACTCCAAGTATGCACAGTATTTAAACAGCAGAACAGTAGTAACAGCAGAGCAGCATGAATAGGCCAGCTTGTGGACTGCAAAACTTGAACTTCCATGTTGCTCAGGTAAGACGAGAACACAGTCAGAGAAACTCGGGTCATACATCTAAGGAGAGGTTCTGGCAAGTCCCTGAAAACCATGTGCCACTATAGGATGACTCCAAGAAATCCAAGGAGGGCACCCACAGGAACATCCAGCTTCCTGCCCTGGGCTTTTCACACACCCAGAGAACTCCAACAGGTCCAATCTCAGGTCAACCAGCTAAACTCAGGGTTCTAGCCAGCACAGCCTTAGCTGCAGGCCAGGCTACACACCCACTCCCACTATCTGTGGATACCTTCAGGGTATCACCACTTGCACCTGGAACCTCTGACCACTTCATGAACTGGACACCTTTCCTGTACTAGGACTCACAGCCCCCACCTCAGGATTCCTGACACAATGAGAACAATATATGAGCACAGAATCTAAGAACAGTGTCTGGGCAGAATAATCTTATTAACCTTAGATTAAGAAAGCCTTTAGTGAGGTAGCTGGCTCCAGGACTTCTTTTAATAAAAGGAAGGTCCCAGGGCTCCTAGGGAGTGCACTTGGTGCCCAGGATCATACATCTAAAGAGAGCTTATGGCAAGTCCCTGAAAACCATGTGCCACTACAGGATTACTCCCACCAATCCAAGGAGGGCACCTACAGGTATATCCAGCTTCCTGCCCTGGGTTTTTACACACTCCAGAGAACTCCAGCAGGCAACAGGATCTATCACCCAAACCTATATATGACCAGAAGGCTAAAGACCAGCCTGAAAACACAATCAACAAAACCCAGAGCAAAATGGCATCTTGCAGCCCTGGATCCCCAAACACAGCTGAAAGGCAAAAAATGACATTAAATTTATGCTTATGAAAATGCTAAAGGAAGAAATGAATAGACTCCTTAAAGAAATACAAGAAGGGCCAGGCATGATGGTGCATACCTTGAATCCCAGCACTCCGCCCAGGCAGAAACAGGCGGATCTCTGTGAGTTTGAGGCCAGCCTGGTATACAAAGCAAGTCCAGGACACAGCCAAGGCTAAAACAGAGAGACCCTATCTCAAAAAAACAAAAAACAAAAAACAAAAACAAAAAGAAAGAAAGAAAGAAAGAAAGAAAGAAAGAAAGAAAGAAAGAAAGAAAGAGAAAAGAAATACAAAAAGGTACAGGCAAACAGTTTAAGGACTGTAGGGAGGAATGAATAAATCACTGAAAGAATTACATGAAAATACAGACAAAGATAGGAATTGAAAAGATCATTTAAAGAAGTGGAGAAAACAAAACAAACAGGTGAAGGAAATCAATAAAATAGTTCAAGATCTAAAGATGCACATAAAAACAATAAAGAAAGCACAAACTGAGGAAGTCCTAGAGAGGTAGAGGAACTTACGAAAGAGCACAGGAACTACAGAGGGAAGCATCACGTTATCTCTGTATAAGAGATGGGGGAATACAAGAGATGGAGGAAAGATTTTTTAAGCAAAGAAGACACAATGGTAAAAAAGATGCATCTATCAGAGAAAAGTGTATACCTAGTAAATTCCAGAATCAAAACATCCAAAAAATTAAGAACATGAAAAGATGTAAAAATAATAAGAATAGAAGAGATTCTATGCTCCAAGTCCAGAAAATATTTTCAACAAAATCATAGAAGAAAATTTCCCCAATTTAAGAAAGAAATGCCTATAAAAATACAAGAGGCCTACAGAACACCAAATAGATTGGACCACAAAAGAAAATCCTCCTACCACATAATAATCAAAACACTAATTGTACAGAACAAAGAAAAATTAAGGACTGCAAGGGAAAAGGGCCAAATAACATATAATAGCAAACCTATCAGAATCACACGTAACTTCTCAGCAAAGACCATCAAAGCCAGAAGGGCCTGGGTCTTTCAAACCCTAAGAGACCACAGATGCCAGTTCAGACTACTATACTCAGCAAAACTTTGATTCACCATAGATGAAGAAAATAAGATATTCCATGAGAGAACAAAATTTGAAAGGTATCAAGGCACAAGATACTAGAAGGAATACAACCCAAAGAGGTTAACTGTACAAACAAAAACAAAAAAATCTCTACAATATGAATAACTTAACTAAACTATAGCAAAACAAAATACAGAAAAGCACACAAACATACTTTCAAAACCAAAATCAAACAAAAGGTTCTGACAGTTACCAGTCACTAATATCTCTCAACATCAATGGACTCTTTTACCCAATAAAAAGACATAGACTGGAGACCCAAAGTGACAGTGCCAATCACACACTGCTTCTGATTGGCAGAACAACCAGGACTGTACAGTGACCTAAAGACAAAACTGAGATCTACAAAACATCAGTACTGCTGATTCCCAGGTAAGAGGGATCCACACTGTGTGGATAATGGATTGGTCCAAGCCCTGAACAACCAGATAAACCACAGAGAAGTCCCAGTGGATAACCAATATTAGTCACCATCTTGAGATAGACTGTGAGACGTCTGTGCAGCGTTGGGCTTTCACCACTGGTCTGCTGTTCACTGGAGCTGGGACAAAGAACAGACAGGAAGAGCTGAGTCCCAGACCTGGACACAATCTACCTTACCTGCCATCCCAAGAAAGAGTATAAGGTACCCAAGCACCTTTTGGCTCTGATCTCTCTCAGCCCCCAGCTGCTTACTGGCCTAGCCCAGCTGGGTCACAGAGCAGATAGGCAGAGCCCTGCCATCTCAAAAAAGGCCAGTAGAGCATCCAAGCAGCTCTGTGTTCTGATATCTCAGTCCCCCAGCCAGTTACTAGCCTGGATCATCTGTAACTCAGAGCATACAGATAGAACTGAATCCAGGTGCCAGCTACAACACACATTAGCTGGCATCCCTATGAGCAACTTCAGGCCTGGGTCTATCTCCACCAACCCATCTGAAGCTTATTGTTCTCAAACAGCTAAGACACAGAGCAGACAGGCTGAGCAGAGACCTGCATGGACTACAATCCACATTAGATGTCATCCTGCTAACAGTTCCTGTCTCTCATTTCTCCACACACACACACACCTTATTGGCCTGATCCATCTAGGTCACAAAACAGATGGGCAGAGGAGAGACCTGTGCCAGCCACACTTCACATTAGCTGCAATTCCATGAGCAGCTTTGAGCTCTAAAAAGACCAAATCTAAAAATAATATGAATATAAGAAGGCAAAGACTCTAAGCTCCAAACCCAAAAAAACATTTTCAACATAAACATAGAAGAAAACTTCCCCAACCTAAAGAAAGAAATGCCCAAAAACATACAAGAAGCCCAAAGAACTCCAAATACATTGGACCAGAAAAGATAGTCCTCCCATAACATAATACTCAAAACCTTAAATGTACAGAAAAAAGGAAGAATACTAAAAATTGCAAGAGAAAAAGGTCATATCACATATAAAGGGAAACACATCAGAATTACACCTAACTTCTCAGCAGAAACCATGAAAGCTAGAAGGACCTGTGAGGATGTCATGCAAACATTAACAAACCACAAAGCCAAGCCAGACTACTATACCCAGCAAAACTTTCAATCACCATAGATGGAGAAAACAAGATATTCCATTACAAAACCAAGTTTAATCAGTACCACAAATCCATCCTTACAGAAGGTACCAGAAGGAAATCTCCAACTCAAGGAGGCTAACTACACCCCAAAAACACAGGAAATAAATAGCTCCAGATACACAATCCAAAACAAAGAAACACACACTCTACCAACAACATCAACAAAATAAAAGGAACAAACAACCACTGGTAATTCATATCTCTTTACGTTTATGACTTCAGCTACCCAGTGAAAAGACACAGGCTAACAGAATGGATGTGAAAACAGGATCCATCATTCCGCTGCATGCAAGAAACACAACTTAGCAATAAATATAGACATTACCTCAGAGTAAAGGGTTAGAAAACTGTTTTTAAGCAAAGGGACCGAAGAAGCAAGCTGGTGCAGCCATTCTAGTATCTAATAAAATAGACTTTCAAACAAAATGAATCAAAAGATATCGCAAAGATCACTTCATCCTCATCAAAGGAAAAATACACCAAGATGATGTCTCAATTCTGAACATCTATGCCCCAAATGCAGAAGCACACACATTCATAAAAGAAATACTACAAAAGCTTAAATCACACATTGAACCTCACACAGTAATAGTGGGAGACTTCAAGACCCTTCTCTCCCCAATAGACAGATCATCAAGACAGAATCTAAATAGAGAAACAAGGAAACTAACAGGCATCATGAAATAAATGGACCTAACTTATATCTACAGAACATTTCACCCAAACACAAAAACACCTTCTTTTTAGCACCTCACAGAACTTTCTCAAAACTTGACCATATACTTGGTCACAAAGCGAACCTCAACAGAAACAAGAAAATCTAATCAATCCCTTGCATCTTATCAGACCACTATAGATTATAGCTGAAAGTTAACAACAAAAGAAACAACCTTCAAGCAACACCACATGCTGGCGAGGATGTGGAGAGAAAGGAACACTCCTTCATTACTGGTGGGAATGCAAACTAGTGCAACCACTTTGGAAATCTATCTAGCACTATCTCAGAAAAACTGGCAATAGAGCTTCCTCAAGACCCAGCTATTCCACTCCTTGGAATATACCCAGAAAACGCTCCACCACTCAACAAGGACTTATGATCAACCATGTTCATACCAGCCTTATTCATAATAGCCAGAACGTGGAAACAGCCTAAGTGTCCCTCAGTAGAAGAATGGATAAAGAAACTGTGGTACATTTACACTATGGAATACTAGCCAGCTATTAAAAACAAGGAATTCCTGAAATTTGTGGACAGGTAGATTGAACTAGAAATGATCATAATGAGTTAACCCAAAAGCAGAAAGACTCAAATGGTATATACTGACTTATAAGTGGACACTAGCCCAACGGGCATGTCCCATGAAAGTCTTCACCTACCAGAAAAGTGGAATAGATGTGAGGACATCCTATTGGGACTCTAGGTTCAAAAAGCATGGGAGAACGGGGAAATAGAAGGATCCAGAGGGTCCTAGATACCTACAAGAAGAACATTATGATGGGAAGATCTGGGCCAGGGGTTCTGCTCAAACTATTGCACCAACCAAGAACAATATGTACAGTAAACATCAAACCCCTACTCTGATCTAGCCAATTGACAGGACATTCTCCACAGATGAGTGAAGAGTGGGGATTGAACTCTGGTGCCCCATATTTGACCACGTCCTCATGATGGGGAGGTCCAGTGGCACTCAGGGGAAGGATAGCAGGCTACCAAGAAGAGACTTTATACCCTGTGATCATATACAGGGGGAGGAGGTCCCCCTCAGTCACAGTCATAGGGGAGGGGAATAGGGTGAACGTAGGAGGAAGGGATGGAGGAATAGGAGGGTAGAAGGGATTGGATAACAACTGAAATGTAATATGAATGAATTAATTAAAAAATACAAAGAAAGAAATAAAAGAATAAACACTTAATCTTATCAACTGTAAAAAGAAAAAAAATCCTACAAACTCCTGGAAGCTAAACAACTCCCTACTCAATGACATCTGGGTAAGAGAAATAAAAGAGAAAATAAAAACTTGCTAGAATTCTATGAAACTGGTGGCATAACATACCCAAATTTATGGGACACAATGAAAGAAATGCTAAAAGGAAAGTTCATAGCACCAAATACCTTCATAAAGAAACTGGAGAGATCCCATATTATCAAATAAGAGCACACCTGGAAGCTCTAGGAAAAAAAAAAGAAGAAGCAGATACACCCAAGAGCAGTAGTCAGCTAGAAATTATCAAACTCAGAACTGAAATCAATAAATTAGAAACAAAGAAAGCAATTCAAAGAATCAAGAAAACCAAGAGCTAGTGCTTTGAGAAATTCAACATGCTAGACAAACCCTTAGCCAAACTAACTAAAATGCGGTATTCAAATCAACAAAATCAGAAATGAAAAGGGAGACATAATGACAGATACCAGTGAAATCCAAAGAATCATTAGGTCTCACTTCAATAGCCTATATGCCTCAAAAATTGAAAACCTAAAGGAAATGGACAATTTTCTTGATAGCTACTAACTACCAAAATTGAATCAAGATCAGGTAAACAAATTGGATAGCCCTATCAAACCTAAGGAAATAGAGGCAGTCATCAAAAGTCTCCCAACCAAAAAAAAAAAAAAAAAGGCCCAGGATCAGATGGATTCAGTACAAAATTCAATATGAACGTCAGAGAAGAGCTAATACTAATTTTAGTCAAACTATTCCCAAAAATAGAATCAGAAGAAACATTACCAAACTCATTACATGAAGCCAAAGTCACCTTTATTCCTAAACCACAGAGAGACTCAACAAAGAAAGAGAATTTCAGACCAGTTTCTCTTATGAACATTGGTGTGAAAATACTCAATAAAATACTAGCAAACTGAATTCAAGAACACATCAAAAATATCATTCACCATGATGAAACAGACTTCATCCCAAGCACACAGGGGTAGTTCAACATATGGAAATCCATTAACATAATTCATCATATAAACAAACTGAAAGAAAAAAACCACATGATCATTTCCTTAGATTGCCAAAAACACGTTTGACAAAATCCAACACCCATTCATGTTAAAAGTCCTGGAGCGAGCAGGGATACAAGACACATACCTAAACATAACAAAGGCAATATACAATAAGCCTATAGTCAACATCAAACTAAATGGAAAGAAACTTAAATCAAGTCCGCTGAAATCAGGGCCAAGACAAGGCTGTCTTCTCTGTTTCTCTTCAATATAGGACTTGAAGTCCTAGATAAAGCAATAAGACAACTAAGGGAGATCAAGGGGTTAAAAATTGGAAAGGAAGAAGTCAAACTATCACTATTTGCTGATGGTATGATAGTATACATAAGTGACCCCAAAAATTCTATCAAGGAACTCCTATAGCTGATAAACACCTTCAGCAAAGAAACTGGATACAAACTCAAGTCAAAAAAAAAAAAATCAGTAGCCCTCCTGTATACAAATGAAAAACAGACTGAGAAATAAATTACAGAAACAGAACCCTTCACAACAGCCACAAATAATATAAACTATATTTCACCAAGAAAGTGAAATTTGTATGAAAAACTTCAAATCTCTGAAGAAAGAATTTGAAAATTACAGAAGATGGAAAGATCCCCCATGCTCTTGGATCAAGAGAATCAATATGACCATCTTAGTAAAAGGAATCTACAGATCCAGTGCAATTCCTATAAAACTACCCACACATTTCTTGCCTGACCTTGAAAGATCAATTCTCAACTTCATATAGAGAAACAAAAAAACTCAGACAAGCTAAAACTATCTTGTACAATAAAAAGATCTTCTAGAGAAACCAAGCTGTACTATGGAGTAACAGTAATAAAAACAACATGGTACTGGCATAGAAATAGGCTGGTTGATCAATGGAATTGAATCAAAGACCAAGAAATAAACCCACATACCTATGGGCACTTGGTTTTTGATAAAGAAGTCAAATCCATACAATGGAAAAAAGATAGCATTTTCAACAAATGCTGCTGGTCTAACTGGATGGCTACATGTAGAAAAATGAAAATAGATCTGTATCTATCACCCTGCACAAAACTGAAATCTAAATAGATTAAAGATCTCATCATCAAACCAGACACACTAAATCTGTTAGAATAAAAAGTGTAGAAGATCTTTGAGCTCATTGGCACAGGAAACAACTTCCTGAACAGAACACCAACATCTCAGGCCCTAAGATCAACAATTAATAAATAAGATCTTATGAAACTGAAAAGCTTCTATAAGGTGAAGGACACTGTCAACCGAACAAAATGACAGCCTTCAGACTGGGAAGAGCCTTCACCAACTCTACATCTAACAAAGGACTAATAGTCAAAATACATGAAGAACTCAAGAAATTAAACACCACCAAACCAAATAACCCAATTTAAAAATGGGATACATCAGAGTTCATGTCTAAGTCAGTCCATGCTCTCCATATAACTAGGGAGAATGTCCTGTGCATTGGCTAGATCAGAGTAAGGGTTCGATGTTTACTACTTGTATTGTCCTTGGATAGCGCAATACCTTGAACTCTGGTGCCCCATATTTGATCACCTCATCTTGGTGGGGAGGCCTGGAGGCACTCAAAGATAGAACAATCAGGCTACCAAGATGAGACTTAATATCCTATGACCATATAGTGGGGGAGGAGGTCCCCCCTTGGCCATAGACCTAGAGGAAGGGAATAGGGTGAAAGTGCGAGGGAGGGAGGAATGGGAGGATATAACTGATGGGATAACAATTTAGTTGTAATCTGAATACATTAATGAAAAAGGAAAAAAATAAAAATATAAATGTGGCTAAACAGAATCCTCAACAAAATAATATTGAATGGGTGAGAAACATTTAAAGAAATGCTCAACATCCCTAGTCATTAGGGAAATGCAAATCAAAACAACCCTGAGATTCCATCTTACATCTATTTGAATGGCTAAAATCAAAAACTCAAGTGACAGCACGTGCTGGTGAGGATGTGGAGAATGGGGAACACTACTCCATTGCTGGTGGGAGTGTAAACTTGAACAACCACTTTGGAAATCAACCTGGTGTTTTCTCAGCAAATTGGGAATAATTCTTCTTCAAGAACCAGCCATAACACTCCTTGGAATATTCCCAAAAGATGCACCATCATACAAGGACATTTGCTCAACTATGTTCATAACAGCTTTATTTGTAATAGCCAGCATCTGGAAACAACCTAGATGCCCCTCAATTGAAGAATGGATAAAGAAACTGTGGTACATTTACAAAATGGAATACTATTCAGCTATTAAAAACAAGGAAATCTTGAAATTTGCAGGCAAATGGTTGGAACTAGACAAGATCATCCTGAGTGAGGTAACCCAGAAGACACACATGGTATATTCACTCATAAGCATATATTAGCCACATAATACAGGATAACTACACTCCAATACAGAGACTGAAACATTAACCAAGGATCATGTATGATGTGGTCTATACCCTCTGCTCAGATGTAGTAGCACAATCTCCTTCTGGGTCCCACAATACAGAGAGTAGGGAAATAGACTCTAGCCACCAAAATTTAATCACTTCCCCCTGGCAAGGCAGCCTTGCCGGGCTACAGAGGAAGAGGTTGCATGTAGTACAGATGAGATTTAATAGGCTGAGATCAGGTGTTAGGGGAGAATGGCTCCCCTAACATCTTTTTCTGAAGACTCGGGGAGGGAGGAAAAGAAGATGAAGGAGGGAGGGGTATCAAAACGGGATGAGGAAGGGGAATACAATTGGGATATGAAGAATTTAAACTGCAGAACAAGCAGGTAACATATTGTCCATCTTTCTATATGGGAATAGCTCTGAGGACTGTATAATGCTTGTGAGAAATTATATGTTTTCAGAGCCAAAGAACTGGACACTGACATTGAATCAGACCTGACATATACTAACAGAATGTATGCATAAGCAGGACACACCATTCTGCTACTAGCAAGAAACATACCTTACCCACAAATATAGACAGTACTGAAATTAAAGGGCTGGAAAAAAGGCTTACAAAGCAAAGGAACCCAAGAATCAGGCTTGAGTAACCATTCTAATATCCAATAAAGCAGACTTTCAACTAAAGTTAATCAAAAGTCATGAGAAAAAACACTTCATGCTCATCAAAGGAAATTTACACCAATATGGCAATTCGACTATGAACATCTATGCCCCAAATACAAGGGTACTCACATTCATAAAAGAAATTACACTAAAAGTTAAATCAAACATCAAACTCCACACATTTATAGTTAGAGATGTCAAAACTCCACTCTGACCAATAGACGTATCATAGAGACAGAATCTGAACAGAGAAATAATGAAACTAATAGATGTTATGAATCAAATGGACCTAATAGTCTTCTACAAAACCTTTCACCTAAACACAAAAGAAAATACCTTCTTCTCAGCACCTCACAGAATCTTCTCCAAAACTGACTGGGTAGTTGGTCACAAAATAAGCCTCAACAAATACAAGAAAATTGAAATAATCCCATGTATCTTGTCAGACCACAATGGACTTAATCCAGACCTCAGCAACAGAAATGACAAAAAGCCTACACACACACATGGAAACTGAACAATTCTCCACTCAACAACAACTTGGTCAGGGAAGAATTAAAGAAATTAAAGACTTCTTAGAATTCAATGAAAATGAAGGTACAACAAACCCAAACTTATGGAAAACAATGAAACAAGTACTAAGAGGAAAGTTGATAGCACTAAGTGCCTTCATAAAGAAATTAGAGATATTTCATACAAGCAAATTGATGGCACACCTGAAAGCCCTAGTGGAAAAAAGAAGCAGACTCACACAAGAGGAGTAGATGGCTGGAACTAATCAAACTCAGGGCTGAAATCAATTAGTTAGAAACAAAGAAAATAAGTCAAAGAATCAGCAAAATTCAAAATCAAGAGGTTGTTCTTTGAGAAAATCAAAAAGGTAGGCAACCTCTTTGCCAAACTAACTAAAAACAAAGGGACAGTATCCAAATCAACAAAATCAGAAATGAAAAGGAAGACATAATGACAGATACAAAGGAAATCCAAAGAATTATTATGTCTTACTTCAAAGAACTATATACCACAAAACTTGAAAATCTAAGTGAAATGGAATTTTTATTTTTTTATTAAATGCATATTTTATTTATTATAATTTATTAACATTACATGCTGATTGTTATCCCTTCTCTTATCTTACCATTCCCACACTGCCTCTCTCTTCTACCTATACCTCTCCCCTAGACCTCTAATGGGGAGGCCCTCCAACCCTAACTGTCTGGTGATAGCCTATTAGGTCTCATCATGATATCCTGCATCCCTTCCACTGTGTGCCTGCTAGGCCATCTTGCCAAGGGGTAAGGACAAAATCATGGACACCAGAGTACACGTGAGAGGTTCAGCAGTAGTTCCCCACTCCTCCCCATGTGGAGAACCGGTATTCCATTAATTATATCTGAACAGAGGGTGATGGTTCTCTGCATGCATTGTTCTTGGCTCACGCATCAGCTTGTATAGGCCCCTTGTTTTCCAGATCTGCAGGCCTTGATGGTTTCCCTGTGGAGCCCCTGCTCCTTCCTGGACCTTTAATCTCCCCACTCTTCCCTGCAACACTCAGCTCTCTACCCAGAGTCCAGCTTGAATCCCCATATCTGTCATGATTCCCCACTGGGTGGAATCTGTCAGAGGACATCTATGTTGGGCTGATATCCCCTTATAAGTAAGTGCATACCATGTATGTCTTTATAGATCTGAGTTAACTCTCTTAAGATGGTCTTTTCTAGTTCCATCAATTTGCCTGCAAATTTCAAGGTTTCCTTGGTTTTAATAGCTAAATAGTATTCCATTTTGTAAATGTACCACAGTTTCTTTATCAATTCTTCAATTGAGGGACATCTAGGTTGTTTCCAGATACTGGCTATTACAAATAAAGCTGCTATGAACATAGATGAGCAAATGTCCTTATTGAATGGTAGAACTTCTTTTGGGTATATGCACAGGATATACGGCGCTTACCAAAATTAAATCAGGTAAACTAATTAAATAGTCCTATATATCCTAAGTAAATAGAAGCAGCCATTGAAAGACTTCCAGCCAACGAAAGCTAGATGTATTCAGAGCAGAATTCTACCAGACCTTTAAAGAAGAGCTAATATCAATTCTTCCCAAACTATTCCACAAGAAAAGAAACAGAAGGAACATTAGTAAACCCATACTATGAGGGCACAGACAACTTGATATCTAACAACACAAAGACCCCCAAAAAAAAGAGAATTTCAGACCAATTTCCCTTGTGAACATTGATGCAAAATTACTGATTAAAATACTCACAAACCAAATCCAAGAACATATCAAAAATTTCATTTACCATAACCAAGTAGGCTTCATCCCAGGTATGCAATGGTGGTTTAATATATAGAAATATATCAGTGTAATCCACCACAAAAACAAACTGAAAGAAAAACTCCACTTGATCATCTCTTTAGATGCTAAAAAAAGTGACAAAATTCAATACCCTTTCATGTTAAAAGTCTTAGGAAAATCAGGATTACAAGGCACATATCTAAACATTGTAAAGGCAGTATACAGCAAGCCCATAACCAACATTAAACTAAACAGAGAAAATTAAATCAATTCCACTGAAATCAGAGACAAGGTTGTCATCTCTCTCCCTAGCTCTTCAATTTAGTAACTGGTGTCCTAGCAAGAGCAGTAAGACAACTAAAAGGGATCAAGTGGTTGCATATTGGAAAGGTAGAAGCCAAAGTATCACTATTCAGAGATGATATAATAGTATACATAAGTGACCCTAAAATTTCTACCAAGGAACTCCTACAGCTAAAAAAACACCTGTCAGCAAAGTGGTTGGATATAAAATCAACTTTAAAAAAAATCAGTAGCCCTCCAGTATACATAGGGCAAATGGGCTGAAAAAGAAGTTAGGGAAACAACACCCGTCATAATAACAATTTTAAAAAAACATGAAGTATCTTGGGGTAACTCTAACCAAGCAAGAGAAATACTTGCATGAAAAAAATATCAACTCTCTAAAGAAAAAAAAACGAATAAGATGTTAGAAGGCCTCCCATGTTCATAGATCAGTAGGATTAACAGAGGACAAAGGGCTAGCTCACCAAAAGCAATCTACAGATTCAATGGAATCTCCATCAAAATACCAACACACTTCTTTGCAGACCTTGAAAGAACAATTCTGAATTTCATATAGAAAAACAAAAAATACTGAATAGTTAATACAATCCTGTACAATAAAAAACCTTCTGGAGGTATTTCTATCCCTCATCTCAAGCTGTACTATAGAACAACAATAAAAACAACTGCATGGTACTAGCATAGAAACAGACTGGTGGATGAATAGAATCAAATCAAAGACCCAGAAATAAACACAAGTACACACACACACACCTTATTTTTTACAAAAAGGCCAAAATAGTACAATAGAAAAGAAACATCTTCATCAAATGATGCTGCTCTAACTGATGTCTACATGTAGGAAAAATGCAAATAGTTCCATATTTATCACCCTGCACAATACTCAAGTCCAAGTTGAATAAAGGCCTCAACATAAATCCAGACACACTAAATCTGTTAAAAGAAAAAGTGGGGTACAGCCTTGAACTCATTGGCATAGGAGACAACTTCCTGAACAGAACTCCAACAACACAGGCTCTAAGATCAATAATTAATAAATGGAACCTCATGAAACTGAGAAGCTTCTGTAAGGTAAAGGACACTGCCAACAGAACAGAACAGTAGCCTACAGTCTAGGAAAAGATCTTCACAAACCCTCCATCTTACAGAAGGCTTATATCCAAAATATATAAATAATTCAAAAAACTAAACACCATCAAACCAAATAATGCAATTTACAAATCGGGTACAGAGCTAAATAGAAAATTCTCAACAAAGAAATATTGAATGGCTGAGAAACACTTTTAAAATGCTCAACATCATTTGTCATCAGGGAAATGCAAATCAAAACAACTCTGAGATTCCATCTTACACCTATCCAAATGGCTAAGATCAAAAACTCGGCTGACAGCACATGCTTGCAAAGATATGGGAAAAGAGAACATTCCTCCATTGCTGGTGGGAGTGAAAACTTGTACAACCACTTTGGAAATCAATCTGGTGTTTTCTCACTAAATAAGAAATAGTTATATCTCAAGACTCAGCTATAGTACTCCTGGGCATATAACTGAAAGATGCGCCACCATACAAGGACACTTCCTCATAGCAGCTTTATTCATAGTAGTCAGAATTTGGGAACAACCTAGATGTCCCTCAGCTGAAGAATGGATAAAGAAATGTGGTACATTTACATAATAGAATACTACACAGGTATTAAAAACAAGGAAATCTTGAAATTTGCAGGTGAGTGGATGGAACTAGAAAAGATCATTCTGAGTGAGGTATCCCAGAACTAGAAAGCACACATGGTATATACTCACTTATAAGTGGATATTAGCCTTATAATACAGAATAATCATACTACAATCCATAGACATAAAGAAGCTAAATAACAAGGAGGACCCTATGGAGCATGCTATATCTCATTCAGAAGGGCAAATAGCAGAGAAACTGGTAGTGGTTGAAAAGAGGAAACAGTACAAGAGCCTACCATAAAGGTCTACTGACTGACTGCACCTAGCAGGGGATCATAGCAGATGCTGAGGCTCACAGCCAAACTCTGGGGCAGAGCACAGGTAGTCTTATGGAAGAGCTGGGGATGGAAGGATGCAGAAGGGACAGGAGCTTCACAAGGAGACCAACAGAGCCAACAAATCTCAGCCCAAGGGGGCCTGCAGAGACTGACGCTCCAACCAAGGACCATGCATAGAGAGGATCTAGATAAGCAGCACAGTCTTCATGTGGGTTCCATAATATCAGGAGTTGGTACTGACTCTGACATGGACTCCGTTGCCCACTCATTGTTCACTTCCATTTGGCAGGGTGGCCTTCCCAAGCCACATAGGAATGGATGCAGGCTCGAGTTAGATGGTAGGGAAGGAGGGTTCACTTTTACTGAAGACATGGGGAGAGGGGAGGGAGGAAGATGGAGGAAAGATGGAGCTGGGAGGAGATGAGGGAGGGTGCTACAATAGGGATGTAAAGTGAATAAATTAAAATATGAATTGAGAGAGAGAGAGAGAGAGAGAGAGAGAGAGAGAGAGAGAGAGAGAGAATTTCACAACAAACTCACTAGTCTTCTGGCTCTTACAATCATTTCACCCTCTTCAGCAATATTACCTTAGCCTTCTGGAAAGGAATATTTTGTAGTATCCATTGGCACAAGGGTCCACATCTCTGTGTTTTGTTTAGTTGTGGTTTCCTGTTGTGGACCTAAGTGGACCCATTCAAAAAGAGGGAAACTGCCTTATACTGAAAACCTAAATAACTAGTCAGTGCTAGTAAAGTCCTGGCTATTAAAGGAGAATCTATTACAACTAATTTACTAAACCACCAAAATCCCTAAAAGAGGTCTATGAACATTTGTCCTTATACCCACCAATAAGTGTCACCTTTATCCTTTATCAAGGAAACTTATCTTTGCAACAGATGCAGTGGTTAGTTTCAATTGTCAACATGAACACAATCCAGAATATCAAACATGGATTTTCTTTCTTAGATTGGCCTGTGAGCCTGTCTGTAGAGAATTCTCTTGATTATATAACATGAAGGCCTGCCCACTGTGGATAGCCACACTGTGGAGTCAAGAGACTGAACTACATGAGTGGAGGAAGCACACTAAGCACTAGCATGCATGAGTAGTTCATTGTTCTCTGCTCTTAACAGTGTATATCAGATGACTGCTGCTTTGAGTTCCTGACTCCTTAGAGTTCCTTTCCTTTCATGTCCTTCCCCACTCTGACTCCTTTTAAGGTGTTTCTGTCAAGCATTTTATCACAGCAAGAGGAAGGGAAACTAGGACAATGGCAGAAATGGCTTCTAGCCTTCAAAGGCAAGCAGAAGCTTGTGAGGGTAATAGTTGTGGCATCAATTGCAATGGTGCTAGATGGAGATAGGAATTCCACATGCGTAAACTCTCTAAGTGCAACTGTCCTCCTAGAGAGCAGAAATGTTAAAAACTATAGTGAAAATGCACTAATCTAAAAATACAACCAACTCTTTCTTCTCAACTCTGGCAATGGGGTTTGGACTGTTGGAACAGAAATTTTCAAAGTGAAAGTAAGTTTTTTGCACACTAGGAAATATGCTCTAGAATGTTTTAAAGCCCAAATGAGTTTTTCTGGCCAAGCCCTGAAAGACAAAACCTACTAAAATGAAAAAAAAATTGAAACTAGTTGGTTTATTCCAACTATAGTAGATTTGTAATGAGGTATTATATATTGAATTTTATACAGAAAATGTTTTTATTTTATTGCTGGCAAAGGGCATTGTTCATGGGACTATTACAGTTTTGAGTGCTGCTCCTTTGTGGGTCAGTGTAGAAAACTACAAGACTGAAAAACTGTCATGTAATATTTCAGGCTGTACTAAAGAGTCAGGGGCCAACAATGTGTGCTTCTAGGAACAAAATAGGGAAGAATCTAAAAAATAATAAAGAAAGTAATAGCTTTTAATCCTTTAACCTCACACACTTGTTGTCTTTGGAATTCATGAAAACATTATCCAAAATATGTTGGCCCTATCAGAAGCCAAAGAGGATGGAGAGAGCTGTAAGAACACTCAGTAGATCAAGAGTGATCTGCAGAGAAGTCTAGAGCAGTTGTTCTAGTTTAATTTTATTGATGCAATAAAATCCTGATCAGACACAACTTGGTGGAGAAAAGGGTTTATTTTCCCTGGCAGATTTCAATTCATCACTAAGGGAAGCCAAAGATAGAACTAACAGACAGGAGCTTGAAACAGAAAGCAGAACAGGAAAGCTGCTTACATACCTACTCTCTCTGGTTTGCAAAATTCACTTTCTTATACAGCCAGACTCACTTAGCTATGTATGACCCCACTTCATACAGTTAAGAAAATGCCTGAAAGATATGACCACAGGCCAAGTTGATGCAAGTACTTCTTCAGTTAAGCCTTCTTTGTCCCAGGAAACACTAGGTTTGTGTCAAGTGGACAGATGAAGCTGACTTTAGCAACAGGGTCCTGGAAAGAGAAAGATAAAATCCAAAATACGCTTGTAGAACCTGTTAATAATTCCTAGTTTCTTGGAAATATTTAAGGCTAAACCACATATCCTGTGATGAAAGTGCTTGATACTGGGGGTAAAAGTACCATGGTCCTTCACTCCACTACGTTCTGGAAATGTCTAGGTTAGCTTTGAATCATCTCCCAAACTTGTTTTACCAGGAAAACATTTAGACTGGAAAAGGGTTGGGTACTCCCTTGAACACCACCATCCTTTCATTATGTTGCTCCTGCTGTTTGTGAATCACTTGTTTTCAGTTCTCCAGGTAGTCATGGTTTCACTCAGCTTTGCCTTTATTTATTTTGATTGTTGAAAGTGTTTCCAATAGCACACTCATGTTTTGGAGGGTCTTCTTTTTTTATTTTGTTTTTTTTGTTGTTGTTGTTTTCTCCAGTAGAGAAGACAGTGGGTGAAGCAGGAAGGAGCAGGTGTCTGGGGGAGAGTCCCAAATGTATGTACCCAAAACTAAAACTAAAATTAAATCAAAGATGTACTCCCATATATTTGCATTTCTAAGAGTTCCATTCAACAGAAGAGAAGTACTTCTGTTGTTCCATTTGCTTAGACTCCTTTCAGTACTCATCTTGCATAGCAAGCTGCCTTCCTTCCTCCTCTGTCTCCCACAGAAGTGCTCTAGTCTGTTTAGTGGTCCTCCAGGATCCTGTATCATACACTGTGCTGCCTTCCACACAGACTCTGTGTAATCATCACTTGATGAATCACCCAAGCTGCAGATGTTTCACTAATTATCTTTTCATAATAGGGATGTGCAATCCCACTTGTGTCCCTCCAAAACCCCACTCATTATAATAATAATGTTCTGTTCCCTTTATGCAACATCTCCATTCTACAGGCCTCCAGAGTGCTAAAGAAAGCAGGAATTGATCCCTGCCTCTGCCATAATACTTAGGCACTCCTGATTCTATGTAATCTCTTGTGAAGCGAAACAATTGCAGAGCCAGGACTGAGAAGTCTGATGACACCCCCCCACCGAGACCACTACATCAGAGTGACTCCTCAGAGGTGGGCTTTACTAAATCCCAGAACAAAGGACAGTGTTTTGCTTTCAAGGGCTCCAAAGGCACAAGTTTATTGATGTAAACATTTCCTATAAGATATAATTCTCTTTAAACTTTTGAGGTATTATACATGATTAATATGTTGGCAATAGGTAAGGTGATGAGGCTAACGTGTCACACAGAGAAGGATGACCTTGCAGTATGTCACACTAAAGGATAGCTTTTTATAGCTTATTAGTTTCCCCTATTTATAGCACAGTAACCTATCTTAGGCGTCTTTATATAACTAAAGAATCTTGAAGTTTGAAATTTACAATACAACTTTAACTACCTTCCTTACTGTCTCTCAGGAGCACCATACCCCCTTTCCTCCTGACTTTTCACATCCTCATCCCTCTGCCTTTACTGCACCTATGAGCTTGTTATCCTTCAAGGCTCATTGTAAATACCACCAGCCTTTCAAGCACCTGGTACACAGTGTTCTGAAAATACAAAATGTGAAAGAATGTTTGCCAGCAAGGAGCTTGCTCTGCATATGGAGGGAAAGATATGTGTTGTCATTTGAATGTGAAATGCTGCACCATAGATTCTTACATTTGAACACTTATCCCCAGATTGTGAGACTATTTTTCCGAAGACTGAATCTTTAAGGAAATAGAACCTCAGAGGAAGTGAGTCACTGGAGGTCGGCCTCTAGACGTTATAGCTCTGTCAGACTTCCCATCTATTCTCCAGCCAGCCAGCCTCTCACACTCTAGCCTCCATGTCTTTCCTACCATCATGGATTATGTTCTTCAAGGTAATTTGGGCAACTTACAGTTCTTGTTGGAATTCAGTCATGGCAATAAGAAAAATAGTTGATGTACTATATAGGGAAGTAAATTTAGAAATACACAACCTGGTGCCCATAATCTGTCACACTAATGCAAAGAAAATACAGATTAACATAATTTCAGTTCTTCTATGAACCCTTGAGAAAGTATCTAATATTACCACGTACATGGGGGGAATGTTTTCCAACATACATATTTACTTATTTGTGCTCTTTCTGTTGCCATAAGCATCTATAAATTGTAAAGACAAGAAATTTCATGTGTTTCTTTGGAATACTCAGGAATAAGAATGGTGCCTATCTCAAAAGTCACTCAGTGAGTACTTCTTGAATGGATAAATTGCTTTCGTTCTAATACCCCACATATTTTAAAAAATATTTTTATACAGTATATTCTAACCAGTTTCCTCTCCCTTATTTTCTTCCAGATCACTACCATTACAACCATCCAACTTTTCTCTGTCTCTCTGTCTCTCTGTCTCTCTGTCTCTCTGTCTCTGTCTCTCTCTCTTTCCCTGTCTCTATCTCTCTCTGTCTCTGTCTCTCTCTGTCTCTCTTTCTCTTTCTCTCTCTCTCTCTCTCTCTCTCTCTCTCTCTCTCTCTCTCTCTCTCATACACACACACACACAAAGCAAACACACAAGAAAAAAGAAAAAGAACAAGAAACATGCACACACACACATAAAATCAGAACACATAATACACAATCAAAAAACAAATAAAGTTGAAACAAAGCATCATGAGAATAAATACCCACAAAGATGCCGTAGATTTCTTTAGTGTTGACCATCTACTGCTGGGCATTGGGCCTCCCCTTAGTGTGGTTTTGTACATCCAGTAAGACTCCATGGAAAAAAAGCTATTTTTTTCCTTTGCAAGCAGTTGTCAGTTGGAGATAGCTTCTGGGTTCAGGATGGGGAGTCATGATCACTTCCTTCTCTCAGTTCTGGAACCCCATCAGGCTGTAAGCTTAGTGCCTGCTGCACACTCTCTGTTATTTCATTGGCCCTTATATTCTGTCTCTCTTCTCTTTTCCATAAGCTCACGAATCTTGAGGGAAGGGTTTGATGAAGACATGCCACTTCTATTTCTATTATTTTTAAGTTTCATCTTTTCATAGTGTTCCTGATTTCTTCAATGTTTTGTGTCAAGAATTTTTTTTAGATTTAACATTTTCTTTGACAGATGTATTGGTTTCTTCAATTATATCTTCTATGGCTAAAGTTATTTCCTCCATCTCTTGTATTCAGGGAGTGATATTTACTGCTGTAGTTCCTGTTCTCTTCCCTAAGTTTTCTATCTCCAAGATTCCTGTAGTTTGTGTTCTTTATTAATTCTATTTCCTTTTTCAGATCTTGGACTATTTTATTCATTTCCCTCACCTATTTTATTATTGTTTTCTGTACTTCTTTAAGAGATTTATGTGTTTCCTCATTAAAGACCTCTATCATCTTCATAGGTACAGGTCTCCTCCTCCCTAGGGGTTGATGGTTACCAGCCCCTGAGGCAAGAGGAGCAGAAGAGATGCAGGGTCTGGAAGACCATAAACACAAGGGAGATCCAACCCCCTGGCAACCACTTCAGGAGCTTGTCCAACTTCACTCAGAGAGAACAAAGGCTAGATAGCCCTTGGGGAATGGATGGGGCCTTCCAGAGCCCCTGTTCATGGCATTTTTCTTAATCAGACAGACAGCACTGCAAAGTAATGTTTTCTTTTGTTTTTAAAAGTAGAATGCAAGATTTTTCAAAATGTGATTATACAACTGAAAACCAGTATGTATGAACTATCTAAGAAACAAAAGAAATGAGGTTTTTGATGGAGGAGAGGACTCAACAGCTAAGAGCACTTACTACCCTTGCCTTACAAAAAACCCAGGTTGAATTTGCCTTTAATGGCAGTTCCAAGGCATCTGATTCCTTCTTCTCTGAAACACTGAATGAATAATACTGGAGTAGATCTCTGCATTCAGTGTGCTCATGTCCACATACCCCACCCATGCACACACAAAAACATAATTTAAAAAAATATTTTAAAATAAAATTCTGACTAGGGAAAATTTTTAAACTTCATACCTTACTGAATAGCAATTGATTATTATAACTTAATATTTGAGACAATAAATCAGGACTTTCCAGTGGCAGGTGGTCCCAGCAGGGTACACAGAGCAGATGGTAACACAGTGTGAATTTCAAAGGGGAATGCTCATTTAATGCTTTTGTTTCACACTTAGACTGGCAAATCCTCCTCTGGCAGATTGCATCCTGTTTCCACAGGTCCTCCCACTACAGACTGCATGTTACACCTAGCCTGCTGATCTTGGGCTTAGCCAAATAAACTTTATTCATTTAGAAGAATGTGAACCAAAATGACAGTGCCCTGTTATAAATCCAAGTGATAAGAAACAGTCTATGCCTCTGGTTGCCCTTCTTCCACATCTGTATCAACAGGAGAACACAACATCAACTTTCCAATTGGACCAGAAGGATAAAAAAATAAAAATAAAAATAAATTTTTAAAAAAACACTTGGAATTACCTTGCCCTCATCAACAGATAAAACTCAACCCAGCTGGCATAGCCCCTAAGTATCCAAAGCCCAGCCAACCCACCAGTTGTGGGGTGAAGAATTAAATATCAACTGTGACTTTCACACCTGTTCCTGAGCCTAAAGCCCTTAATCAACTCCAATATTTCACACTTGGTATTATGTAACTGGCTTCTGTATTCTATTATGTTGCTGCTTTTTTTTCCTATTTGGCAAAATACCCATGCAAGGGGTAGGGGGGCTTGCTTACAGTTTCAGAAGTTATTACCCATTATCAACTTGGTGAGAGCATGGTGGCACACAGACATATTGCTGGAGAATCATCTGAGAGTTCTACATCTGCATGCAGAGGCAGTGGGAAGAGAGAGCAACTGGGCCTGACTTGGGCTTTTGAAACTTCTCCACAAGTGACACACCCACTCTAATAATTTCACCCATCCAAATCCTTCTAAAGCAGTTCTACTTCCTGATGACTAAGCATTTAACTATATGAGCCTATGGGGAAATTTTGTATTCAAACCAACACAGAACATTTATTCCAATTTATGGTTTTAAGATGCTTCAAAGCCTTCATAGTGGGAAGGCATGGTGGAGCCCCACTGCAGCTGCAGCAGCATCTGTCTGGAGCTGTTGGCTCACATCTCATCAGACAGAAAGCAAAGTATGATGGGAAGTAGTCAGTGATAATATATCCTTGTTATGTTTCAATCTGGAATGTTTTCATGGCCTCATCTTTTGAGCCTTTGATCTGCAGCTACTTTGGAAGGCTAGCAACCTTTCACAAAATGGTCCCTCACTGGTATTGCAAGCCACAAGAGTGAATTTTTGAAGAGCATCACTACTCTTTTATACTTCCATTGTTCCCAATTCACCAAAATGTGAAAGCCCTCTGCCACAGACTTCTACCACCATGAAATTCATCACTCCTTCTCCACCATGATATAGTGAAATTACAAATGAAAGTAGACCTTTCTTCCTTAACTTGCTTATGTCAAGTATTTTGTCACATAAAAGGAGCTAGTACAGCCATAAGGGTCCCAACCCTAATGACTGACTTCCCCTAGCTAGGTTCTACCTCTTACAGGTTCCACAATGTCCTACGATAGTGCCAGCAGCTGGAAACAAAATATGCAGGACATTTCACATTCAAACTCTTGTTGCAGGTAACACCACAGAGCTGCTCTAGAAAGCCTCTATCCTCTTAGACAAAAAAAATAGAGAAAACTGAGTTGGTTGAGAAACCCATAAATCACTGGAATTAGCCTCAGTTGGATATAATTAAACTCTTACCATGAAGTCAACTGATCCTTAACACAGAAATTAAGTATTAGGAAAATTTTAAAAAAGAATTCTCAAGTACTTAAGTGTCTTATAAAATCCTTAACTTTTATTTGTATATCAGTACCTACTAGCTACAAAGCATAATGCTAGATGTCTTGGGAATATAATACTCATTTAGATATATCCTCAAATGAAGATAGCTTGGACATATATCTAATTATATAATCTGATTCAATCAGGATACTATATTGTTGGTATGACATGATTCTCCTCTCTCTCTCTCTCTCTCTCTCTCTCTCTCTCTCTCTCTCTCTCTCCTATTTGTTCTTCAAAGGTATCTCAGTTATCATTTCCTTCAATGGGTGAACTCCTACCTCTCCCAAGTTCACATGGATAGATTCAAAATTAGAGTAAAGCTGATGCTTAGAGATATAGGCTATGTTTACTCTACACAAAAAGATCAAATACAAAATAAAGTCCCAAGATTAAACAACTATTATCTCTCAACAGTATTCTGGGGACTATGGAACATATACTGTTCTTACTATATTATTACACGTAAGTAGAAAAATTACATACTGCAAGAAGAACCACGAAACAATCAGGTATCATATGAATGTTATATTCATGGTATTTTGGTTAATTGTATTTGGCAACCTTCTAGAAAACATCTTTCCTATCTTGATGAGTCTAAAATTCTGAATGAGAATCAATATCTATCATATCTCATCTCTATCAACTCAAAACCCTTTATCTAGACCTAAAACATCTTAAACCCTAAACAACTAAGTTTAATAGTAAGACTAAACTATCTGGTCTTCAATCCCATCAGAGATTTGAGAAGGAATGAAACTTAATTTCTTGAGTGAACCAGAGGTACATGATAGCAGCTTCCAAAATGAGAAGAAAAAAAATGACAGAGACACTTTGCTGCCAACTCTCTATAACATTGGAGCAGTCCTCCAAAACTCTCTATAACATTGGAGCATCTTCAGCCTTCTGACTCAATATAGCTGACAGACATATTTGTGAGACAGGAACAATTGAGGACTTGCTTGCCCTGTCTTGGCAGAGTTTGACCATCCACTCTGCCTGTTTCTAAGCTTGCCTTTTTTTTTTTTTTTTTTTCTGGCAGAATTCTGTCTGTGGTCAAAATGAGGACGTTTTGTCCAGTGGCTTATTTGCCACATTTGAAGCCATTTCCATAAGGAGGATCTTTGATGCTCATCATCTTCTTGAGGTAGGCTGGGCATTGCCAGGAGTTAACCTGTCTTGTTGTCAAAGAATCTTTAAGATATTAAAAAGTTTCTTAAATGCCATATTCTGTAGGTCTCTGAGGCTTTGAAGACCTTATATAACTATTTTAGCTTATCTATCTACAGAATCATATCTATCTGTTAAACCTAGGATGTAAATTCTACACAATGGTGTTTAAATGTAATAAAACAAACTGTAAAACAGAATAAATAAATGAATGAAAAGGGGAAGACTTTTAAACTCATTCTGAGGTTATCATTACCCTCATACTAAAGCCGAGGATAAAATAACATAATATAATGAAATACCATTATAACAAGGAGTTTGAGAGATGGTTCAGCAGTTAAAAGAACAAAAAGCTACTGTACAGGGCCTGAATATGATTTCCACATTCATATCAGGCAGTTCACACCTGTAATATATAAAAACCAGTAGCATTTTCATATACCAAAACCAAAGTTCACTGATAAAAAAGTCAGTCCCATTTTTAATAGCTACAAAAGATATGAATTACCTAGGAACAAAGTTAATCAAAGATTTAAATTGCAAGACGCTGATTTAAAAAGCCTTCTTATGCTAATTAATATTATTTAAATATGCATATTACTTTTAAAATGCAATCTCAATAAAAACACCAATGACATTCTATACGGGATGAGGAAAGTTGCTCTAAATCTCATACTAGAAGCACGGAAGCCCCTGCCTCTTCAATGCAGTATCCGAAAAGGAGAATGCCAGATATATAGAATAATAAATTTTGCCCTGATTTCCATCTTATACAAAAATGGACCAAACAACAGCATATAAAATTGAAACTGAAAAACTATCTAGAAGAAAATATGATGGAGATACTTGAAGATTTGAATTCAGGCAATGATATTTTTTATAACACCACAAAAGGACAGACAATAGATAAAGTGGACAAACAGTATACACAGAAAAATCAATAGAGTTAGGAGACAGCTATGAAATAAATCCCTTCATCAGAAAGGAATTCTCACCTAATGTGTGTATGTGTGTGTGTATGTGTGTGTGTGTGTGTGTGTGTGTGTGTGTGTGTGTGTATATATATATATATATATATATATATATATATATATATATATATATATAACATATGTGTTATCATTGTGATATTAACTTCTGTTATTTGCAACTAAATGTTTAGAACTG
Source organism: Acomys percivali (assembly GCA_907169655.1). Taxonomy (NCBI): domain Eukaryota; kingdom Metazoa; phylum Chordata; class Mammalia; order Rodentia; family Muridae; genus Acomys; species Acomys percivali. The sequence goes on along the minus strand of OU015751.1, from coordinate 62,737,148 downwards.
GAGAATGATGTTAAGTGAAAAGAATAAGACAGAGGTAAATACTACATGTTGTATATTGTATATGGAGATGAGGAGTGTGTATCTGAAAGCAGAAGAAATGGGGTGATGATTGCTGAATGTGGGAATACAGACAGATGGGATTGTGGGCACTAAATACATGTAAGAAGAAGGACACATTCTAGTGTTCATCGATACAACATCTTAGCCCAATTCAGTGACTTCTTGTTTACCTGAGTAGTAGAGAGGAAGTCAAAGCCTTCAGATACAAAGAAGCCATGAACTACTGCCAAGAAATGGTAGTCACACAAACCAATCAACGTGCAGGAAAATATGTATCAATATGACACTATAGCTCACAAATAGCATGATTATTCCACACTACCCAAAAAGATAAGGCATCTTAGCATGATACTGTCAACACAAGATGCTTAGGAATAGTGGCCAAGAGCCCTGTGAGAGCTACAGAATGGAAGACATCTAGTTGACATATACATCCAGGAAATTTTCAAACAAGGTTAGATTTTCAGAGGTTAAAGACAAAATTTGTACATTTTGAGTGTTCTTGTGAGAATATAATAATGTTCTTGAGTGCACAGAAATCAGATTTGTATGAACAGGAGAGAGATATTGTGCTATCTTGTTTTTCTCTCAGATGTTGTCACCTTTCTGAGGTCTTAATGCTCTGTGGAAAGCAGTGGTTTGGGCATATACTGGCTGAGAAAGCAAAAACATTAGAAACCAGAGCAAGGCAACAACAAGAAACAAGAGAATGTACAAGTATAGAATCCTTATCACTTCCATGTCAGCTTTCATCTGTTGCATTCTCTCAACTGTACAGCTAGGCATTTAGATGGCATCAAACCCTAGATTTCAGGACATTGTTCAGCACATGGACAGTGCCCAGCAGGCAGACAGGGTGACTGGGCAAAGGCCATAATGATGGTCCAAGAGGGACATGTGGGAATCATGGGACCCTGGTGCAGTCATAAGAATTAATACTTTGAACTTCTTCACCACCAATGTGAATAGAAAAGTGGTAGCAAATTGTATCAAGATTCTCAGCTATTCTGAGACACACACAAACTGCATGATGAACAAGTGACTTCATTTCTGGGCTTTGTTTTCTTGTTGATTTGAGAATAATTAACTGGAGGGGGATTCCAAGATGACGTCAACCAGTATGCACCATATCTGATCTACACTGAGGAGACCAGTGATGTGAATGAAGCCACAGACTGCTGGATCTTGAGAACTGTAGGTGAGTGGGGCCCCAAACTCCACAGACCACCAGTGGGCCTACCCCCGGGACAAGCAACATCCCGGAGGTGCTAAACACACTCCCCAAACTCTGCAATGGAGTCCTCATGCAAATTGCAGCTAGCATATAAAACACAAACTCGCTGTTTGGTGAGGGGATTTTCCGGAGCCCCCAGCCAGAGGAGTCTCAGTGAATAGGGTGAATCTGCCCTTGGATCCCTCCATCCACACCACCCCAAACTACAGAGGTCATGGGCCCAGGCCGAGTGGAAACAAAGGCGGCGGGACCCACCAAAGACAGCTAAAGTGGGCCTGCAGCTCGCAGGCCACCCTGGACCCAACCTACCGCCGGACACAATGGACTGAACCTGCCAACAGGGGCAGTTAGAAACCAGCTTGGACTGCTTCCACAGGCCTATCAGGAGATGTGGATCTTGCTTGCAGTGTCTAATTGTTGACCTAGAGCATTATAGGAGTCTCCCAGCCCTGCCGGAAGAGCAGGCACCTCGGGCGACCACCAGCACTCTGAAACCCTATTGTCTCCGGCCACCCAGCTGCAGGGCACTGACCCTGCACTCTCCAAAGGAAAGATCCTAGCTGGGGCAACTGGCCTAGCCAAGGCAGGAATTCTCACGTTATCGGGAGACGTGGGTCGTGCTAACAGTGTCTAATTTCTGACCTAGAGCAATCTCAGACCCTCCAGGCTTATAGACTGGGGAGAGGCTGGACACTTCTACAGGGTATAGAGACAGAGCTAAAAGTCAGCTACAGCCCAGAAGATCTTATCCACCTGGGGCCTTGGCTACAAAGCAACAGGAAAGACAGGCAGCTGGGATCAACCTACACAGCCAGAGAGCTTGTGTGCTGACCTTATTCTAGGCCCCAAAACTGCTGTTCTGAATTACAGCAGTAAGGTGAAAGGATCCAAACAGAAACCTACTTTGGCTGACTCAGCCTGGAGCCTATGGTGTAGAGAAAAATCTCCAGGAGTGGAAACCGGATCACATGCCTGTTCCAGGGAAATACTCCCTGATCCCCACAGGCAAGAGCACCTGACCTATAACCAGTCATCAATTATCCACTCTCAACCAGCGAAGGTCACTACAAACTACCTTCCAACATCAGAGTCACCAAAATGACAAGAGGACAGCAAAAGAACGCTAACAAAAACCAAAACAGTTTGGCATCTCCTGATCCCAGCAATCCCAATGAAAACAACCTGGAGAACCTAAGAGCAATTGATAGTCAAGAAAATGACCTCAAGTCCTTAGTAAAGAAGATGATAATGGAAGAAACAAATAAAATCTGTAAACAAATGTAGGAGGAGGCAAACAAGAGGGCTGAAGATTTAAAAGAGTCATATAAAGGGGCACTTGAAGAATTTCAGAAAAATACAAATAACCAGATGAAGGAAATCATTAAAACAGTTCAAGACCTGAAAATAAAAATGGAAGCTATGATAAAGGAACACACAGAAGAAAAACATGATCGAGAGGCATCAGAGAAGAAAACAAGCATCTCAGAGGTGGCCTTATCTAACAGATTGCAAGAAATGGAAGAACGAACATCAGGACTTGAAGATACAATCGCAGAACTGGAAACAACCATCAAGGGAAATGCTAAACCTGAAAAGTTCCTGACACAGAACATTCAAGAAATCAAAGACACCATGAAGAGATGAAACTTGAGAATAATAGGTATTGAGGAAAGAGAAGACAACCGACTACACAGCCCAGAAAATATCTTTTATAGAATAATAGAAGAAAATTTCCCAAATTTGAAGGAGATGCATATGAGCATACAAGAGGCCTACAGAACACCAAGTAGATAGACCTGAAAAGAAAACCTTCCTGCCACATAATAATAAAAACGCAAAATATACAGAACAAAGAAAAATATTAAAAGTAGCAAGAGAAAAAGGCTGAGTAACATATGATGGAAAACCTATCAGAATTACTCCTGACTTCTCAACACAGACAATGAAAGCCAGAAGGGTCTGGACAGAGGTTTTGCAAACCCTAAGAAAACGCAGATGCCAGGCAAGATTACTATATCCAGCGAAACTATCAATAACCATTGATGGAGAAAACAATATATTCCATGACAAAAACAAATTCAAACAGTACTTAGCCACAAATCCAGCTTTACAGAAGTTACTAGAAGGAAAACTCCACCCCAAAGGGCCAAACTACAACCAAAACTACATAGGAAATAGATAACTACCCCATCACAAAATCACAACCTCACAAAATCTCGACTGTTATAAATACCAAAAATGAAGAGACTTAGCAATCACTGGTCATTAATATCTCTCAACGTCAATTGTCTCAATTCCCCCCAAAAAAGACACAGACTAACTGAGTGGGTGCATAAACATGACCCAACATTCTTCTGCATTCAAGAAACACATCTCAACCACAAGGACAGATATTGCCTCAGAGTAAAAGGTTGGGGAAAAATATTCCAAGCAAATGGTCACAGGAAACAAGCTGGGGTAACCATTCTAATATCTAATAAAATAGACTTTCAACCAAAATTAATCAAAAGGGATAAGGAAGGATACTTCGTACTCGTCAAAAGTAAAGTCAACCAAGAAGACATCATGATTTTGAACATCTATGCTCCTAACACAAGGTCACCCACATTTGTAAAAGAGCTATTAACATAGCTTGAACCACTCATCGATACCCACACATTAATAGTGGGAAACTTCAACACCCAACTTTCACTCAAGGATAGGTCTCTGAATTAAAAACTAAGCCCGGAAATAACTTCATTAACCAATGTCATGAATCAAATGGATCTAACAGATATCTACAGAACTCTCCACCCAAACGCAAACGATTATACCTTTTTCTCAGCACCTCATGGAATGTTCTCTAAAATTGATCACATATTTGGTCACAAAGCAAACCGCAGCAGATACAAGAAGATTGAAATAATACTTTGTATCTTATCAGATCACCATGGTCTAAGGCTGGACTTCAACAACAACAAAAATAACAAAAAGCATACTAAAATGTGGAAACTAAGCAACTTTCTACTTAATGACAAGTGGGTCATGGAAGAAATAAGCGAAGAAATAAAAGACTTCCTGAAATTCAATGAAAATGATGGAACAACATACCCAAATTTGTGGGACACATTGAAAGTACTGTTAAGAGGAAAATTCATAGCACTAAGTGCCTTTAAAAAGAAAATGGAAACATCCCACATAAACAACTTAACAACACATCTGGAAGCTCTAGAAAAAAAAAGAAGCAGAAACATCCAAGAGGAGTAGACGTCTGGAAATAATCAAACTCGGGGCTGAAATCAATAAATTAGAAAAAAAAAAGAACAATCCAAAGAATCAACAAAACCAAGAGCTGGTTCTTTGAGAAAATTAACAAGATAGACAAACCATTAGCCAATCTAACTAAAAGACAGAGAAACACTATCCAAATAAACAAAATCAGAAATAAAAAGGGAGACATAACAACAGACACCGAAGAAATACAAAAAATCGTAAGAACCTACTTTAAAGGCATTTATGCCACAAAATCTGAAAATCTAAGGGAAATGGACAATTTTCTCGACCAATTTCATTTGCCAAAATTGAATCAAGATCAGATAAACAAAATAAATAGCTCTATTTCACCTATAGAAATAGAAGCAACCATTGATGGTCTCCCAACCAAAAAAAAAAGCCCAGGACCAGATGGCTTCAGTGCAGAATTCTACCAGTCCTTCAAAGAGGATCTAATACCAATACTCTTCAAGCTACTCCAAAAGATAGAAATGGATGGAACATTACCAAATTCCTTTTATGAGGCCATAAGCACATTGATACCGAAACCCCACAAAGACCCAACAAAAAAAAAGAGACTCTCAGACCAATTTCTTCTAAGAACATTGATGCAAAAATACTCAATAAAATACTCGCAAAACGAATCCAACAGCATATTGAGGATAAAATTCACCATGACCAGGTAGGCTTCATTTCAGGCATGCAGGGATGGTTTAACATACGGAAATCCATCAATGTAATCCACCATATAAACAAACTGAAAATAAAAAACCACATGATCATCTCCTTAGACGCAGAAAAAGCATTTGACAAAATCCAACACCCATTCATGTTTAAAGTTCTGGAGAGCCCAGGAATACTAGGCACTTATCTAAACATAATAAAGGCTATATACAGCAAACCAATAGCCAACATTAAATTAAATGGAGAGATACTCAAGGAAATCACTCTAAAATCGGGCACCAGACAAGGCTGCCCTCTGTCCCCATATCTCTTCAATATAGTTCTTGAAGTTCTAGCCAGAGCAATAAGACATCAAAAGGAGATCAAGGGGATCTAAATGGGAAAGGAGGAAGTCAAATTATCCCTATTTGCAGATGATATGATAGTGTATATAAGTGACCCCTAAAAATTCCACCAGGTAACTCCTACATCTGATAAACAACTTCAGCAAATTGGCAGGATACAAAATTAACTCAAAAAAGTCAGTAGCTTTCCTATATACAAATGACAAACAGGCAGAGGAAGAAATTAGGAAAACTACTCCCTTCACGATATCCACAAGCAATATAAAATATCTAGGAGTAACTCTAACGAAGCAAGTGAAGGACTTATTTAAAAAAAAAAAAAAACTTTAAACCTCTGAAGAAAGAGATTGAAGATGACATCAGAGGATGGAGGGATTTACCTTGTTCATGGATCAGGAGAATTAACATAGTAAAAATGGCCATCTTACCAAAAGCAATTTATAGATTCAATGCAATCCCTATCAAAATACCCACAAAATACTTTGAAGATATTGAAAGATCAATTCTCAAATTCATATGGAGAAATAAAAAGCCCAGAATAGCAAAAACAATCCTACACAATAAAAGATTCTCCGGAGGAATCTCCATACCTGATTTCAAGCTGTACTACAGAGCAACAGTAATTAAAACAGCATGGTACTGGCAAAGCAATAGACTGGTGGATCAATGGAATAGAAATGAAGACCCAGAGATGAATCCACATACATTTGCTCACTTGATTTTTGACAAAGAAGCCAAATCTATTCAATGGAAAAACGGTAGCATCTTCAACAAATGGTGGTGGTCTAACTGGATGCCTACATGTAGAAAGATGCAATTAGACCCCTATTTGTCACCATGCACAAAAATCAAGTCCAAGTGGATTAAAGACCTCAACTTAAAACCAGAGACATTAATTCAGTTAGAGAGAAAAGTGAGAAAGAGCCTGGAACACATAGGCACAGGAGACAACTGCCCAGGCCTTAATGTCAACAATTAATAAATGGGACCTCATGAGGCTGAGAAGCTTCTGTAAGGCAGGAAACACTGTCAAGAGAACAAAGTGACAGCCTACAGACTGGGAAAAGATCTTCACCAACCCTACATCTGACAAAGGTCTAATATCCAAAATACATAAAGAACGCAAGAAATTAAACACCACCAAACCAAAAAACCTAATTGAGAAATGGGGCTTGGAGCTAAACAGAGAATTCTCACAGAGGAATATCAAATGGCTGAGAAACACTTAAAGAAATGCTCGTCCTTGTTAGTCATCAGAGAAACGCAAATCAAAATGACACTGAGATTGCATCTTACACCCACTCTTTGGAATATACCCAGAAAATGCCCTACCACACAACAAGGACATATGCTCAACCATGTTCATAGCTGCTTTATTCATAATAGCCAGAACATGGAAACAGCCTAAGTGTCCCTCAGTAGAAGAATGGACTAAGAAACTGTGGTACATCTACACTATGGAATACTACTCAGCTATTAAAAACAAGGAATTCCCAAAATTTGTGGACAAATTGTGGACAAATGGATTGAACTAGAAATTATCATAATGAGTGAGTTCACCCAGAAGCAAAAGAAGACAAACGGTATACACTCACTTATATCGAGACACTAGTCCAAGGGATATGTCCCATGAAAAACTTTACATACCAGGAAAGTGGGTCAGAGGAGAGGACATCCTATTGAGACTTTAGGTGAGAATAGCATGGACGAATGGGGAAATAGAAGGATCCAGAGGGTACTGGAAACCTCCAAGAAGAACTTTATGACAGGTAGATCTGGGTCCTGGGGTCCTCCTCCAACTAAGGCACCAGCCAAGGAGAATATAGGCAGGAAACTTCGAACCCCTACCCAGACCTAGCCATTGAACAGGATATTCTCCACCGTTGAGTGAAGAGTGAGATCTGACTCTCACACAAACTCTGGTGCCCCTTTTCTGACCGCGTCCCCTGGATGGGGAGGCCTGGCAGCACCCAGAGGAAGGATAACAAGTTACCAAGAAGAGACCTGATACTCTAAGAGCATATATAGGGGGAGGAGGTCTCCCTCAATCACAGACATGGGGGAGGGGAGAAGGGGGGAAGTGGGAAGGAGGGAGGAATAGGAGGATACAAAGGAAGGGCTAACAATTTAGATGTAATATGAATAAATTAATAAAAATGAAAAAAAAGAATAATTAACTGGATAGATCTGAGACCTGGGCTATGGTAGTACAATAAAATCTTAGTATGAATGAAAACAGTTGGGAAGGAACTGTAAAGAAGAGGATAAGGAAACTTAATAATCAAAGGAAAGGAAAAGGAGAAAGGGTCAATGAAAGAAACAAAGATTGCTATATCTGCTTAACCCAATCTTGAGTCCTTGGTCTCACTAAGACCCAAACAGTGGCCATGTAACCCACTCACACTGAGAAAGGATCACTGATGCAGTTCAGACAAATCCAAATGTTAGACTGAAATTAAAACATAGAGTCATGTTACATCATATTTATGGGGCAAGTTGTAGTTAATGTTTTTATCTAGCCTACATCAATGCCTCTTTGTTTTTGTTTAATCTGAGTCCTCCAGTCTAACAATGTTTGGTCCTAAGGACATAAGATTTCCTTTTGTTGTTTACAGACCTTATGTCATTTACACTTGTTTTATATAAGAAAAGTCTCAGTAGCTCAGAAAAGATAATAAAAGTTGTCTTTGCTTAAACTCTTAAATATTTAGGACACCTGTGCACAGTGTTGTTGGGACAATTACCAACTACTATAGCATTCCTTTCTCCAAAAGAGCAAGCACTAAAAACTCTATTATCTTCCCTCAAGCTTGGACACAAATGACACAAAATCCTACTAGATCAGTCTGGAATAAACCTAGTATGTCTTCTTCAAAGAGGTCCTTATATCCAATGACAAAATTCCTTAGAGATACAAAGTTTACGTAGGTATATTTAGTTTACCAAGTAAAAATTTAAATTGTTATGTATACCCATATTACATATGTTACCTAAAAATGTACACATATCATATATATATATATATTGCCAGAAACTACAAAGAATACTAAGAAAAATAGGACTCCATTCCATTTTCAAGGAAATCACAATTTAAAGAGATAAAACAATAGTATCCCTTTTCTTTAGAAAGTATTAATGAAAATAATACTAAATATGTATTGGCAAGTCACCTGGTACCAGCTATTGTTATATAAGCTGTATATGTATTGAGATAGTTAGCTGATACAAGAACACTATAGTGTAGCTGCTATGACTAAAACTATTTATAAATATGGAAAAGGAGGGACAGAGATGTTAGATAAATCATATAACTCATAGGAGTCAGAATTAGGGCAACATACATTGCCTTAATAAACTACCTCAACATAATACAAGGAAACAGAATAAACAAAAGCAGAATCAGGATTCCAAGTAAATTCCAATTAACCTTGACTGTGTACTACCTCAGTATAACATAAGAAAGCAGAATAAAGAAAAGTACAAGGTCACCAGTGATTGTTTGGAAAATGAGTGACAAAAACAATATTGTCCTTTAAATAGATGTTTAAGGAAACTCTAACATCTGTGAAGCCCTCTATACAGCAAGCTTTGTGCAATCCAGAGGCCAAATACTGAGTATGCCTTGTGCTGTAAGTTTTCCACCAACAGTTGAATGTTTGATTTTCACCTACTTTATTCAGAGCTGCAGTGGCTTACTTCACAAAGTGAATCCCACATGTGCCAATTACCAGAGACCTAAAATTTGGGTCATTACTCATTAACACATTGGAAATTTTATAAAAATATCCTCTGAAAGTCATCTGGATCTAAAGGGAGGAAAAGAGCATATTCAAAGTGCAATGGTACTGCTAGGCTTTACCTTGAATTCTCTACTCCAGGGTCCATCTTACAACAGAAATAGAGAGGACTACATGGCACATACACCAGTTGTGATACACCACAAACCATCTTTCTGTTATTTTCTTCTATTCTTTTCAATAGCTATGTCTTCAGCCTGATTGAGAACTTAATTGCCTTCTTTACATTGTTCTTAGAAATAAATACAAGAATAAACACAGGAACTTTTTATCCCTGCCATCCCTCCAAAGTTATTGCCAGTACACAAATACTTCTATCTCTTCTCTTCCATGTAAAGAGCCTGTAAGGGAAATGTAGAAGGAATTCACTGTAAAGTGCCAAGTTAGTTTTGAGGATAGGAACCACAGATATGTGTGGGTTTCATCAGCCTTCCTTGGTATCCCTAGCTGTATGGGCAGATAAATCAGTCAGTAGTTAGCTTTGAGAAAGAAAAAGAAGTGTCCAGGGGCCCTGCCCAGCTAACGTAATAAATAATCAAGCACAAAACTGACACACATCCTAGGAGTCAGTCTCTCTTCTCATCTACAACAAGATCCATTGCTTAGGAGTACTCTCCTACCCTTTTCTTTAATGTCTAAATCTACTTGCCTTTAAGTCAATTCAAGACCCACCAGGTATTCAAAGGTGTCTGTGATGGCTGGAGTTGATCCTGCTGGCCTCCACATCTCTAGAATGTGTGCTTTCCTCATCTCTTACTTCAGCTCTGAACATGTTTTTCCTGCTGGTTACATTATAATGTATACATGAGGACTTTATGTAGTATGTATAATATGTGCATGTTTGTGTGTCGGTGTGCCCGTGCACACACAACATGCATGTGCACGCACACATGCACAGGTGCATGTGTACACAAGTGCACATTCATGTAGAGGCCAAAGATAGACACAGTCACTGACCACCTTTTGTCCCTGTACTCAGAGTCTCTCACTGGCCTGAAACTAGCAAAGCAGTTCAGCCCAGAGATCTGTCTGCCTCTGCCTCCTCAGACTGTGATTATCAACCTTCCACCATATATGGATTTCTTTTGTGCAGGCCCAAGGGGGATAACTCAGGTCCTCATACCTGTGCAGCAAGCATGTTACCAATGGAACCATCTCCCCAACACATTTTTTATCCTAAGGGCACATAGAATAGCATGAGATAGTGAAGGCTTGTGATATGAACATAAGCTCAGAGCTGAGTTCAAATCTATCCCTGTGACTTAATCTAGTTCTACATTTGCATGAGCACTAATTTTATCTTCCATAAAAATGTCATGAAGGATGAATATTAGAAAAAAAAAGAAACAAATATAAAATTACTTATGTCTCCAGAAAGCATAGACAGTATGCTTAGGCCATTCTAAGCATGACACATTTCTGTTTTACATTTCTGGCATAATTGAATTTGCCTAGGGCAGTGGTTTGCAGTGGGTACTCACAGCTTCACAATAGTTTTAATATGCAGAATTTACAGATCTGATTTATTCAGTGCAAGTCATATTTGTATAACTTTATGACACTTCAGCAAAAATACTTAGTAGCCATTAAAATTGTGCTTTGAAAACAAAAGTCCACTGTATGACAATCATTCCAAGCATCAGCAGAAAGCAGCATAGAGCGTTTATAGAGCTTGATAATAGGCACAGCTATGTTTGGGTACCAAGATTATAATAGATTGGGCTTTTTCCTATATTCATTCCTAGATTGTCTTTTTATCTCCTTTCTGATGAGAAAAATGCATTATGATAATAAAATTAGAGTCAAATGGTCTAATGAAGGTAAAAGTCTCATTGAGGCAATATGGAGCTAAACATGGCCAAGGCCTTTTGTGTTCTTTTTCACAGTTTCCCTACTTGTCATTTGTAATGTTTAGTATAAGTTTGACACTGAAGATGTGGTTTAAAAACTCTCCTCCTCCTCCTCCTCCTCCTCCTCCTACTACTACTACTACTACTACTACTACTACTACATTGTTAGACATCAACAAATACAACATGAAGGAAAGGCTAAGGAGATGGCTCAATTAATACAGTAATTGCCTCATAAGAACAAGGACTGGAGTTCAATCTCCAGAGTCCACATTAATAAAGAAAATGTCATATATGGTGTTTATACTCTTAGCACTGGACAGACAGATTCAAGGGAACTCCTGGGTCTCATTGGCCAGCCATTCTAGCCCATTTGGTGACCTCCAGGCCTTCCAGCCCCCAAAATGTGGACAGCACACATACACATAAACAATCACAGATAAGCACAAGAAAGAAAGAGAGGAAGGGAAGAAAAAGGATAAAAAAGGAAGAGAGAAGTATGTGCATCACCACCCATCTTAAATCATACATGCAGGTCTCCTCCCTATTTATGAACCATGAGCAAAATTTACCACACAGACCACATGTCTAATATTCTCTTGTGGGTCAACCCCATGTGTGCTTTCTGTGGTCAATATTGCTCTATTTAAATAAGAAACAAAGAATGTTTTTGAACTTCAGTTGCTTCTCTTTGGGGCAGGAGTCATTGCATCCCTGCTCTGCCCAATCAGCCCATTGTGGAACTAAGTAAAAGGACCAGGGTTCAAATCCATAAGGAAGACAAAGGGCCACCACCCAGCCAGGTTTAGTGGGCATTTATAAGTGGACTCAACTCTCTAACGAGAAGAGCAGAGGGGTCGCATACTTCCTCATTGGTCCATTCTTGTGCTTAGAAGGGCAGAACCCACTTCACTTTTAACAATAAAACCAGTCCAAGTTAAAAGGCTATGGGTCTGTGAAGATCAAAGGAAGAGCCTAAATATATGATCCAAGTCAGCTTTGATAATCATGGTGCTCTCTACCCTGACAGAAGAAAGGATACTTTAATGGCCTGGACTCTGATTTCATGCTTACAGGATGGGCAGTCTGGTGACCTTTGTCTTCTCCAATCCTTCAAACTCAAGAACACTAGAGTGTCAGGTCAATTACACTCTTTCCTGAGAAGCTAAAGCAGCCTTCAAAAATACTGTTGTCGCTGTGTCAGATCAAGTGCAGAGGAGCAGAAATATGACTTGGGAGTCTCAAAAGGCATTAGACGGCAAGTTAGGCAGAAATTAAATTCCATTTGCTGAGATTCCATAGGACCCCCTGAGAGAGCAAAGGTATTCAATTCTCTTTATTAGTGCTGGATTTATGGTTCAAAATGAAGGTTAAATTAAAAAGAAAATATCAGAGTTGATGTTCTAAATAGCTTTTTAAATTCCAGAGCCATGATAATGTGCTTCAGAGTCTGATCCAGTGTCCCCAGCTTCAGGGACTCTTGAACTGATCAGACAGGCCCAGTACCACTTAGCCAATACATTTTAAAGATGCTTTCATTATTCCCCTGCTTCTGAAAGCCATAATCATTCTTCCCTATCCCGGTCTCAGGAATCTCCGAAGTCTAGACTGATCTGGGGCACCTCCAAACCAACTGCACTTGTGACTCTTTCTCCCAAATAAGTACTGCCTGGCTATTCCACAGCTGCCTCCTGGCCCCAGCATCTGAAGTCTCCTCATTCAGTTCTCTTGTTCCACAAGTATCAAGATTCTCTCTGAAGATCCAGTTGAATCCCACCTCATCAGAAAAACCTGAAGTCTGGCAGGTGTCTCAGTAAGCAAAATGTTTGCCATGCAAATATAAAGGCCTGAGTTCAGTCTCCTAAGGCTCTCACTCTTTTAAAAAGTTAGGTACAAAGGTACACACTTGTAATCCCAGTCCTGGGGAAGTGGAGATAAGTGCATCCCTGGGCTTGTCAAATCAGTGTGCTCAAGCCAGTGAGAGATTCTGTTTAAAAAAAAAAACAAAACAATGTTTTCTGCAGGAGTTTTTTGTTTTGTTTAATCTTGGTTTCAAGATAACCAAAAGGAAGAAACAATAATCACACACACAAAAAAGGGCCATGACCATGTGCAGCCAATTATTTTTTTAAACTACACCCAGTACATGCCCAAGGATAAGGCCATTAAGAAGGTTGTCATTCAGAATATTCTAGAGGCTGCTAAAGGCAAGAATATTTTCAAAGCATGTATCTTCAATGCTTTCAATGCTTATGTGCTGCACAAGGATTATGTAAAGCAACATAGTCAGAAATCAATAAATATAGTGCAGCCAGAAGTCCTGAGAACTATCATTAGGATTTACATATGCTAACACTGCCTGAACCTCCACCAAAGCTTTATGTGAACATTCAGATCCAGGAGACTGTAATACAATATGTGGACAAGATTTCACCAAATACCTGCTGATTAGATGCTGTTGTGAGGATTGTGTTTTTATATTCATTGTATTTATGTATGTCCACCTATGTGCAGAGATGCATAACTCTATGCACACTTGGCTCCTAAGATAGTAGTGGATTCTTCGTAGCTGAAGTTACAGGTATTTATGAGACACTTAGCTGGTTACATGAGTGCTGGAATCTGAACTCTGTTGCTCATAATTGTATAGCAATCACTCTTAACCTCTGAGGCATCTCTCCAGCCCGTGTTATGGTTTTAACTCTGCTGCTCATGATTGTACAGCCATCATTCTTAACTTCTGAGGTATCTCTCCAGCCCCAGTGTTATGGTTTGAATAGAACTTTGGAGAATTGTCTCAGTCCTTAAGACTCTGACCAGTAAGTGATTCAATCCTTGTGGACTTTGATAGGATCATAATATGATGGTATTATTGAAAGGGGTTGAGAAGTAGTAGGTAGTGACTAGTTGAAGACAGTGAATGCTGGAGGACTGTATCTTCCCTCATTCCCTACTCTATCTCCATTCACTGCTTCCTACTTCTTCACCACACTCTCTCCATCATGATGGAGTGATACCTTGAAACCATCAGCAAAATAAATAATTGTTCCCTTTAAGTTGTCATGTCAGGTATTATGGTCACTGTTATAAGTAACCAAACACACTAAGGAGATACATGTTCTCCTTGACAGAATAGTGCCAGGCATGAGGCACTGGGTCATGCTATCTCATGAAAATTCTCCCTAAATAAACTCAGATAAAATCACTGTGCTGGCTGTGCAATCACAACTTCAGAGTGAGTCATAGCAGCTGACACACTTCAACACATGTTCTTCCACTTCTACTTCAAAGAAATGGCCCTGTAACAGATTCACGAAATCAACTCTCTTCCACCACAATCTGGGTAAATAAAATCAATGTCAGGATTGAACTCACCCCTGACAAGCAAACTACATATGATATGTTTTAATGAAACTCTTTTTTCATTGGCAGTGGCTAACCATGTAACACCACACTGTGCTCTTGTTATTTGATATTTGAGAGTCATCACCCTCAGTTATCTCAGTCAAGGGGATGGATAATTATTTTTAAATAGTAATTTAAGTGATTTAAATAGTAAATCAATATTAATTTATATTTCAAGATGATCTTGACCTAAGGTGATGGTTCATTGGGTAAAAGCACTTGCTGTGTAAGTATGAGTAAGGGTCTAAGTTCAAATCCCCAAAACCTGCATAATATCCTGGCACAGCAGCACGGATCTTATATCCCAGTGATCCTGTGGTAAGATGGAAGGAGACACAGGAAAATCCCTGGAAGCTTGTGTGTGTGCTAACCTTGTGTTAACACAGAACAAAGGAAACACAGTCTCAAGTTGGGAGGCAAGAATCTACACCAGAGGGTATCCTTTACCTCCACAGATGTGCTGTAGCACACATGTGTTTCTTCTCAAACTCTGAACAAACCATACACCAAGAAATAAATGAAATAAGGACAAGTATACTGTAATTTCTCTATCAAAATGTAAATCAAAGAGAAATGCTGTTTATTCTTAACTTAATAGAGTATTGGCAAAGCCTGAATATTACCTCAACATATAAAAAGTCAGAAATACTTCAAGCTATTTTGTACCTGACTTTCATCATAACAAATAAAAATCTTTGTTAAAGGTAATGATTCTTGATGTTGTGAAATGGCTTAATGAATAAGAACACTTGCTGAATTTTACAGAGGACCAAGTTCAGCTCCTAACATCCATGTCACGTAACTTACAGTCACTTATAGCTTCAGTTCCAGGGAAACCAGTGTCTGCTTTTTGACTCTTTTGTCACATATATACACACATGCATACATACATACATACATACATACATACACACACACACACATACATACATCATACTACATTAAAATAGTGATTTTTTTCCAAAAGCAGTTTTATAATCCTGAGGACTAGACTTCAGATCCCAGTGTTCACATAGAGTAACTCATAAATGCCTATAACTCTAACTCCAAGAAGTATGATGTTGTTTTCTGGCCTCTTTAGGTACATGTGCACACTCACACAGACATATGTGTATGTATATAAATGTGTGCATAACTGAGGGAGGAAGAAAGGACAGGGAAGGGAGAGAAAGAATAAGCCATCTTGGAGTGAGTTGTTACTTTTCAGAAGTTGGGGTTTAGGAGGCTGTGACTCTCACTCATTAACTGATGGGGATTTGTAGAAACTAAAACTGGAAAGGTGTTCAGATGAGGAGAGAAAGAAAGAAAGAACCTTATTTTCCTGTGGTTTCATCCCAGGGAAAAGCTTACATTGTTCACACTTCAGCTTCTATCTCTTTAACATGGAAGATTTCATTCAGTTATTTTACTCAAATAACTTCATCTGAATGTTTCTATCTACCATTCCTCCAAGGCTTCTTAGAGCTGTAACAGGATTTACACATTTTTGTGTCAGTTCCCAGCACTGTGTTAGCACTGCCAAGCATGTGCTGGTAGATATTAAGATTAAATTCTCTGGAAGTTCCAAGATGGCTGCACATATCACGCACTGTATCTGATCCACTGCACGGAGATCAGGGACCTGACTGGAGCCACAGACAGCTAGAACTAGAGAACACTAGGTGAGTGGGGTCCTGCACAGTGCAGACCACAGGCGAGTCTGTCCTCGTCAAACAAAAGTCCACAGAGGTCCTGAACCCACTCTCCAGATGCTGGAATGGAACACACCTGTGAAGCCCGAACCTAGTGTGTAGGACAGTGGAACATCAGCACTCCTGGCCTGAGGAAGTCTCAGGGAAATGGGTGCATCTGTCCTGGGATCCCATCCACCCACCCCACGCCAGTCTGTGGAGGGCTCCAGGGATGCATGGAAGCCCAAGCAACTGGGACCACCTAGCCCAAACAGAGGGTGTGCAGCCTGCAGTCGGGACAGATAGAAATCGGAGCCAGACATAGCAAACCGAGCCTAGAGACTTGGGCAGATAAAACCCAGCTTGGGCAGTTCCCACAGCCCGGCAGGGTGTCACACACTCTCAGGAGAGGTTGGACTGCCCTGAAGTGTTTATACTCTGCTGAAAGGCAGCCACAACTCAGTGAGTCAGATCCAGACAGGGACTTGACTGTAGGGCCACTGTGGGAAGCCCAGGCAGCTGGAAGCAACTTGCCCAGCCCGAGCGCATGCTGTCCATGATCCGAACAGGTCCCCATCTGTCGGCCTCAGCAGACTGAATCTGTAGGCTTTGGCAGATAGAACCAAGCTTGAACAGTTCTCATGTCACGGCAGGATCTCCCATGCTCTTGGGAGAGGCTGGGCACCTTTGAGTTGTCTATACTCTGGTCTGAAAGGTGGTCACAACTCATTGGGTCAGATCTAGATAGGGACTTGACTCCAGGGCAGCAGGAAAGCACAGGTGGCTGTGAGCAACTTGCCCAGCCAGAACAAGTGCTGTCAACTGTCTGGGCCCCAGTACAGCTGGTCTGAATCACAGAAGTAGTGTGAAAGGAACCAGGCAGAACCCCACCTCTGCTGACCCAGTCCAAAGCCCAAGATGTAGAACAAAGTCTCCAGGAGTAAAAACCAGGTCACCTGCTGTATCAGGAAAGAACTCCCTGATCTCCACAGGCAAGGGCACGCAATCTATAATCATTCACCAACTATCCTCTCTCAATGACCAGTGAAGGACACCAGAGGCTACCTCCCAACATCAGAGACACCAAGACGATTAAAGGACCGTGTAATGCAAACACCAAAAACCAAAACAATTCGGGATCTGCACATTCCAGCTGTCTCAAAAGAAAGCAACCCTTAGAACCCAAACACAATCAAAATACAAGAAAATGACCTCAAATTCTTAGTAAGGAAGAAGATAATGGAAGAAATGAATAAAATCTGTAAAGAAATGCAGGAAGATGCAACCAAACAGGTTGAAGATATAAAACAGACCTATAGAGAGGCTCTGGAAGAATTTCAGGAAAACACAAACAATCAAATGAAGGAAATCAACAAAACAGTTCAAGACCTGAAGATGAAAATGGAAACTATGATAAAGGCCCAGAAAGAAGAAAAATGGGCCAGGCATGGTGGCACATGCTTTTAATCCCAGCACTCAGGAGGCAGAGGCAGGTGGATCCCTGTGAGTTCAAGTACAGCCTGGTCTACAGAGTGAGTCCAGGACAGCCAAGTTACACAGAGAAACCCTGTCTCAAAAAACAAGAAGAAAAATGGGTTTGAGAGGCCTTAGAGAAGAAAGCAAGCAACACAGAGGTGACCTTCTCTAACAGAATCCAAGAAATGGAGAAACAAATCTCAAGACCAGAAGATACAATTGTAGAACTCAAAACACCCATCAAAGAAAATGCTAAATCTAAAAAAAATCCTGACATAAAATACCCAAGAAATCAAGGACATCATGAAAAGAAGAAACCTGAGAATAGTAGGCAGTGAGGAAATACAAGATGCCCAACTCCAAGGCCCAGAAAATATCTTCAACAAAATTATAGAAGAAAATTTCCCGATTTGAAGAAGCAGATGCATATAAACATACAGGAGGCCTACAGAACACAAAATAGAATAGAACAGAAATGAAAATCTTCCCACCACATGATAATAAAAACACAAAATATACATAACAAAGAAAAATATTAAAAGCAGTAAGAGAAAGAGGCAGAGCAACATACAATGGTGGACCTATCAGAATTACACCCGACTTCTCAGCAGAAACCATAAAAGCCAGAAGGGCCTGGACAGACATCCCACAAAACCTAAGAGACCACAGATGCCAGACCAGACTACTATTCCCAGTGAAACTATCAATAACCATTGGTGGAGAAAACAAAATATTCCATGACAGAAACAAATTCAAATAGTACCTATCCACAAATCCATATTTACAAAAGTTTCTAGAAGGAAAATTCCACCCAAAAGGGACAAGTTACAACCAAAACTACGCAGGAAATAGATAATCACACCATTCCAAAAACACAAGCACACAAACTCTCTACTGTAACCAACATTAAAAATTAAGAGACTTAACAGTCACTGGTCATTAATATCTCTCAACATTAATGGTTTCAATTCTCTAATAAACAGACACAGACTAACTGAATGGGTACATAAACAAGGTCCAGCATTCTTCTGAATTCAAGAAACACATCTCAGCCACAAAGATAGACATTACTTCAGGGGAAAAGGCTGGAAAAATATTCCAAGTAAACAGTAACAAAAAGCAAGCTGGTGTAGCCATTTTAATATCTAGGAAAATAGACTTTCAACCAAAGTTAATCAAAAGGGATGAGGAAGGACACTTCATACTCATCAAAGGTAAAGTCAACCAAGATGACATCACAATTCTGAACATCTATGCTCCCAAGACAAGGACATCCACATTTGTAAGAGAACTATTAATAAAGCTTAAACCACACATCAATCCCCAAACATTAATAGTGGAAGACTTCAATACCTCACCTGCACAGAAGGATAGGCCATTGAAACAGAAATTAAGCTGAGAAATAACATCATTAACCAAATCAAATGGATTTAACAGATATTTACAGAACTTTTCACCCACACACAAAGGATTATACCTTCTTCTCAGTACCCCATGGAACCTTCTCGAAAATTGACCACATAGTGGGTCACAAAGCAAGCCTCAAAAGGTACAAGAAAGTTGAACTAATACATTGTATCTTATCAGATCACCATGATCTAAGGCTGGACTTCAACAACAACAGAAATAACAAAAAGGGTACACACACATGGAAACAAAACAACTCTTTACTTAATGATACCTGGGTCAGGGGCGAAATAAAGAAAGAAATTAATGACTTCCTGAAATTCAATGAAAATGAAGGAACAACATGCCCAAATTTGTTGGACACATTGAAAGCAGTGCTAAGAGGAAAATTCATAGCACTAAGTGCCTTTAAAAAGAAATTGGAGGCGTACGCGCGGGAGCCATATTCACCGCGGATGCTTGGCCATCCGTATCCCTTCTTCTCCAGCTGAGTAAAGCGGCACTGATCTGCACCCTCACTGTCTTCCTCCGGAATTACATAAAGTTCAGAAGCCATGTCTCCAAGATATGACTCCAGGACCACAATATTTTCTCTAGAAGGGCGCTTGTACCAAGTGGCATATGCCATGGAAGCTATTGGACATGCAGGCACCTGTTTGGGAATTTTAGCCAATGATGGAGTTTTGCTCGCAGCAGAGAGGCGCAACATCCACAAGCTTCTTGATGAATTCTTTTTTTCTGAAAAAATTTATAAACTTAATGAGGACATGGCTTGTAGTGTGGCCGGCATAACATCTGATGCTAATGTTCTGACTAATGAACTAAGGTTCATTGCTCAAAGGTACTTATTACAGTACCAGGAGCCAATTCTGTGTGAGCAGTTGGTTACAGCGCTCTGCGATATTAAACAGGCGTATACACAGTTTGGAGGAAAGCGTCCCTTTGGTGTTTCTTTGCTGTATATTGGCTGGGATAAGCACTATGGCTTTCAGCTCTATCAGAGTGATCCAAGTGGAAATTACAGAGGCTGGAAAGCCACGTGCATTGGAAACAACAGTGCTGCCGCTGTGTCGATGTTGAAACAAGACTACAAGGAAGGAGAGATGACCCTGAAGGCACCACTGGCTCTGGCTATCAAGGTGCTGAATAAGACAATGGATGTCAGCAAGCTGTCAGCTGAGAAAGTGGAGATCACCACCCTAACAAGAGAGAGTGGAAAGACAGTGGTCAGAGTCCTCAAGCAAAAAGAAGTAGAACAGTTGATCAAAAAACATGAAGAGGGGGAAGCTAAAGCTGAATGGGAGAAGAAGGAAAAAGAACAGA
Source organism: Acomys percivali (assembly GCA_907169655.1). NCBI lineage: Eukaryota > Metazoa > Chordata > Mammalia > Rodentia > Muridae > Acomys > Acomys percivali. The sequence goes on along the minus strand of OU015751.1, from coordinate 62,716,646 downwards.
AAGAAAAGGATAAATAGACAAAATCAAGGATTTTATAACTCCTTAGAGGAACCAATTCAGTTAGAAGCTGTCCTGGCCTTCCAACCTGGAAAGGTTTCCTTGTTTTTTCTTCTTTAACTTGCCCATCAGGGAAATAGGACATTACATACTGAATTGGGTCCTTGTCATGTCTGTCCATGTGGATGCTTTATTGTAATGATGGACATCTTTATAAACATCTTAATCTCAACAAATAATTTTTTGGAATAAAACTTGGAAAGATTAAAAAAAAAAAAGAAATTGGAAACATCCCACATAAGCAACTTAATGACACATCTGAAGCCCTATGAAAAAAAGAAGCAGAAACACCCAAGAGGAGTAGATGTAGGGAAATAATCAAACTCAGTACTAAAATCAATAAATTAGAAACAAAGAGAACAATTCAAAGAATCAACAAAACCAGGAGCTGATTCTTTGAGAAAATCAACAAGATGGACAAACCGTTATCTAAACTAACTAAAAGGCAGAGAGACAGTATTGAAATCAACAAAATCAGAAATGAAAGGGAGACATAACAACAGATACTAAGTAAATACAAATAATCATAAGTTCCTACTTAAAAGGCATATATGCCACAAAATGTGAAAAATCTAAGAGAAATGGACAATTTTCTTGATTAATTCCACTTGCCAAAATTGAATCAATATCATAGAAACAAATTAAATAGTCCAATAGAAATAGAAGTAATAATTTATAGTCTCCCAACCAAAAAAGCCCAGGGCCAGAAGATTTCAGCACAGAATTCTACCAAACCTCCAAAGAAGAGGTCATACCGATACTCTTCAAGCTACTCCAAAACATAGAAAAGGATGGAACACTATCAAATTCATTAAATGAGGCCACAGTCACATTGATACCTAAACCCCACAACGACCCAACAAATAAAGAGAATTTCAGACCAATTTCTCTTATGAACATTGATGCAAAAATACTCAATAAAATACTCGCAAAACGAATACAAGAACATATCAAACATATCATTCAACATGACCAGGTAGGCTTCATTCCAGGCATGCAAGCATGGTTTAATGTATGGAAATCCATCAATGTAATCCACCATATAAAAAAATTGAAAGAAAAACCCACATGATCATCTCCTTAAATGCAGAAAAAGCATTTGACAAAATCCAACATCCATTCATGTTTGAAGTTTTGGAGAGATGGTGGAAACAAGGCATATACCTCCACATAATAAAGGCTATATACAGCAAGCCAATAGTCAACATCAAATTAAATGGAGAGATACTCAAGGAAATTCCTCTAAAATCGGGGACAAAACAAGGCTGCCCACTTTCTCCATATCTCTTCAATATAATCCTTGAAGTTCTAACCAGAACAATAAGGAGATCAAGGGGATCCAAATGGGACATCTCATGAGGCTGAGAAGCTTCTGTAAGGCAGAAGACTTTGTCAACAGAACAAAACGACAGCCTACAGACTGGGAAAAGATCTTCACCAACCCTACATCTGTCTAATACTCAAAATATATAAAGAACTCAAGAAATTAAACACCACCAGACCAAATACCCACTTGAGAAATGGGGCTTGGAACTAAACAGAGAATTCTCAACAGAGGAATATCAAATGGCTGAGAAACACTTAAGGAAATGCCCAACGTCTTTAGTCATCAGGGAAATGTAAATCAAAACGACTCTGAGATTCCATCTTACATTCATCAGAATGCTTAAGATCAAAAACTCAAGTGACACCACATGCTGGCGAGGATGTGGAGAAAGAGAAACACTCCTTCATTGCTGGTGGGAATGCAAACTTGTACAACCACTTTGGAAATCTATCTGGCACTTTCTCAGAAAACTTGGAATAGGGCTTCCTCAAGACCCAACTATTCCACTCCTTGGAATATACCCAGAAAATGCTCCACCACATACAAAGGACATAAGCTGAGCCATGTTCATAGCAGCCTTATTCATAACAGCCAGAACCTGGAAACAGCCTAAATGTCCCTTAGTTGAAGAATGGATAAAGAAACTGTGGCACATTTACACTATGGAGTATTACTCATCAATTAAAAAACAAAGAAATCCCAAAATTTGTGGACAACTGGATGGAAATAGAAACAATCATACTGAGTGAGTTAACCCAGAAGCAGAAAGATTGACATGGTATATACTCACTTATAATTGGGCACTATCCCAAAAGGCATGTCCCACAAAAGTCTTCACTTACCAGGAGATTGGGATAGATGTGAGGACTTCCTACTTGAACTCTAGGTAAGAGAAATATAGGAGATGGGGAAATAGAAGGATCCAGAGGGTCTTAGAAACCTTCAAGAAGAACATCATAACAGTTGGATCAGGGCCCAGAGGCGTCTGCTCAAAATATTGCACTAACCAAGGACAATACACATAGTAAACATCAAACCCCTACTCTGATCTAGCCAATAGACAGGGCATTATCCACAGTTATGTGGAGAGAGGGGACTAACTCTAACATGAATTCTGGTGCTCCATATTTGACTATCTCCCCTTGGTTGGAAGGCCTGGTGGCACTCAAAGAAAGAATAAGCAGGCTACCAAGATGAGACTTAATAGCCTATGACCATAAGTGGAGGAGGAGATCCCCCTGTGTCATAGACCTAAGAAGAGGAATAGAGGGAAAGCGGGAGGGAGGGAGGAATGGGAAGATACAAGTGTTGAGATAACAATTTTGTTGTAATCTGAATAAATTAATTAAAAAATTTAAAGATTCAATTCTCAGAAATAATATATATGACAGAAATTTGTACTTGGTAAAATGATTTTTGCCTTTATTGGAACTTTATCTATACCTAACACTAAAAGTATTTTAACTATATCAGCTTTAACCCTCATTTTGATCCCACAGTTAGAAATGTTATAGATACAAAATGGATTTAAGGTTGAAAAGCTAAGCAGTTTCTTCCCCTTCTGCAATTATCAGTGACCACGTTAAGACTAACATCCAGGGCTGAAAATTCAGCTCAGTTGGTGAAGAGCTTGTCCAGCTTAGAGAAAGCCCAGCATTACGTTCCCAGCAGCACATAAAATAACATAGTGGCCTGAAGATCTTTTCTCTCTATGTTACCCCAGATCCAACCTCCAGTATTGTCCCCTGTTCTGCAGCAAAACACCTATGGCAGCCTTAGCTGCCCCTTCTTTCCATCCCCAGTGAATCCCACAGATATTCCCCCTTCCTCCATTGTCCCATTCATTTCTTTGTTCCAGCACACACCCCCATCAAGCACACCCTTCCAAGGTGCCCCTCCAAGGGTAGTTCCTGACAGGGCAATAAGTAGGCCAAGGGCCAACCCACATCTCCCATTCTGCTCTTCCAGATCTAATCCCCCAGCCTCATCCTAGGGGACTTGAGCTCCAAAAGACCAACAGACCAATCTGCCAGGACCTGGGGAGTTTATGAACACTGAAGCATTGACCAAGAACCATGCATGTAGGGGACCTAGGACCTCTACACAGATGTCACCAATGGACAGCTCAGTCTTTCTGTGGGTTCCCTAGGAAGGAGAGTGGAGGCTATCTCTGACATAGACTCTGTTGCTTTGTTTTTTATCACTTCCCCATGGTTGGGCTGCCTCTCCAGTTCCCAGATGAAGAGGGGGCACTCAGTCTTGATGCTATTTGATGTTTTGGTGGGTGGGGAGAGTGGTTCTCCCCTTTTCTGAGGAGTAAGAGAAGAGTGGAGTAAGGAGTAAGAAAGGTTCTCCCCTTTTCTGAGAGGAAGAGGAAGGAAGGGTAGAACCTGAAGGAGAGGAGAGAGTATGATCAGGATGTAAAGTGAATGGATGAATGAATGAATGAGTGACCTGTATTTAACCAAATTGGAAAATCTAAAAGAAATGGATAATTTTCTTAGTAAATACTACCAAAATTAAATCAAGGTCAGATAAGAAATTTAAATAGATCTATAACCCCTAGTGAAATAGCAAATGTCATTAAGAGTCTTCCAAACAAAAAAGCCCAGGGCTATATAGTTTTAGTGAAGACTTTTATCAGATTTCAAAGAAGGGTTATGTTGGGGGTTAGTCTGGTACGGGTAATGTACTTAATTGTGAATTTCTGCCCCGTTTGAGTTCTGGTTATACCACAGATGAGCACATTCCCATGTACACTAAGTAATGCAGTGTAACTTCTCTCCCCAATTATCCCTGATTGGTTAATAAAATTGCTGGCAGCCTGAACTGGGCAGAAGAGAGGTAGGCTTGAGGTCTGAGAGGAGCTATGGATGAGAGGAAGGAGAGGAAGAAGAAGATTTAACAGGAGGAAAGGAATCCATAGAGAAGGAAGTTACCATGGAGCAGTATGGATCATGAACATGTAGCTATGAGGACAACTGATGAAACAGAGGTGGCACAGACAGAAATGATTAAGGCAAGTAACATGGTGTGTGTAACTGGGAAATAGCAAAATAGTTTAGAGTGTTTATATCTGCCAAACTTTAGTGTTTTAAAGCTTATAAAAATAAATTATAGTCTCCATGGGTCAATTATTTAGGAACTAGCTAGAGTAGGGAAGCCTTCAAGCATATAATATAATTTTTTACAACAGGGTTATGGCCAATGCTCCTGAAATTATTCCACAAAATAGAAACAAAGAGATATTGCCCAATTCATTTTATGAGGCCACAGTTATTCTGATACCCAAACCATATAAAAAGCAAACAAAGAGAGAAGTACAAAAAATTTTCCCTTATGAACATTGATGCAGAATTCTACAATAAGATACTCACTAACTAAACCCAAGAACATATCAAAAACATCATCCACCATGACAAGCAGGTTTCATCACAGGCATGTAGGGTGGTTCAATATACATAGGTCAATATACGTAATCTACCATATAAACAGACTGAAAAACCCACATGATCATCTCATTAGAAGCAGAAAAGGGCACATGACAAAAATCTAAAACCCCTTCATGATAAAAGTTCTGGTAAGAGTAAGGATAGAGGGGAAGTGTCAATTCATAATAAAGGCAGTTTTAGCAAGACTATTGCCAACATCAACTTAAATGGAGAGAAATTCAAAACAATTCCACTAAAATAAGGAAGACTGGGCTGTCCACTCTCTCCATACATATTCAATACAATTACTTGAAGTCTGAGTTACATTTAAGTTGTTGAGCAAAGAGTTCCCATGGAAATCCTCAAACAACCCAAAGACAAAAAGCTGCTCTCCATAAACTGACAGCATGGCTAGTTGCAGAAAGCAATAGTCAATCTACTCATTGAACAAGAAGTTGAGTTTGTGCCTACATGGAGACTTCACCTCTACATTCTAGTTTATTTGTTATTGGAAGACATTCTTCAGGCTACCAAAAAAGAAATGTAAATGTCAATCCAGCTCCAGAACTTTTTGATCTACAATCTGTCCTTCATGCAAAATATGCTAAAGCAATAGTGACATGATGCTGTGAGAGTAACCAACCAGGGTCTTATTTAACTTAGGACCCATTCCGTGATATGAAACCTGTGCCTAACACTAATTGGGTGACCTAAAACCAGAGTCTAGATATCCCAGAGAGCTAGGGTAAAGCCAAATCTTACAGTTTTTTTTTAAGTAACAATAAAATTACTTAACAATATTCCTCTCTATTCTCAGATCAGTGCCTTATTCAGGCACCATCAGATAAACTTCCTGCTGCAACAGATGGGAACAGATGCAAATACTACAGCCAGACATTATGCAGAGAGAGAATCCTTGGAACCCATACCTCTAAGTGGGATAGGATATCTCCATCAAATTCCTCAGGAAACCCCACATGGAACCCCACAGAAGAGGAGGTGGAAACAGCATAAAACCAGGGAGGATGGAGGACACTGGGAGAAAAAGGCCTTATGAATTAACTAAGAAGTCTCATATGAACTCACAAAGAGTGAAGAAGCAAAAGCAGGGGCTATACAGGTCTGCATCATGTCCTCTGTATACATATTATGGCTTCCAGTTTAGTGTTTTATGGGACTTCTAAGTGCATGATCAAATGGGACTCTGATTCTTGGGCATGCTTTATGTGCTGTTTTACCTCTGTTTGGTTGTCTTGTCTACCCTCAATGTGTTTGATTTTTATTTTATCTCATTATATTGTGTCATGTTCTGTTGTTATTGTTCAGAAGCCTGTTCTGATCTAAGGAAAACCAAAAGTGAGTTGATCCAGAGGGAAGAGTGGACCTGGAATAAAGGAACTATGGGGAGTAACAGGATAGAAAACTATAATTTGGATACATTATATGAGAAAAAGAATCTATTTTAAATAAAAGAAAAATTGGGGAAAATGGCATAAACCTATAACCCAGCACCCAGGTGGAAACATAAGGATTAGGGGTTGAAGGTCATAAAAAATTCAATAGCAGTCTTGGCTAAAGATACTAACAAAAAGGAAAATGGAGAGAGAAAGAGACAGACAGACACAGAGAGAAAGAAAGAAAGAAAGAAAGAAAGAAAGAAAGAAAGAAAGAAAGAAAGAAAGAAAGAAAGAAAGAAAGAAAGA
>OU015751.1:62646182-62703726 GCA_907169655.1 Acomys percivali | reverse complement strand
TGTGTGTGTGTGTGTGTGTGTGTGTGTGTGTGTGTGTGTGTGTGTGTTGAGGCCAGAGATCAATGTTGGGTATCTCATCAATAACCTCCCTCCTTATTTTCTGAGACAGTATCTCTCACTAACCCTAGAACCCATCAATTCAGCAGCTAGACTGCCTGGTCACTGCCCCAAGGATTCTCCCTCTCTTTGCCTCCATAACATTGGTATTACAAACCTGTGCAGCTATGCCTGGATTTTTAAATGGATGTTAGGGATCTAAACTCAGGTTCTCATGCTTTCACAGCAAGCACTTTACAAATGGAACCATCTTCCCAGCCTCAGGACTCAATCTATGATACTTCAAGAATGAAAGACAAAGCCTACTCAAGTCTTGGGCAAAATGGGTGTGTGGGCTTCTTGGGTCCCAGGTAAATTTTCATCACTTGGACCAGAGCAGCTCATATATCAGCCTTAAATCCTGGTTACAAACTCCCTGTAGCTACCATAGGATTCCAGTTTACTCACACCAATTTGTAGAAGAGGTGGCACTTGTTTATCTTTCTGATAATGCTTACAAATTTCAGAAAACTAGCCAGAGAAAGTTGGGGGCTTTGTAATCAGATAAGCTCTGAGGAAGATACAAGGAAAACTTCTAAGGCAAAGCTTCATTATCTCTTTTGCTTTTAGACCTATGCCCTCATCAGATGGGACCACATTTTAACTCTTACTTGTACAAGACGCCAATGACATATTTGAATTTCTATAAACAAAATATCCTACAAATAACTGATGGACAGAGAAGCAGTAACAAAGAGATCTTCTTAACCCATGTAAGCACACTGTCTAGGCACCATGCTTTCATCTGAGTGGATGTAATGCAAAGTCCATGAACTTCTCTTCAGTCACCTCAGTGTTAGAAAATGAGGAAACGTTGCTCTCCACATCACTTACTCTTGACATAACTCACTTATCAGAGCCACAACACCAGCCAACACTCATAAACAAGTATCTTTGGAGACACCAATGAACAAACACAACTCTCTAGAAGGACAGCAGATGTATTTGCACCACAGAAGATGTTTCAGTGGCTGTTATAATTGATCTCAGAAAGCCTGATCAACCTCAAGGAGAGAAGGCTTATTTGGGGTTTACATTTTAAGAGTACATACATACAAGAAACATTACTCAGATTGAGCAGATTATATTTAGTTGTGTCTGTGTTGTAACTATATTTTTAAAGAGGTCATGGAATTGAAAGTGAGGATAGGGCATATATGATAGGCTTTGGAGGTTTGAGGTAGGAAAGGAAAAGGAGAAATTACCAATTATACTATAATCTCTAAACTAAATGGTAGAAGACACAATCCATGATAGCAGGAAAGACACCATGAGTAGGAGTGTAAGTTGACCAGTAATATATACACACCATAGTCAGGAAGCATAACACAAGGGAAATGTAGCTAATCTCAAGGCCCAGCCCCAGTGGCTCACTTCCTTCACTTCCTAATGGTTCTCCAGCCTCCCAAAACAGTACTTTCCACTGATATTGTTCATAGTCTGACCCACTGAGGTGTGAAGAACTTGTGACACATACTCCTACCACCATGGACCGAGTTCTTCCAGCACGCCTCCCACTGCATACTGCACCAAAGTCCTCTAAAACCATGAGCCAAAGCACATACGTCCTTCTTAAGGGGATTTATGTCAGGAACTGTGATTACAGCACTGTAAAGTAACACAGAGCATGAACTCCTTCCTCTGGCCTCAGCTTCCTATCTTGTTGTTGTCCTACACTTGCTTCTGTGCCTAAGTCCCTCACAAATTATACTCTAACACTGAATTTGCCCACATCATTTTCCTTTCCTCCTCTTTGGGAGACTGCCCTTGTTCAATAAGCCAGACTAAGAATAAAGAGTCCTGAGTTCAAGTTCCTGTTCACTCACTAGCTAGATGCAACACACTGCCAATGCACACTCTGTCAATCTCTCTCTCTCTCTCTCCCTCTCTCTCTCTCTCTCTCTCTCTCTCTCTCTCTCTCTCTCTCTTTGTTTAAGTAATGTTTAAGGTTGTGGGAAGTGAAGTAAATGGCTTAGTGTAAGCATACAATCACTCATGAGTCCTGGAATTGATATTAGTAGATCATAATCTCAGTTTATAGAGTTAGAATATTTTTACTACTTACCTACTAGAAAGATGCAGGAGCTATCTTGATGGCACTGCTCCAGCACATGGGAGATTATCCCAGCAATAACTATACCAAATGGGAGTCTGCCCCTTTGGGGGATTAGGAACTTTAGTGCTTTTCTTATAATAATAATGAATTTAGCAGGGAGTGAACTAATGGTTTTAAATAACATCTCAAAAAAGGACTTTTTAAAGAAATTCTCCAACAAATCAAGTTGTTGAATATACAAATATAGTTACGTTCCTTTTAGTCATTACTGTAGTTTGAATGAGAATGCCCCACCCCTGGGCTCATATGCTTGAATACTTGGTCTCCAGTTGGTAGAAATATTTGAGAAGAATTAAGAGATGTAGCTTGTTGCAGTGTGTGTGGTACTGGCGCTCAGCTTTTAGGTTGCAAAACCCCACACAATTCCTGGTAATCTCTCTGGTATGTGGTTGTTGTCTGAATAAGTAAGCTCTGAGTGACTGCTTCAGTGTCATGCATGCCTGGATGCTGCCATGCTCCCTACCATAATAGTCAAAGACTCACCCTCTGGAACTGTAAGCCAGCCCCCATAAATGTTTCTGTATGTGGCCCTGGTCACAGTGTCTCTCCTCAACAATAGAAAAGCAACTAAGACAGTCATTTCAATTACACAAAACTATATATATTGTTAAAAAGAAAACATCAAATAAAGCTCTGTTTCACCCTGATATTCATGTGGAACAGTTTCAGTTGTTTGATAGGAACCTCATTAGGGGACAGAGTTCACTATGTATCCCAGGTTAGCCTCTAACTCAGAATGTTCTTGTCTCATCATCCTGTGTACATGTGCCACTGTGCAAGGAGAACGTGATTGTTTTAATATGTGTTCCTTTCATTAATGTTCCACATCTGTTCTAAAGATCACACCATGAAAATAATGATAGCGGAAGGAATAATTTTCTTGGAATAATCAAGCACATTGGAAAGTCAGGTTTAATGCCTGCAGCTGGGCTACAAAGGCATTACTGGCAGAAAAGCTATAAGTACACAAATGTCAGCAGGAGAGCTCTTGGAAGAGACAGCATCTTCCCCTCACAGCTGAGCTCTCAGTAAATGGAATGTTGTGCTCTAAACTGAATTACTTCAAGTCTATTTATGAAACTCAGTTGGAGACATGTTTCTTACATAAACAATGGTTGGAGATGAATCTGCAAAAATTGGCATGAAGATTTGTGGTTTTAGTTTTGAAACACCTTTAGATCCAGAACTGGACTCTAAGGAAAGCATTTTACTTTACACCTGCAAATTCTTGGACATTTTACTGAATACATAATAGTTCTTAACAGTGTATTTACTAATGGTCTCTTTGCAATGCAAATATTATACTCGTTTCTCTGAATGATCCCCCAGTGTCCAACTTAGATACAGAGCATTTTGGCTTCTACAGAGTAGTATTGGGCAATGAGGGAAGCAGAATAAGCTGCCAAAAGTTTTCAATGTTAAAGACAACAGCTAAGGCACAGAAAGGTCTTTTCTCTAGAGACCAAGCTTCAGTAACACTTGATACAGAGGAAGTGCCATTCTAACTTTTGCACACTTGAGGAAAGGACATCATTCAGAAGTTACTAAACTTTTAAGAATTAGCTTGAGGGCTAGAGAGTTGGCTCAGTGGATAAAACGTTGCTTCGCAAAAGTCAAAGAGCTGAGTTTGACTCTCAAGGTATTCCCAATACTCCTACAAGGAGACAAGGTGAGACAGCAGAATTCCTTGTAGCACTCATGCCAGTGTAAGCTTTATATACACAGTGGCAAATAACACAGGGTCCCTTTCTAAAGCAAAGTAGGAGATGGCCAATAACTGGAGTTCTCAGAATGCCCAGACTCATACACACACACTATATACACACTACATACACAAGTTAATTAAGTGAAGCATCAATATGAAAAGGCACATGAAATATAATTCATTTATTTATTCTATCCAAGGCATAAAAAAGTATGGGAATTGTACTGGGATTAATTTGTCCCTCAAAAATGGAAAGGTCTATGATACAGAACAATCGTTGTTCACTCTCTTGATACATTCCTGAAAAGGAAACTCCAAGGCCACCAGAATGTTTTTTTTCCAGCGTCTCCAAGATCCATGACTCTAACCTCCTATTGGTTGATTGGTATAATTCAACAAGATTAAGGATGATCTCACAAACCTCTGACTGTTGTTAAATCGAAGGTAGGCCTTTTTCCATTGTAGTTCATGTATTTACTAATGGATGAGAAAGAGGGCACTTTGAATTAGTTACATTATCCCAAGAATTGACAAATAGGATTCAAATAAGTTAAACATATTCTACACAGCACATTGTAGAGAGAAGCTTACAGAATGAGGGAAAATCTTCACAACTATATATCCAACATAGCATTAAAATCTAGAATCTACAAAGAATTCCAAAACCTAAATGCAAATCATCAATCATCAAATCATCAAATCAATACATGGGTGTTCTTTTGATTTGACAAGAACAAAAAATAATTTTAAAAAAGTAAAAATACTATAACCAAAAGGAACTTGTGAAGGAAAGGAGTTATTTCATCTCATACTTGCAAACCATAAGCAGGATAGAAATTTAAGGCAGGAGATTGAAGCAGAAACCTGAATTTAAAAAAAATACTGCTTAGATCCAAGATGGCGGCAAGCAGTGTGGACCGTGTTTGGAAGCTCCAGTGAACAATTCAGAGAATTACACAGATTTCTGAGCCAGGAACACCGAGGTCCCCTCAACACGGTAGCAGGAGTGCTCCACGGTTCAGAGGGACCAGGGAGAGGAGGACCTGCCTGCCCCTGCACACGGGAGGAGCGCAGATTTTCTCAGATCGGAGCAGCAGCGGCAGAGGCAGCAGCAGCAAAGGCACCAGCAGCACCAGCTGCAGTGGCTGAGGGTTGCAGCTCAGAGCTTTCCAGTGGAGGTGATTGGTGTGGTGGCTGGTCGGGGTTGCTGCGGGAGAGGGGACTCGGGGCAGGATTTGGGTCACACGGTGCCTTGAGACCCAAACTGGACTCAGTGGACAGTTCAGCCCCAGAGTCCCGGGTTCAGCTCAGTGCACAGTGCCATGGAGATGCTAGCTCAGCTCAGCAAGCCTGAGGCACTAGCTCATTTCAGCCACAGCTCCCCTGCTGTGACGCAGGCTGGGCGGAGTGCTCAGTTCCACCCAAGGCACTAGCTCAGCTCAGGGAGCAGTTCTGCCTGAGACACTAGCTCAGATCAGAAGGCAGTTCTGGGGTGCTGACGCAGGCTGAGGTCAGCATGCAGATTCAGCCCAGAGTTCCTAGCTGGACTTGCCGGGCATATTGGGTCCAGAGACTCTAGCTGAGCTTTGCACACAGGCTTGGCCACCCTAAGACTCTGGCTGGACTCTCCACGCAGTTTAGGCCCAGAGTCTGAGGCTGAATTCAGCATACAGTGTGGGTCCAGAGTCCCTGGCTGAGCTCAGTGCACAATTCTGCCCCGGAGAATCGGGTGGAGCTCGGCATGCAGTTTGGGGCCAGACTCCCTAACTGTGCTTGGAAGACAGTTGGGTCCTGAGACTCTAGCTGAGCTTTTGGCACAGTCTCAGCTCTAAGACTCTGGTTGGACACAGTGCACAGTTTGAATCCACAATTTCTGGCTGAGCTTGGTGGACGGTTTGAGCGCTGACTCTATAACTGACCACAGCATGCACTTTGGTCCAAAAGCCCCTAGCTGAGCTTGGTGCACAGTCCTAGCCCAAAAATTCTAGCTGGACTCTGCGTGCATTTTGGGGCCAGAGACCCTAGGGGAGCTCAGTGCATGGATTGGGCCCAGAGTCCCTAGCTGAGCTCGGCAAATGGTTGAGGCCCAGTGTCCCTGGCTGGAATTGGCAGGGGACCCAGAAGGCTGTGGATAACTTGGCCTGACCGAACACTCACTCAGAAACCCAAAACGATTACAGGACCCACAGTACAGGGGAGCTGAGGGTCACTGGCTGTGAGAGTCCAAAACGACAGGGCTAGCCTCCTGCCATCCACACCAATGAAGCATCAGAGCTTCCAACCTAGGGAAATCATGAGAAAACAAGTGAATCTATCATCAGACTCCTTCCACCCAACTCTGGAAACTACCCAACAAAAACAGAGACAGCAAGGTGTCTAAAAGACAGCATAATAGCATGTGCAAAAAACCCCAAAACAACGTAGTGTCTCCAGTTTCCAGCTATCCCAAAGAAAATGACCAGGAGAATTCAAACACAATAGAAATACAAGAAAATGACCTCAACACCTTAGTAATGAAGATGATAATAGAGGAAACAAATAAAATTCATAATAAAATGCAGGAAGACATAGCCAAACAGGTGAGAGACATAAAAGAAGGACATAGAGTGCAACTGGAAAAATTTTGGGAAAATGCAAACAACCAGATGAAAGAAATCGAGAAAACGGTTCAAGCTCTGAAGTACTATAAAGAGGCAATGGAAGAAACTCAGGAATATACAAACACTCAGATGAAAGAAATCAAAAAATCAGTTCAAGATCTGAAGATGAAAATGGATTCAATGATGAACACACAGACAGAAGAAAAACGAGAATGTGAGACCTCAGAGAAGAAGGCAAGCAACACAGAGGTGAGCTTTTCTAACAGAATCCAAGAGATGGAAGAACGAATCTCAGGACTAGAAGATACAATCACAGATCTTGAAGCAACCATTGAAGAAAATGCCAAATCTGAAAAACTCCTAACACAAAACATCCAAGAAATCAAGGACACCATGAAAAGAAGAAATCTGAGGATAATAGGCATTGAAGAATGAGAAGATATCAGACTCCAAGGCCCAGAAAATATCCTCAACAAAATCATAGAAGAAAATTTCCCCAATCTAAAGAAAGAGATGCGTATAAACATACAAGAGGCCTACAGAATACAAAATAGAATTGACCAGAAAAGAAAAACTGCCCGTCACATAATAATCAAAACACAAAACATACAGAATAAAGAAAAATATTAAAACCTGCAAGGGAAAAGGGCCAAATAAAATTTAAAGGCAAACCTATCAGACTTACACCCGACTTCTCAGCAGAGACCATCAAAGCCAGAAGGGCCTGGACAGAGATCCTGAAGACCCTAAGAGACAACAGATGCCAGGCCAGTCTACTTTACCCAGGAAAACTATCAATAACCGTTGATGGAGGAAACAAAATATTCCATGACAAAAACAGATTCCAACAGTACCTATCCACAAACCCAGCTTTACAGAAGGTACTAGATGGAAAACTACATCCTAAACCACAAGCTACAACAAAAACTACTTAGGAAATAGGTAACTATACCATGGGAAAAACACAACTACACAAATGCTCGACTGGAACCAACATCAAAATTAAGACTCTTAACAGTCACTGGTCATTAATATCTCTCAACGTCAATGGTCTTAATTCTCCAATAAAAAGACAAAGACTAACTGAATGGGTGCATAAACAAGATCCAACATTCTTCTGCATTCAAGAAACACATCTCACCTATAAAGATAGGCATTACCTAGGGTAAAAGGATGGAAAAAAATATTCCAAGCAAATGGTCACAAGAAGCAAGCAGGCGTAGCCATTTTAATATCAAACAAAATAGACTTTCAACCAAAATTAATCAAAAGGGATGAGGAAGGACACTTCATACTCATCAAAGGTAAAGTCAACCAAGATGACATCACAATTCTGAACATCTACGCTCCCAATAGAATGGCGCCCACATTTGTAAAAGATCTGCTAAAAACAGCTTAAACCATATCGATCCCCACACAATAATAGTGAGAGACTTCAACACCCCACTCTCACTGAAGGATAAGTCATTGAAACAGAAACTAAACCGAGAAATAACATCATCAACTAATGCCATGGGTCAAATGGATCTAACAGATATCTATAGAACCTTTCACCCAAAAAAGAAAGAATAGACCTTCTTCTCTGCACCCCATGGAACCTTTTCCAAAATTGATCACATCGTAGGTCACAAAGCAGGCCTCAAAAGATACAAGAGGATTGAAATAATACCTTGTATCCTATCAGATCACCATGCTCTTAGGCTGCAATTCAACAACAACAAATATTTTAAAAAGCCTATACGTATGTGGAAACTAAAGAACTCTCTGCTAAATGACACCTGGGTCAGGGAAGAAATAAAGAAAGAAATCAAGGAGTTTCTGAAATTCAATGAAAATGAAGGAACAACATACCCAAATTTGTGGGATACATTGAAAGCAGTGGTAAGAGGAAAGTTCATAGCACTAAGTGCCTTTAAAGAGAAATTGGAAACATCGCACATAAGCATCTTAACGACACAACTGGAAGCCCTAGGAAAAAAAAGAAGCAGAAACACCCAAAAGGAGTAGACATCTGGAAATAATCAAACTCAGGGCTGAAATTAACAAATTAGAAACTAAGTCCAAAGAATCAACAAAACCAAGAGCTGGTTCTTTGAGAAAATAAACAAGATAGACAGACCGTTAGCCAAACTAACTAAAAGGCAGAGAGACAGTATTGAAATCAACAAAATCAGAAATGAAAAGGGAGACATAACAACAGACACTGAAGAAATACAAAGAATCATAAGATCCTACTTTGAAGGCATATATGCCACAAAATTTGAACATCTAAGGGAAATGGATGCTTTTCTTAATCAATTTCACTTGCCAAAGTTGAGTGAAGAACAGGTAAACAAGCTAAATAGTCCCATTTCCCCTATAGAAATAGAAGCAATCATTGATAGTTTCCCAAGCAAAAAAAGCCCAGGGCCTGATGGTTTCAGTGTAGAATTCTACCAGACCTTCAAAGGCAAGCTAATACCGACACTCTTCAAGCTACTCCAAAACATAGAAATGGATGGACCATTACCAAATTCATTCTATGAGGCCATAGTCACGTTGATACCTAAACCTCACAAAGACTCAACAAAGAAAGAGAATTTCAGACCAATTTCTCTTATGAACATCGATGCAAAAATACTAAATAAAATTCTTGCAAAACGAATACAAGAACACATAAAGGATATCATTCATCATGACCAAGTAGGCTTCATTCCAGGCATGCAGGGATGGTTTAATATATGGAAATCCATCAATGTAATCCACCATATAAACAAACTGAAAATAAAAAACCACATGATCCTCTCTTTAGATGCAGAGAAAGCATTTGATAAAATCCAACACCCATTCATGTTTAAAGTTTTAGAGAGATCGGGGATACAAGGCACTTTCCTCAACATAATAAAGGCTATATACAGCAAGCCAATAGCCAACATCAAAGTAAATGGTGAGATACTCAAGGAAATTCCTCTAAAATTGGGAACAAGGCAAGGCTGCCTACTCTTTCCATGTCTCTTCAATATAGTACTCAAAGTTCTAACCAGAGCAATAAGACAACAATAGGAGATCAAGGGTATCCAAATGGGAAAGGAGGAAGTCAAATTATCCCTACTTGTAGATGATATGATAGTGTACCTAAGTGACCCTCAAAATTCTACCAGAGAACTCCTATAGCTGATAAACATCTTCAGCAAATTGGCTGGATACAAAATTAACTCAAAAAAGTCTGTAGTCTTCCTATACACAAATGACAAGCTTGCAGAGGAAGAAATTAGGAAAACCACACCTTTCACACTAGCCACAAGCAATATAAAATATCTAGGAGTTACTCTAACTAAGCAAGTGAAGGACTTGTTTGAAAAAAAATTCAAAACTCTCAAGAAAGAGATTGAAGATGGCATGCGAAGATGGAAGGATCTTCCTTGCTCATGGATCAGGAGAATTAACATAGTAAAACTGGCCATCCTACCAAAAGCAATCTACAGACTCAATGCAATTCCTATCAAAATACCTACACAATTTTTTAAAGACATTGAAAGTTCAATTCTGAACTTCATATGGAAAAACAAAAAACCCAGAATAGCTAAAATAATCTTGTACAATAAAAGGTTCTCCACAGGAATATCCATACCTGATCTCAAACTGTACTATAAAGCAATAATAATTAAAACAGCATAGTACTGGAACCGCAAGAGGCTGGTTGATCAGTGGAATCGAATTGAAGACCCAGATATGAATCCACACACATATGGTCACTTGATTTTTGACAAAGAAGTCAAATCCATTCCATGGAAAAAGGATAGCATCTTCAACAAATGGTGCTGGTCTAACTGGAGGTCTATGTGTAAAAAAATGCAACTTGACTCATATTTGTCACCTTGCACAAAACTCAAATCCAAGTGGATTAAAGACCTCAACTTAAAACCAGAGACTCTAAGTCACTTAGAAGAAAAAGTGGGGAAGAGCCTGGAATATATTGGCACAGGAGACAACTTCCTGAACAGAACACCAACAGCCCAGGCCTTAATGTCAACAATTAATAAATGGGACCTCATAAGACTGAGAGCTTCTTTAAGGCAGAAAACACTGTCAATAGAACAAACTACAGACTGGGAAAAGATCTTTACCAACCCTACATTTGACAAAGGTCTAATATCCAAAATACATAAAGATCTCAAGAAATTAAACACCACCAAACCAAATAATCCAATTGAGAAATGGGGCTTGGAACTAAACAGAGAATTCTCAACAGAGGAATATCAAATGGCTGAGAAACACTTAAAGAAATGCCCAACCTCCTTAGTCATCAGGGAAATGCAAATCAAAACAACTCTGAGATTCCATCTTACACCCAACTAAGATCAAAAAGTCAAGCGACACCACATGCTGGCGAGGATGTGGGGAGAGGAACACTCCTTCACTGCTGGAGGGAATGCAAACTAGTATAGCCACTTTGGAAATCTGTCTGGTGCTATCTCAGACAACTGGGAATAGGGCTTCCTCAAGACCCAGCTATTCCACTCCTTGGATTATACCCAGAAGATGCATCAGCACACAGCAAGAAAATTTGCTCAACCATGTTCATAGCAGCCTTATTCATAATAGCCAGAACATGGAAACAGCCTAAGTGCCCCTCAGTAGAAGAATGGATAAAGAAACTGTGGTACATATACACTATGGAATACTACTCAGCTATTAAAAACAAGGAATTCCCGAAATTTGTGGACAAATGGATTGAGCTAGAAATTATCATACTGAGTGAGTTAACCCAGAAGCAGAAAGACTCAAATGGTATATACTCACTTATATCTGCATACTAGCCCAAGGGACATGTCCCACGGAAGCCTTCACTTACCAGGAAACTGGGACAGAGGGGAGGACATCTTATTGGGACTCTACATGAGAGAAGCATGGGAGAATAGCAAAGTAGAAGGATCCAGAGGGTCCTAGAAACCTACAAGTAGAACATTATGATAGGCAGATTTGGGCCCAGGGGTCCCACTCAAACTAAGGCACCAGCCAAGGACAATACAGGTGGCAAATTTTAAACCCCACCCAGATCTAGCCAATGGACAGAACATTCTTCACAGTTGAGTGGAGAGTGGGGTATGACTTTCACACGAACTCTGGTGCCTCATATTTGACCATGTCCCCTGGATGGGGAGACCTCGTGGCACTCAGAGGAAGGACAGCAGGTTACCAAGAAGAGACTTGATACCCTATGAGTATATACAGGGGGAGGAAATCCCCCTCAGGAACAGTCATAGGCGAGGGAAATAAAGGGAAACTGGGAGGGAGGGAAGAATGGGAGGATACAAGGGATGGGATAACCATTGAGATGTAACAAGAATAAATTAATAAAAAAATTTTTTTAAATACTGCTTACTGGGCTTCTCTCTGTTGTTTGCTCAGCTACCTTTCTTATATAGCCTATGCCTATCTGTATTACCGTTATTTTTACAAACTGTATTTGCTTCTTTTTCTCTCTTAACCTGGCTATCCCAGAGATACTTTCACTTTGTAGACCTCTCCAGTGGCTAAAATCGCTCTCTGAATCATCTAACGCATCCTTCCATGCCTGGTGGGAAGTCCCACCCTATTCTCTCCCCTGTTCAACAATTGGCTGTAAGCTGCTTCATTGGCATATCAGGGAACAATTGGGCAGCAGTGTTTATACAACATTGAGACAGGAAACTCTCAGAACAAGGGTTGAAACCAGATAGGGAGGCAGGGTACAGAAATCAGCATTTGAATAACACAATAACCATGTCTACACACCTGTCCAGAAATGGTGTTGCCCACTTTGAGAAACCAATCATCTATCAAGACAATTCCCCATAGAAATGCCACTAGGTCAATATAATGGGGGCAAGACTTCAGTTGAGGCTTCCCTTTTCCAGGTAACTCTAGTTTGTGTCAGGGTAAAAACTAACCAGATAATGGACTTATAAACTTCATTTCAATCAAATGAAGAAATACAAATGATCAATACACTTGAAAAACATTTAATATTCTTAGCCATCAAATAAATAAAACTTAAGACTGCTTTGAGATTCTACATCCCCACAGTCATTATGACTAACAGCAAGAAAGCATGACTACAAGTAATGGTGAGGATGGGGATATGAGGACTTCAGATGCTAGTGGCTATGTAAACTAGTGTAGTTAGTATGAAAATCAGAATGAAGGTTCTTCAAGGAACAAAACTACAACTATCATATGATCTAGCTACATCACTGGTGGATATTTACCTGAAGGAACTTCAATCAGCATACCACAGAAATATTGGATATATTTACTGCTGTACTGTCATGACATGCAGAAAATGGGCTAGCCTAAATGACATTTAATAGATGAATGGGAAAGTAAGCATAAGGTATATATATATAGTATGATTTTATTCAGCTGTAAAAACTGAAAGTGTAACAATAGGAAAAATAGATGTAAATGGGGCTCACTACGTTAAGTATAAAAAAAAAAGTCAGACTCAGAAAGACAAACATTACATGCTTTTGCTCAATTGCAGAATGTAGATTTAAATCTGTCTGTGCATATGTTGGTAAAAGTGTGGATTGGTGTGCAAGGATGACAGTGAGAAAGAGAAAAGGCTTAAAGTGACAAAAAAGTAAGGAGTAAGGCCAGGAAATGAAATATGTATGTTCTGAAAACAGAAGAGGAGATGGGATCAGCAAGAGGGGAAAAGAGAAAGAAAAGGCTGTCGAATAGGATGCAAATAAAAGTAAAGTGTAATGTTAGGTGCATACAAAAATTGTACAGTGAAACTCGTCTATTTGTATTCTAGTCAAAAAATTGACCAAAGATAAATTGAGGCAAGATATAGCCCACCATGAGGGCTGGAGATAGCACAGTGGTTAAAAGCACTTGTAGCTCTTACAGAGGACTAGAGTTTTCCAGCATCCATATTGGGCAACTCACAACTACTGGCAACTCAAGTTCCAAGGTATCTGACATCATGCTCTGGCTTATTTTGGCATCCATGTGTACCAGCACACAGACAAACATGCACACACACCCGCAGACACATACACACACACACACACACACACACACACACACACACGCACGCACACACACACTAAAATATGTCTTATTTAGAAGATGTAACCTGCCTTTTTTCCTGAGTGATTTGCTACCAGATCCTTCCACATTACCCTGACAGCAGTTCAGCCAATTGACATGTACCTTTTTGAACTTTTTGATGGATCTCTAACTGTTACTGTGCTCCTCTCTCTCTCTCTCTCTCTCTCTCTCTCTCTCTCTCTCTCTCTCTCCCTTCCTTCTTCCCTCCCTCCTTCTCCCTCCTTTTTCCTCCCATCCTCACCTCTCTAATTTTCTACTTAGAGAAACCATAGACAATTATACTGCATAGATAGACTAAATACCAAAACATTTCACAAAATGTATAGAGCTAAACAGAAAACTGTCATTGAATGAAGTATTAGCACTCAGACAGATGAAGATTTAAGCCTTGTTTTTCAACAATGGACTTGCACAGATATACAAAAACATTTGTAAGCTGGACAAAAGAGGATATTGTTTTAGACAACAAGAAAACACAAGATATCTTAAATTAATAAGCAAATTCCATTAGCTCAATCTAATTATCAATCTAGTGCTTTTGACCTTGACTGAAATAATGGAGGACATAAGCATTCTAAGTGATATCTGGGCTTCTAAGTCATCTCAAACATACTACATAGACTTTACTGAAGCAAAAATATATAAATATCATAAATCTTAGCTGAAAAAAAACTATCATAGTGGGAAACTAGGATTATACAAAACAGAAACAAATTAAATACAAAATTTTAAGTTGCTGTGAATGTTGGGTTTTGAAGACAAAAATTAGTTTAACTAAATGAAGAAAATAAAAATCCTTCTTCTCAACAGAATATTATAAATTATAATACAGATCCATGTTATGGCTTATTTTATGTCAAAAAAAATCATAATGGGACTAGCAAAATGGTTCATCATGTGAAGGTGCTTGCCGCCAACAAGCCTTGAAGACCTGAGTTCAACCCCGTTGATCCACATGGTGGATAGGGAGAACTTACTCCTCAAAAGTTGTCCTCTGACTTCTACACATGCATATACAGAAACACATACATATACACAACAAATACATTAAATGTAAAACAAAAAATGTTTAATAATTGCAATCCTTTTCTAGGAAGTGCATGTACCAGGAATGTGAGCATCTCTTTTTAGTTCCAAATGGTGACATGTGGAAGATTTGCCAGCACAGAAGAGCAGACCTAACCAGGTAAGAAGAACAGTTTCATCTGAGAAAACTGTTAAGGGTCAGTGAGACTGCTCAGGGAAAAGCACTGGTGAATTATCAAAACGAAGATGAGTCAGAGACAGACATCTCACAAAGCTTGAGAAGTATTTCACAGAGTAGACTTACTAAGACTACTTTGTGGGCAGCTTACCAGAATACAGATCTTGGAAAAGAATAGAATTTTTCCACAGATCAGAAAGAAAACAGTTGAAGTATTTACAGCGCCTTAAAGTAGCATGCACAGGTTATTTAAAAGTACAAGATGTATCTAAAATAGAATGTTCTGGTGGCTGATAATTAAGTAAGTGGTGGAGCCCAGCATCACCAGCAATAGAAAGTCTAACACAGCATAGCAACCAGTCCCCACAGTACCTATGTGGCATTCCTGATGGCAGTGTTTGACTTCCTTGACCAGCTCAACAGCACCAATCCAAACCAAGAGATGGCTAGCATGAAAATTTCATTGTGTTCTTCAAGAGTACTCATTGATGATAGAGAGATGGATAGATAGATACCTACGTACATATAATAGCAGAGGAAATTTATGTAAATTTTATGGTTTAGAAGAGACCAAAGAAACTATGTATAGACAACAAATACATATTTTTTATTCTGAAGTTGAAACAATGCTAATCATCATATGTCAATATGATACAATGTGGTTAAGATTTAGGCCATTTCAGACATGATAGGGTGAGTCTGAGTGTGAGGACTATAATAGGCAGTATTGTTAAATTTATTTTCAATTTCTTATATATGAAGAATGTTTCTTTTTAGAAAGGTACATGGCATCCTGAAATATTTTTAGAAAGCAAATATTACAGTGACTATAATTTGTAATAATTTGGTAAATGTGTGTGAAAAGATTTATCAATGAGAAGATAGATGACTTAAAAGAGTCATATGAGCCTAAGTTTTCCATAGATAAATGAGAAATATGTGGGTATTCTCATGGTCTCATATTTTCTAGAACAAGATATCAAAAATTCAAGGAGGGTATGGAATTAAGCTAAGAGATAAGGAGTTATTCTATGAGCCTCTCAACTGCCTTTCCTGTAGGTCTAGTGTTTTTACAATACATCTATTTTTTAAGAAAATGAACAAAATAGTCATGGCGATGCTTCACTCACACATTATGAACTGAATGGTGAATTAACACTTTGGTTTAGGTTGCTTCTTTATGAATGCTGTGTAGTTGTATATTCTTTATATACTTATGCAGAATTCACACATGATTGTGTACATAGAATATTTGAAATTCAATTATTCATACTGTTAAGATTGGTTTAGTGTAGAAAAATATGGGAATCTAATAGGGTGGTTATATCTACAATACTCATGTACATGATTATAACTGAGTTTCTGAAACACAATAACAGTATAGTATCTGTAATGGTTATTCTCAGTAGTCAACTTGTTGAGATCTAGACTCACCTGGGGCTATACAGGCCACAGACCTCTGGTGGATTATTTTGATTGTGTTAATTAAGATGAAAAATTCAGCCATTATAGGCTCAAATCCTAGACTGTCTATGTTAAAAAGGAGGAAATAAGCTAACACCAGCATTTATTGCTGATTGTTGACTGTAGACGGAAGTTGCCTTGACCTCTTGCTACCAAGTCTTCCCTATATGATCAACAGAATTGTTGAACTGTGATCCAAAAACAAACCCTTTCTCCTTTCAGCTCCTTCTATCAGAGTACGTTATTACAACAAGAGGAAAAGTAATTGATTCAATATCATAAATGGCTCTTGCTACTGTGTAGACTAAGAACCACAAAGTCTTATAGCTAAATAAAAATGTGGGATTTGTATCACAGGAGAATTTATCCAGTGTGCCCTTTGTGTACCATACCATGCTCAAATGTGTCAAATGAATTAGAGTGAGTAGACTAAAGAAATCAGTCTAACCTACTGGAGAGCAGCTTAGAAATCTTGAACACAGTGTTTCTGTTAAAGTTGTCATTTCTATCTCCTGGAATATCTGAAACTCTCCAGCGTGAAGATTTTCAGAGTCTTAGAAAACAGAGCTACACAGACCTCTATGAAAGATCAAATGAGTTAACTTTGATGCTAGTACCATATGTCTGATGGAATATGGCAGACAACCATGGTCTTTACAATCCTCATGCTGGAAGAGAAGTGAGTAGGAAGAGAAGATCGAATTTGGAGATATAAAATCTTCTGACTTTGCTCTGTTGCCAGATCTAAAACATGCTCCATGATCTCAGGGGCCTTTCTGAGCACTGGTTTTTATTATAAGTTATATATACAAGTTGTGGTGGTTTAATTTTATTGTCAATTAGACAGCATCTCGAGACCTCTGGGCATACCTTTGAAGATGTTCACGGAAAGAATTGACTGAGTGTGTAAGGCCTGCCCTCAGAGAAGGCAATACCTTCCAGCTTAAAAGTCAGCTAGGTATAAAATACATCCCAGGGAATGTTGTAAGGTGTGTATGCAAGTGTGAATGTATGTTATATGAGTGAATGTATCTGTGTCTGTATGTATATGATTGTGTGTGTGTGTGTGTGTCTCCACTATAACTCTTAAGATGTTATAAAAATAAAAAGACTTAAGTGTGGAAATCATTCCTAATTAATTCAGCACTGAGAATATATTACTTAAAGAAAACAGAATGATTTATTTGTTTTTAATAGCTGAGTAGTATCCCAATGTGTAAATGTACAATTTACTCACAAATTAATGGAACTAGAAAATATCCTGAGTGAGGTAACTGAGGCCCAGAAAGACACACATGGTATGTACTCACTTATAAGATGGTTTTTGTTATTATAGTACGGGATAAGCGTACTGCAATGAACAGACCCAAAAAGTGATAAGTAACAAGGAAGACCCCAGGGAGGATGCTTAAATCTCAGTCAGAAGATGAAATAGAATAGAAAGCAGTGGTGATAGAAGATAGGGGAAAGGTAGAAGAGGGAAGCAAAGGGAAATGAGGGTGGAGATCAGACCTGGGGAGAGGGTGGTAGGTTAGATCTTGCTTCTATTCCCTTTCGCTCAAAAGTTAGTTGGACTTCACTTTGCTCTGCAGATCATATGGATCATCTTATGTTAGTTACTTTCCTAAAAATCACAAAGTTAATTGTCATAAAAATGGCTCTTAAACAGATGAGGCACGGTCACATAAGTTTTCCTGAAATAGTACACTGTTCCACATTGACTTATGATTTTTAAGAGGGTACGAATATTAACAAGAAATATCACTATTTAAAGAAATCCTTCTAAATCTAAAAAAGATAAATGCATCAAAGATATTTTACAAAAAACATTCAAAACATCTGAAAATATCAAAATCACTAGCCTGAGATGAGAAAATTTAAAAGCAAACTTCCTTCTGAGGTGGGATGAGATACGGTCGGGACTGTGATAACAGAACACTGAACCAGCAGTCAATCCTCAAGGTCTTGCTAAGGCTTAGCCACTTACTCAGTTGACTTGACACAAGTCACCTGACTGTACCTAGTCGCGATTCTCTGAGTAAATTAGATGGTTGTAAATTCCTTCTCAGTTGTAACAATCCATATCTATCATTATTTTAAATTGCTATTACAACCTAAATTTCATTTATAATTCTGCCTTCTCTAAAACTAGAAATTTGTGAGTTGGTCCTCCGATGTAATAATTTGCAATCCACTTGACTGAAATGGATTTTAACCTCAAAATGAAATGCTTTTATTGCCTAACCCCTGACATGGAGTGCAGTAAAATTTCTCATCAGACTGCCAATGAACTGAGCACATACCTGAAGACATATTTATCGCTGAATACTAATTTCATCATTCAATCGAAAATGCCACAAATTGAAGCAGTAGGTAAATGCATTCTGCTTTTGCTGTAGGGCAACCTTTGCTGAGACTCCTGGCAGAGCTGCAGGCTTCCAGGTTACGACATCACTGTGTTATTATGAATCGATTTATTTCTCTAATTTGTCTTAACCACCACTGTGCCTTCCCCTGCTCCATCCAAAAGGCACCGCATTCATCTCTTCTGTCCCTTTTCTTCTCTCTGGGGAGAACCTGGCAGGCAAGCAAAACAGAAAGCTTGATTTCTCTATCTAATCTTTCTTAGGCTCTACTGCTTTCTCTTTAAAGAGGGATCATTGATATTTCTTGCTTGTATTCAGCTAAATACATGTCAACTACATTTTTACCTTTAAATATCTTAGCAAGCTGCTCACTCAACATTGATATCTAAAAACTACATACTCTGATAATTTTTTTATATTTACCATTTCCAGCAATTTCTGTTCATAGTCTAACAACAAAATAGTCATTCAATATATAGGGACATTTGTTATGTTCAATTTTATCAAAAGAATGTCAAGTCTTCCCTGCCTCTAGAGGCCTTGCAGGTGTGGCTGCTGTGTCACTGTTGTCAGTGGGTGGCAGAGGGGAGAGAGGCTATGTCTACGTTCAGTGTTCTAACCTGTGAACATCTGAATAATTAATACCTTAACATCCCCTGAAAAAAGCATGCCCAAGATGACCATCAGTCTGCTGCCCATCAGGCCCAAACAGGCTTCCAGGACAGGGAACAAGCTGGAGACTAGAGGGAATGAGCCCAAGACAGACGACCTTTGCAAGGGGCTACTTATGCTGGTAGGTCGAGAATCAAACCCAGGAATACCATTAGGCATCATGAGGCTTGGACAGGTACCACGAAAGCCTCAGGGGGGGAGATTATGTTGGAGATGATCCCTGCCTGAGACCATAATATACAAGCAGGACATAGCACACCTGAGACAACCCCAGATGCTGGGAGGGCCCAGGTACCACTAAGAGAAGCAAATAAGAGGTGGAGAAATAGAAGAGAATGAGAAACAGAAGGATGCATGCACAAAGAAAAGATGCAGAATAGGAATCTAGAGGGTAATGAGAAACAGCCTGAAGTCAGTATCTAGTGATGCCACCTGGAGCCATGGTGGGATCCTGTTCTGTGCTGACACTGAAGGCCGTATCTGAGTCCAAGACCCTGCAACAGCAATCTGTTAACACCGAAGGGTAGGCACACATTCCTGGTCTGAGCTGCTGCCCAGGGATGTGTCAATACCTGGGTACTGTGGGAGAGCTGGCCCTGGGGGCAT
Source organism: Acomys percivali (assembly GCA_907169655.1). Taxonomy (NCBI): domain Eukaryota; kingdom Metazoa; phylum Chordata; class Mammalia; order Rodentia; family Muridae; genus Acomys; species Acomys percivali. The sequence goes on along the minus strand of OU015751.1, from coordinate 62,683,817 downwards.
GACAGCAGAAGAGCTAACATTACCCCTGAAATACATCACCCCTGGCCAGTACTTTAGGAGAACAAGACCAGCACCTCACCTGGGCATCACAGTAGAGATGACCCTGGTGGCAGGGGCACAGTTGGGCCAGCCCCTGTGGACATAAGCATGGGTAAGGGAAAGATGATCCCTTCTCTCCACCTTGCCCCCTACAGCAGTCAGGTGAAATGGCCTTGAGGTCATGACAGCAGTAGAGCTGGTCCAGCCTCCTCACCTGTTGCAGCACTTTGGAGAACAGGTCCTACATGTCACCTGGGAAGCTCAGTGGTGCTGGCCCTGGATGTGGGGTTGTACTAAGCCAGCCCCAAGTTCGTGAATGCTAGAAAGCTGGCCCTGCCTCCTGTCTGCTCTGCGGCAGTGTGGGAAAGGGATAGATGCCCTGCCCAAGCCTCTCCCCTTGCAACTACTGCAGGCAGGAGAGCTGGCCCTGGGGTCATGAGAGCAGGAGAGCTGCCTCTTTCCTTTGCCTGCTGCAGCACTCAGGAGATGTGTCCCTGCACCTCTTCTAGGCAGCACAGTAGAGCTGGCCCTAGATGTGAGAACTTCAGGTGAGCCAACCCTGCCTCTTGTCTACTGGAAGGTGGCAAGGATGGGAGAGATGTGCCCTCTTCTCTTCCATTCCCTCATTTCTTGGCACCTACAGCAGGGAGGAAAGCTGGCCCCAGGGTCGTGAGAGCAGGAAAACTGGCTACAACACTTGGGAGAGCAGTCCCTGTACCTCACCTTGGCGTCAGGGTAGGACTGGCCCTGTTTGCAGGCATTGCTGATGAGCTGACCCCAAGAGCTTGAGAGCAGGAGAGCTACCTCTCAGGCCCAGACCCAGGACTTTGAATTGGTCCACACTAACATTTACCCCATTGATGCACTGCTGGAGCGCATGAAGGGGCTGGTTTTATAGATCTAAAACTACAGGATCTCCATGACACAGGGCAACAGGATATCTGAGAGGAGTCCCAGTGCAGTTCCAGTATTGAGAGTAGCAGAAGTCAGAGGTCTCATACCAGGTCACGGGATCATTGCAATGAACATATGCAAGCGAGGACATATGGACAAAAGGGATACTCTGTGACACACTGCAGCTTCCACAAAGAGATTTTTTTCTCTCTTAGGGGAGGGATGGTTGGTTGTAAGTGTGGAGAATGGGTATGAACAGAGAGGAAGATGAGTGAGACTGATGTGCATGATATGAAACTCATAAAAACCAGTAAAAAGTTAAAAATAAAATAATAAATAAAATTTTTAAATTGTCAACATTGGGGGAAAAAAGAATGTCAAATCTCTAACATGTCATTTTATTCAAGGATAATTGGAAAAATCAGTAGGATAAATGACAGAACTTGGAGCTGTGGGATTAGTTAGTGAGTAAAGGAACAGCCTTAATGTCTGAGTTGAATCCTAAGGACTCACATCATACAAGGAAAGAACAGACTCCTGTAAGTTGTCCTCTGATCTCTACACACATGTTATGATATGTCTACACACACACATACACAATAAAATGTAATGCAAAAAGACAATTTAAAACATAGCTTCTATTTTCATCATATTTCTAGGTAGAATTTAGTTTTACTCATAAATTTAAAAAAATAAAGTGTTTAAAAACATCTTAACCCCAAACCCACTAAGTTTAATTGTAAGATTAAACTAGCTGGTCTTCAACCCCATCAAAGACTTGAGAAAGAATAAAACTTAAATACCTAAGTGAACCAGAAGTGCAGGTTAGCAGCTTCCAAAATGAAAAAATGACTGACACAGTTTACTGCCTGAACAGTCACCCAACACTCTCTATAATATCAGAGAATCATCTTCAGCCTTCTGGCCCAATGTATCTGACAGACATATTTACGAGGCAGAAATTATTAAGGACTTGCTTACCCTGTCTTGGCAGAGTTTGACTCTTGACTCTGCCTGCATCTAAGCTTACCCATTTTTAGACAGAATCTGTCTGTGGCAGAAACAAGGACATTTTGCCCAGTGGCTTGTTTGCCACATTTGAAGCCAACTCCATAAGTAGGTTCTTTGATCCTCTTCATCTTCTTTGAGGTAGGCTGGGTATTGCCAGGAGTTAGCTTGTCTTGTTGTCAAAGAATTTTTAGAATAATAAAAACATATTTAAATGCCATATTCTGTAGGTCTCTGAGGTTTTGAAGAACTTATTTAACCAATTTTACCTTATATATCAAGATAGATGTTTTAAGTTAATAGAGATGAGATATGATAGAAATTTATTTTCATTCAGGAATTAAGAACCAACAAGATAGGAAAGATGTTTACTTCAAGTTTGCCAGATACAAATAGCCAAATCACTATGAATGTAAAATTTATATGGTTTCTAATTTTCTCATGGTTCTTCCTGCTCCATGTAGTTTATTTTATTCATGTGTAATAATATAAATGTATATGTTAAAAAATAAACATAATTTAAAAACGAAAACACACACCCTTACACAATCCAAGCCCTGTGTTCACAGAAAACAAATGGCATTTAGTACTCTAAGATTGTGGATAGATTGCAGCTTTCTTCTTAATATTTTACTCATATGTTTTTATAAATATGTAAGCCATGGTATAATTTATACAATGTATAAAAATTTTAAACTTGTAATTCAATGTGTTTTTATAAAGATGTGTATATAGCCCAGCTTCTGAAACCTGCATAAATAGATAATTTTCCATCATTTCAGGTGATCCATTTGCAGCTCTTGAAAACAAAACTTTTCTAGCAAGGTCATATGGTTCTGTTTTCTATGAACTCAGGTTCGTTTTACCTATTTGAACTTAACTTGAATGGCGTTTGGGATCTGACTTTGAAAAGCAAAATAAAAATTTATCTGTACTGTTGTGGAAAAAACAAAAAATAAAGTATTTAAATATACATATGTTGACTTTTTTAATTCTTTTATAAATTTTCTTTTTAAGAAATCCTACAAAGCTCTGAGGCATCACCAAGAGGAGCAGACACTACAACTTTTGAGTGGCACTCCAGGAAAGTTTCACAAGGAAGGCAATACTTGAAGATTGAAGAACACACCTAAGCAAGGGAGGAAGAAAGGGGAACTGACAGAGCAGAATTTATATAAGCAAAAGCACTGAGGCCATCAACTGTAGAATGGACTGTGACAACAGGGGGGATGATGGTCAGCTTGGTGAAGGAAAGTAGGCATTTCTGGGTAAGGACGATCAAGGATCAGTCAGGGATGGCTGACACTGAGCTGCAGAGGGTCTGGGAGCCCAGAGGGAACAGTGAGAAGGGAAGGCTGTTAGGACAGTGACTGTGATCAGACTTTGCAACAATTCATTCAAGTGGTGTGGAGATAAAGGAAGAGGAGTCTTCAGCTGTAAGGAGTGCTTGCAAAGGTGACGTGATCACTGCAGTGTAGGCCTAAGGCTAAATGCGCTCAGGCTTCGTCTCAATGAGAGGCAACGGGAAGGGGGAGCCTCAGCGCTGCAGTCCATCGCAGGAAGGGTTACTTGCTTAGCACGGAGCAGTGCTTTGAGGTGTCAACAGAAGTGATTGATTTGAAACTACAGTTTTATGAAAGACCAGGAAATGACACCTCTTTAGAAATAAAAAATCAAATGCTTTGACAACATAAACTAAAACAGGAAAGATCCCCCTCATAGTGTGGCTTATGTCTTCAAGCTTCCTCTTCCTCCTTCTTCCATACCTTTTTTTTTTTTTTTTTTTTTTTGACATGATTTCTCTGTGTAGCCTTACCTGTTCTGAACTCACTTTGTAAACCAGGCTGGCCTCAAATTCACAGAGATTTGCATCCCTCTGCCTCCCTGAGAAATGGGGTTACAGGCGAGTGTCACCAAGCCCAGCTATCCCTACAGTACTATCATCAGTTCCTCTCTCTCTCTCTCTCTCTCTCTCTCTCTCTCTCTCTCTCTCTCTCTCTCTCCCTCTTTCTCTCTCTCTGTATTGTTCCCTGCCCTTTACCTCTACCTGGGTAGTGCTTATGAACAGATCCTTCAAGTCAAACCACTTCCTTCAGGAAACATTTCTGAATCTTTTCCACCAAGTTAAGTCTATACCCAATAGGTATGGCTGCCTGTATGTGAATCAGTTGTTTCTAAACTGTGAGCATGCTACACCCACCATCCAAATACCATTCAGCCCATATTTGTGGGCAAGATGGAGCAAGCCAAAGAAGAGAAAAGCAAATGACCAGAAACCAAGGAGATCTGGGATACATCATGGAGTAAAATTTACTTCTCTGTTATTCAGAGAAACGGAAAGGGATTATTGTGAGAACATAGTCCTCCAAATTTTGCTTAGAACCCAGAAGTAAGAGTAGTTCTGTGTGATGTGACAGCAAACCTCTTCTATGCTTACCAAAAAAATTTGCTAGAAATCCTTTCCATTCCTTCTAAAACAAATTGATTTACAAAATAAAAATCCAGTTGATCGTGTGACTGACATTGCTTGGAGATTCCCAGTAGACTGAATTAATTTAAAAAAATAGTTAGTGCATTTAGAAGTTCAGTCAGGCAAGTCGGGCATGGTGGGACAGGCCATTAAAGCCAGACATAAGCAGGTGGATCACTGTGAGTTAGAGAACAGCCTGGTCTAAAAAGCTAATCCAGTGCAGCTAGGGCTAAAGAGACAAACCCTGTCTCAAAAAGCCAAAAGAAGAAGGAAATGGGGGAAGGAGAGGGGAGAAAGTAGGAGGAGGTGGATGCAGAGAAGGCAGAGGGTGGGGGAGTTCAGAGAGGCTTGCTTGAGTTCAACAAAGACTGAAATGGTGATGAGCACCTGCCTCTCTCTAACAGTCACAAAAGAATCTCAGAAATAATACTTAATCCTAAGTGTGAGAAGCAGACCAAGCCCTTTTCTGTCACTCATCACAACATTGTATTATTTTCAGGCCACATCATACAATCACTCAAATTAAGAACAAACACTAACACTAAAAATAGTCTAACTATTTTTAGCAAACCCTTACACTTCCTTAAAGAGATTGGAGGCAATAGTGGAGCAGGAGCAGTTCATAGTAACAGACTAAGGAGTATAACCAGAGAGACAGAAATTGCCAGTAACATTAAAAATTCAGCCCCTGGACTTGGAGCCTTTTAGTACATTTCCTAAACTCACTCCACAGTGACTGAAATGTAAGACCAGCAGTTGGCACAATTGGTATAATTTTCACCCTGCTCTGGAAATTAACCAACTCAAAGCTGATAAAGTCCGTAATTTAACACATAGGGCAAATCACTAAAGCACTTAGCCAGAGAGGTACTAATCTTTCTTTCGTATGTGAACTTGAACTGACTCCTGACAGAAAAATCAAACGAAGAGATTTACCCTAGGGACAGCCTCTAAGAAGCCTTGTAAACAGGAGATAAGGGAATGGATGTGGAAAGAGCTGTTACAGCCCTCTACCAACCAGCCACTGGCTCTCCATGGCCTGAGCCTACAGGTGTAAGCACCCCTTAAAGATATCACTGAACCCAAGGTATTTGGAGGTTAAGAAACTTTTTCCCATACTGATGAAATCTTGTAACCTGAAACACTTGAGATCAAGCAAATTTACCACCCTGCATCCCAGGGGCAGCTACAGACCTGTAGAAAACAACCTTTGCTTTACTAGGTGTTAACAAAATGTTTTGAGCTACCTGCTCCATCTACTTGACATCTGACAAATTTGTAAGTGCCCATAACTTCTTAAAACGAACTGTCTGCTTTGAACTCACAAGGGTTCCAGAAATCCAATATTTTAATCTTAAGAAATTTCCATTAAAAGCAAATCACGACTTGTTGCTTAAACTCATGCAAAAATAGTTATAGTTCCTTGTCCCACTGCTGCCTTCTCTGTCTTGAGACACTGCCATTATCCACTCAACTCATAGTTTTTAAAAAAGACAAATATTTGTCAGTGTGAATTACTGCTATACAACTAAGCAGCTATATGGCCAACTCAGATATTGAACTTCTTAAGTTGAAGTTTCCTTGCCCTGACTTTTACTGACTCTCTCTAAAGATTGCTATAAAGATTGATTGGGACAATATAAAAAGGATACTCCGCATCAACAATGGCACATAAAATATAAACACAATTCTCCTGCACGTCTTTATGCTTTTTTCACTTTCCTGTGTGTATGTGTATATGGTGTGTGTGTGTGTGTGTGTGTGTGTGTGTGTGTGTGTGTGTGTGTGTTTGCTGGGAAGCTTGCTCTGGGATCCCCTCTCTTCACCTTCACAGGCTGGCACCATATGTAGGCACCACATCCACCCAGCATTTATGTGGGTACTGGGGACTCAATCTCCTGTTCTCATGCTGACAGGGTAAGCACATTAACCACTGAGCCATCTTCAGACCCTCCCTGTATGCTTCTTTTCATGACTGTTTGGTCCACATGTTGAGTAACTATGTCTCTTGCCTGCCTCAGAGTGGAATTCCCATTGTTCTCCCTCAGTGTGTGTTTAAATAACCCACTAATCACAAACACTTACCAAATCTTTATCTTCTCAGCCTGAACTCTCTGCCTATGTCTGCTCCTATTGACTATATCCTACCCTCAAGCCAAAAGAATTTTAAAATTGGTCCCTTTATGAAAGAAGAGCTTTGATGTATTTGTTAGAAGTTATGATATCCTCAGTTAAATTATGACTATTCTATAAAATTGGTGTTTATAAAGGCTGTGCACATTTATAGAAAGTTTGATCAATTACCGGGTCTCAAACTACGAACAATTGGAACATTCCCTGGCACTCCCTGAAGGTGTATCACTGCACTCTGTCACGCAAATGATCAATTCTTACACGCAAATCTCAAGAGCTAGGGACAATCTGGTGATTTGTGCAATACGAGAGTCTTGAGTTTACAGGAGAAAGGACAATTTCAGGGAGACTGGAAGGCAGTCAGAAAACACTTGGATAAGAATCAGGAGAAATCCAAGAAGGGAAGATGCTGGTTGATTCCTATTAAGTTATAGCAGTGCTTTGGGGATAAAACATAATTTTTTTTATTGAATTACTGGAACATTAGTCTCTTTGAAGTCAACAAAACTGAAAACAACTTTACAGAATGCTTTTAAAAATAGACATTAAAAAAAAGTTTAAATATTACCTAGTCATCCAAACTCAAGTACCTGCACTAACTTTCTAAGAAATCATGCCTCAGCTCAAAAGCACCACTATTACCTAAAAATTAAATTACATGAGCTCCAGTTCAGAGGACTCTAGACACTAGAAAGTCCTCCTGTATCTAGGTAGAGGTGGTAATCATAACTGAGAATTAAGGCAGACATCAATATACAATTATCATGTGTTTTCTCTCAGTTGTGCTCCCAAGATTTTCTGCAAATAGATAAAATCACATATGTACAGATGACTTTATAGTATGAATAAATGATATTAACAGGAGGGCCAGGAAAACACACTGTGAAGCTAGAGAGTGTATTTCTATGAAGTCTTTAAAGACTTTTTAATTTTTGTTATACGTGTATTTATCTTTTGTGAGAGACACGGGTATCATGATGTATATATGGAGGGTCTGAAAACAACTTTCAGGAGTCAGTTCTCTTCTTTTACTATGTGAGTCCTATGGAATTATCCCAAGTCATTATATTTAGTAAAAAGCACCTTTTCCACTGAGACATCTCACAATAAAAGTATTCTCTAAATAAAAGAAAATATTAAATTTCTCCATATCTTCAGGCCACATCTCTTTCCTTAAAGTGTTAGTCCTGGTTTAAATGCTACTCTCCAGGCTTAAAAGAAGCTCTAATTACATATTTTCATGGACAACCCTTTGGTTTTTTGTTTGTTTTATTTTCATTTTTTATTAATTTATTCAGATTATTATCTAATTTGATATGCCCTTACTTGTATCCTCTCGTTCCTCCTTCCTCCCTCTTTCACCCTATTCCCCTCCCTTGGGTCTGTAACAGAAGGAGACCTCCTCCCCCACCATATGGTCACATCCTATCAAGTCTCATCTTGTTAGCCTGCCTATTCTTTCTCTGAGTGCCATCAGGCCTCCCCACCAGGGGGAAGTGGTCAAACATGGGGCACCAGAATTCATGTCAGAGTCAGTCCCTGCTCTCCACACAACTGTGGATAATGCCCTGTCCATTAGCTAGATAGGAGTAGGGGTTTAATGTTTACTGCATGTATTATCCTTGGTTGGTGCAGTAGTTTGAGCAGACACTCCTGGGTTCCGGATCCACCTGTCATGATGTTCTTCCTGTAGGTTCCTATGACCCTCTGGATCCTTTTTTTTCCCATTTATTTTATTTTATTTTTTAATTAATTTATTCTTGTTACATCTCGATGGTTATCCCATCCCTTGTATCCTCCCATTCTTCCCTCCCTCCCAGTTTCCCCTTATTCTCCTCCCCTGTGACTGTTCCTGAGGGGGATTACCTCCCCCTGTATATGCTCACAGAGTATCAAGTCTCTTCTTGGTAACCTGCTGTCCTTCCTCTGAGTGCCACCAGGTCTCCCCATCCAGGGGACATGGTCAAATGTGAGGCACCAGAGTACGTGAGAAAGTCATATCCCACTCTCCACTCAAGTGTGGAGACTGTTCTGACCATTGGCTAGATCTGGGTAGGGGTTTAAAGTTTACCACCTGTCTTGTCCTTGATTGGTGCCTTAGTTTGAGCGGGACCCCTGGGCCCAAATCTGCCTTTCATAATGTTCTACTTGTAGGTTTCTAGGACCCTCTGGATCCTTCTACTTTGCTATTTTCCCATGCTTCTCTCATCCAGAGTCCCACTAGGATGTCCTCTCCTCTGTCCCAGTTTCCTGGTAAGTGAAGGCTTTTATGGGACATGCCCCTTTTATTTCCCCATTCTCCCATACTTCTCTCACCTAGAGTCCCAATAGGAGATCCCAGCATCTATCCCAATCTATTGGTAAGTAAAGACTTTCATGGGACATCCCTTTTGGGCTAGTGTTCAATTATAAGTGAGTATATACCATGTGAGTCTTTCTGAGTCTGGGTTAACTCACTCAGTATGATCATTTCTAGTTCCATCCATTTGCCCTCAAACTTCAGGATTTCCTTGTTTTTAATAGCTGTGTAGTATTCCACAGTGTAAATGCACCACAGTATCTTTATTCTTTCTTCGACTGAGGGACATTTAAGTTGTTTCCCAGTTCTGACTATTACAAATAAAGCTGTTATGAACATGGTTGGGTATAGGATGGGCAATGCTTTGAATTTCAGAAAGGAATACCATAACACCTAAACTTTCTCATTTTGACATTGTGGTAGGTATTATCAATTCCCAACTTGACAAAAAGCATCCAGAAGGACACCCCAGGGTGTCTGTGAAGACATTTCTAAAGAGGTTTAAGTGCAGAGGAAAGGCCTACCCTAGATGTGGGCAGTACTGTCCTGTGGCTTGGGTCCTAGAATGAATGAGTAGAAAATGAGCTGAGCATTCTTCTTTCTACTTCCTGACTGCAGATGCAATGTGATCAGCTCCCCAACCCCTTGCAGCCATGCCTTGACAACTGGTGAACTGCATCCCCATGAACTATAGTCAAAATGAACCCTTCCTCCAGTCCTTTACCAAACTGCTTTTATCACTATTTTCTCACAGCAATGAAAAGGTAGCTAGTGCAGAGTATTAATTCTTACACAGATTCTTTATGGTATAGTTTATCTCTTTCTCATTCCTTGGTGTTTTGATGTACCCAAATCTTTTAAAATGGTCCACTGAGAAAGGGAAAGAAGGGGCCATGAGCACTGCCTTTCTGGACACTCATATGTATTCATATAACAGTGAATTGCAGCCCCTTTGCCTTGAGAGCCTCACAATCCTGTTAGTCACTTCTAAACTTAACCCAAGTACAGTATCTTTTCTCTTAAAGGAGAGATTTGAAATAGAAAAATAAAGGATGGGGTCATGGGAAGGACTTAGTGGGTAAAGGCCATAGTCATAAAAACCTGGTAACCCAAGTTAAATCCCCAAAATTCACATATGTGGTGACAAAAATCTCTAATTCCAGCACTTCTGTGGCAAGATGGGAGGCAGAGACAAGAGAACTGCCTGGAAGTCCATAGAACTCTACCTTGGAGTATGCAGCATGGCAGCAGAAACAACACAGTGGCTAAAGGGAACTAACTCCTGACAGTCGTACTCTGACCTCCACAGATGTACACACTCTCATTTAAACACACACTTACACATAAAAAAGTAAATAGGTATTTTAAAGGATGGCATTTATCTCTGTTTAATTTCAGTATATTGGATTGAGTCCCTCCTGCTAGTAAGTACAATTTAGACACTGATGATGCTAACAAACAAATTAGACAAATAGACATTACATAGCTTTAAGTCATTGATAAAAGTGTTTAAATGTTAAAATGTAGGAATTGTGACTTTAAAAATGCTTCATTCATTAAAGTGCTTGTTTGAAAATATGAGAACCTGAGTAGAACTCCCAGTGCCCAGATTTTATATGCTAGGCACAGTAAAACACTTGTAATACAAGTGCTAGGCAGGCAGAGACACACAGATCCCTGGGGCTTGGTGGCCAGCCTAGATTAGCCCATTGGAAAACTCCATGTTCAGTAAGATACTTTATTAACAAAAATAAGGTGAAAAGCACCCAGGGAATGATATCTGAGGTTGTCCTCTGTCCCATCTGGTACACATGAACAGGAAACATTTCAGTAATGTATTCAAATCCAACCTGGTCCACACATCATGTCCACATATTAGAAGAGCTTGTAAAAGCCCTTGATCAGCTCAGACACATAGCATCATTTTGGCTGTTTCCTTGATAAGTGAGGACATTCCTCCCAAGAAAGGGTTCAGGTCTTAGTGTGACTCTGCGTGGATCTTGCTGTGACCTCATGATTGTTTCCCCTTTAAATAGAACATAAAACTTTGCTTAATTAACCAATTATTTTAGTATTGTTGTCATGCATATAAGCATTCTTTTTATTTTTAGATGAATACTAAATCATGGTTGAAATTATTTATCCACTCTTATATTAAAATTACCAACAAGAGAGTTTGGGAAGGTTGCTATAGATGCATAAGTATGGTTAAATGTCAAAAAGAATGAATACTATGTTTAAAGAGACCATTTCTTATTATCTACAGATTTTTAGGATAATTGTCTAACTTCTGTATCATACATGCTTGCTCAGTCTCTACAGAATCTCTGCAATAACAAACAATTCAATTAATTTACTTGAAATTCTGAGTAGCATAAAATCTACTTCATAGGATTTGAACTCTGAACTCCTAATGTTCTCACATTCTTAATTACATTGTATTTGAGTTATAGTACTAACATCTTCCACTCTTTTAGAAAAAAAAAACAAAGTATAATAAAAATGACTCCTAGAATTCTACTAGGTAATTTACCATACTGATCTTCTCAGGAATTGCTGTTCTTTCTATGCTGTTTATCTTTCTTTGATAAAATGGAGAAAGTCTGTCTAATTGTCAGTGGTATCCTCTGTGTATGCATGACCGCATCATCACATGTACCTTTTCTGTTGAACTGTACTTTCTCTATTACACATAGCAAATTCCTCAGGATATGCATTTTCTTCTGATTAAGGGCCTCTGGATTCTACTACATCATCAATACCTGATTGTCACTAAGATTCCTCTCAGATATCTTGATTTTGCCCTGTGCCATGGAAATTCTGCAGCTTTTGACTCAAAGTGTGGGGCCTACTCTTTGAAGTGCTGGAGGTGGGGAATGGTTGGGAAACTCTCCTGCTTTCACATCCTCAAGTCTGCCTCACCTTGCCACCAATTCCAGGGCACCCTCTCTTGAGTGCTACAGGTAGTGGGGGACAGGGCCAGCTCTCCCATTCCTATAGCCCTAGGGGCAGCTCTCCCAACAGCTAAAAATGGCAAGAAGAAAGGGGGAGAGCACTCTTCCATGCTCATGTCACCTCACTGTAGATGAGTGGCAGAGTCAGCTCTCCCACAGAACATTGATTTTTATAAAAAGGGAATATTCTTATTCATCTTGATACAGTCTTTTACCCAAATGTAACTCTGACAAAAGGACTAGAACTCACAGGTGTCATATAAACTCCTTCTGAAGTGACCTGCAAAGAATTGATAGCTTGGGTAAATTTCCAGGTCCCCTGGCAGGAAAACAAACATCCTACAGGTTAGGGGCTCAGGATGCTCCAGCATACATCTTTAGATTATTATTGGAAAAGCAAGCGCTTGTGTTTTTCCTTCAGTAACTACTCCCAAAGCAGCTATAAGGCAATCAATAGAAAATCCATACAGAGGAATATCCAGCCTCTGTCTCAGGGCTCTACCCACCTTTCTGAGGAGTCCTGTGAGACTGGACCAGAATCATTTAGCCTGCTGGTGCCGCAGGCACACATAGTTCCCAGCCTCTGGCCCACAACCTTACCAGCCTTACCAATGAGAGCTACCAGACCCCAGGAACATCCAGCCTCTGACCCAGGGCTCTATCAACATTTCCAGGGAGATTTGCCACACTAGACCCCAGGATTATCCAGGTTAGACAGCCCCAACCCAATCACCTGCCAGGAGGTCCAACTGGGACAAAATCAGCAGAAGAAAGATGTGGGCTATTCCTTGAGTTTCAGGCCCATAGCTCTATCCACCTTTCTGAGAAAGGTTGCAGTGGCCCCAGGGACACAAAGTTCCAGCCTCTGGCCCAAGGCTCAACCCACCTTCCTGAGGAGTGACCCTGGACCCAAGAATCATGCAGCCTCTGGCCAATGGCTCTACCCTCCTTCCCAAGGAAGCCTGCCATGTCTTAGGGACAGATAGTTCCAGCCTCTGGCCTACCTACCTTCTTCAGGAGTCCTTTAGGCACAAGAAACACCCAGCCAACACCAGGGACAACCAGATGGATAAAGGCCATCATGAGAGTACAACCAACAAGAGCCAGAACTCAGCTATCCTACTACAATAAGGCCTAGATATTGTAGCACAGCTGAAACTCGGAAAAAAATGACCTTGAATCTATTCTTATAAGATGAAAAGGACCTCTAAAGATGAAATGAATAAATCCCTTAAAGAAATAAAGAAAAATACAATCAAACTGAGAGAGGCTTTTAATGAGGAAATAAATTAATTCCCTAAAGAAATACAGGAAAATGCAATCAAGGAGATGGAGGAAATGAATAAAACTGTTCAAGACCTGAAAATGGAAATAGAATTGATAAACAAAACATGAACTAAGGGAATCCTATAGATGGAAAACATACGGGAACAGAACAAGAAGTAAAGACTAAGTATCAGCAATATAATACAAGAGAGAGGAAAACCTCAGGTGTCAAAGATACAATTGAGCAAACCAATACAACCACCAAGTAACATATTAATCTAGAAGTTCCTGACACAAAACACTCAAGAAATTAGGAACACTATGAAAAGATGAAACATAAGAATTATGGAAATAGAAGAAAGATATCACCTGCTCCAATGACCAGAAAATATTTTCAACAAAATCATAGAAGAAAATTTCCCTAACATAAAGAAAGAGATGACTATAAACATACAAGAAACTTATAGAACATTCTGGAAAGATATCTAGCAAACCCAAAAAGACCACAGATGTCAACTCAGACTACTATACCCAGCAAAACTTTCAATCATCATGAATGAAGAAAACAACATATTCCATGGGGGCAAAACGAATTTAAATAGTATCTATATAAAAATCCAACCATTTAGAAGATACAAGGGGAAGGGGGAATGGGAGGATACAAGTAATGGGATAACAATTGAGATGTCATCTGAATAAATTAATAAAATTAAAAAATAAAAATAATTCAAAAAAAAAAGAAGATACTAAGGGGAAAAAAACTCCAACCAAAGGAGGTTAATTACACCCAAGAAAACACAGGAAATAAATCACTCCACTGCAGCAAAACCAAAAGAAGAGAAGTATACACACACACACACACACACACACACACACACACACACACACACACAACCGCAATCAATATCAAAATGACAGGAACTACCAATCATTGTCCACTAATGTCTCTCAATGTCAGTGGATTCAATTCCCCAATAAAAAATATACAGGCTAACAGAATGGATTTGAAACAGGATCCATAATTCTGCTGCATACAACAAACATGCTGCAGCAACAAAGAAAGACATTACTTCCGAGAAAAAGGGCTAGAAAATGGTTTTGCAAGCAAACAGACCCAAAACTCAAGCTGGAAAAGCTATTCTAATATCTAATGAAATAGACTTTCAATAAAAAAAAAGGGGGGGAGACGCATCATACACATCAAAGAAAAAACACACCAAGTGGACATCTCAAAATCTGAGCATCTGTGTCCCAAATACAAAAGCCTCACATTTGTAAAAGAAATATTACTAAACCTTAACTCACACATCAAACCCCACACATTAATAGTAGGAGACTTCAACACCCCACTCACACCAATGGACAGGAAATTAAAACAGAAACTAAACAGAGAAATGATGAAACTAACATATACTATGAATCAAATGGACCTAACAAATATCTACAAAACATTCCACCCAAATATAAAAGAAGAAAACTTCTTCTCAGCACCTCATGGAACCTTCTCAAAAATTGACTATATACTTGGTCACAAAGCAAGCCTCAACAAAGACAAGAAAATTGAAATACCCACCTGTGTCTTATCAGATCACCATGGACTAAAGCTGGACATCAACATCAACATCAACATCAACAGAAAGCATACAAACTCCTGGAAACTGAACAAGTCTCTGCTCAATAATCACTGTGTCAAGGAAGAAATAAAAAATAAACTCTTAAAATTCAATAAAAAGGAAAGCAAAACATAACCAAACTTATGGGGCACAATGAAAGCAATGGTAAGAGGAAAGTTCATAGCACTAAGTTCTTAAATAAAGAAATTGGAGCAATCTCATACCAGCAACTTAAAGCACACCTGAAAGCTCTAGAACAAACAGAAGCAAATAAATCCAAGAAAAGTAGATAGCGGGAAATAAAAAAAATGCAAGGCTGAAATCAGAAAATTAGAAACAGAAAACAATACAAAGGATCAACAGAACCAACAACTTATTCTTTGAGAAAATCAACAAGAGAGACAAAGTGTTAACAAAACTACCTACAGGACAGAGAGGCAGTATTCAAATTAACCAAATCAAAAATGAAAAGGGGGCATTCCAAGATACACTGGGGAAACCCAAAGAATCATTAGGTCTTACTTCAAAAGCCTGTATGCCACAAAACCAGAAAAGCTAAATGAAAAAGATGGTTTTCTTAACAGATTCATCTTACCCAAGTTGAATCAAGATCAGATAAACACTTTTAGCACAGTACTCCTCAAACTACTCCACAAAGTAGAAACAGAAGGAACATTGCCAAACTCCTTCTATGAGGCCACAGTCACCCTGATACCAAAACCACCCAAAGACCCATCAAAGAAAGAGAATTTCAGACCCATTTCCTTGATAAACACTGATGCAAAAATACTCAATAAAATACTTGAAAACGGAATCCAAAGATACATCAAAAATATCCACTATGATCAAATAGGCTATAGTCCAGGGATGCAACAGTACTTCAAGATATGAAAATCCATCGATGTATTCCACTATCTAAACAAACTGAAAGAAAAAAGTCACATGATGATCTCATTAGATGCTGAAAAAGCCTTTGACAAAATTCAACACCAATTCATGTTAAAAGTTTTGGAGAGATCAGGGATATAAGACTCATACCTAAAAATAATAAAGGTCATGTAGTGGAATCCTATAGCCAATATCAAATTAAATGAAGAGACACTTCATAAGACAACTAAAAGATATCGAAGGGATACAAGCTGAAAAGAAAGAAGTATAGGCATTGCTATTCGGAGATGATATGGTAGTATACAGAAGTGACCCCCAAAATTCTACCAGAGAACCCCTACAGCTGGGAAACACCATCAGCAAAGAGGCTGCATACAATATTAACTCAAAAAAATGAGTAGTCCTTTTGTATACAAAAATAAACAGGCTGAAAAAGAAATTAACTAAACAAAACCCTATGTGATAGCCACAAATAATATAAAATACCTTCGTGTAACTCTAACCAAGCCAGAATAAGACCTGTCTGACAAGAACTTCAAGTTTCGGAAGAAAGAAATTGAAGAAGTTATAAGAATATGGAAAGATTTCCCAAGCTTATGGATCAAGAAGGTGAACATAGTAAAATTGGCCATCTTAACAAAAGAAAACTGCAAATTCAATGCAATTCACATCAAGATATCAACACAATTCTTTAAAAACCTTAAAAGAACAATTCTCAGTTTCATATGGAAAAACAATACACCCAGAATACCTAAAACAATCCTATACAATAAAAGAACTTCTGGAGGATCACCATCTGTGATTTCAAGCTGTACTACAGAGCAATAGCTTTTAAAATACCATGATATTGGCATAGAAACAAACAAGTTGGTCAATGGAATAGAACTGAAGACACAGAAATAAACTCACACACCTATAAATATCTGATTTTTGACAAAGAAGCCAAAACCATAGAATGGAAAAAAGAAAGTATCTTCAACAAATGGTGCTAGTCTAACTGGACTCTTCACATAGGAAATTGCAAATAAATCCATACTTATCACCTTGCACAAAACTCAAGTCCAAGTGTATGAAAGACCTCAACATAAAAACAGATACACTGAATCTAATAGAAGAGAAAGTAGGGAAAAGCTATGAATGAATAAGTACAGGAGACAACTTCCTGAACAGAACACCAACAGCTCATGCTCTAAGATCATCAATTAATAAATGGGACCTCATGAAACTGAAAAACTTCTACAGGGCAAAGGACACTATTAATGGGACAAAATGGCAACCTACAGCATGGGAAAATATCTTCACCAACCCTACATCCGACAGAGGGCTAATATCCAAAATTTATAAAACATTCAAGAAATTAAACAACAACAAAAATAAGCCAATTAAAAACATAGTACAGAGATAAACAAAGAATTATCAATAGAGTAATTTCTAAAGGCCAAGAAACATTTAAAGAAATGACTAATGTCCCTAGTCATAAGGAAAATGCAAATCAAAATGATCCTTAGATTCCATCCTATACCCGTAAGGATGGCTAAGATAAAAAACTCAAGTGACCACACATGCCAGCAATGCTGAGGAGCATGGGGTTAATCCCTTCATTGCTGGTAGGAGTGCAAACTTGTACAACTGCTATAGGTATCAATCTGGAGGTTGCTCAGGAAATTGGGACTAGATCTACCTCAAGACCCAGCTATGTCACTCCTGAGCATATACCCAAAAGATGCTCCAGCATACCAATAGGACACTTGCTCAACTATGTTTATAACAGTTTTATTCATAATAGTCAGAATTTGAGAACAACCTAGATGTCACTCAACTGAAGAATGGATAAAGAAACTGTGGTACACTTACACAATGGAATATTACTCAGCTATTAAAAACAAAAACATCGTGAAATTTGCAGGTAAATGGATGTAACTAGAAAATATCATCCTGAGTGAGGTAACATTGACCCAGAAAGATATTCAAGGTATGTATTCACTTATAAGTGGATATTAGATGTAAAATACAGGATAACCATGCTACAACTCACAGACCTATAGAAGCCATGGAAGCCCAAGTCAGGATGCTTGAATCTCACTCCGAAGAAGAAATAAAATAGATATCTGAAGTAGATGGAAGGAGGGAGCTAGATGGAAAGAGGATGGGGATGGTAATGGAGGACGGGATCAGGTATGTGGAGAATAAGTTGGGGGGAGGACCTGGAAAGAGAACTTAAGTCAATTGGAAGGTGTGGGGCATCTCTGGGTTAGGGTAAATTGCCAGGATTCTATCAGGATGACCATAGCTGAGACTCCTAGCAACCAAGAACATGGAGCCTAAACTTGCCACCTCCTTCAGCCAGGTGGGACTTGTAGTGCAGGAAGGGGGACACCAGACCACCTATAAAACCTTTGACCCAAAATGTGTCTAATCTACAAGAAGTTTACAGATAGAGATTGAGCAGAGATTGAGGGAATGACAAACCAATGGCTGGCCCACCTTAAGACCCACTCCATGGGAGAGAAAAAATCCCTGACCGTATTAAAGATACTCTGCTAGGCTTGCAACAGGAGCCTAGCATAACTGTCTTCTGGGAGGCTTCACAGAGCAGATGATGGAAACAGATGCAGAAACCCACTGCCAAATAATAGGCTGAGATCAGGAATTTTGAGGAAGAGTGGGAGAAAAAGTTAAGGGGTCTGGATGGGGTTAAAGACACACACACAAAAACAAAAACAAAAACAAAAAAAGAAAAAAGAAAACAAAAACCTACAGAGCAACGTATCTTGGGCCTATCACAGAGACTGAACTACCTAGCAAAGACCAGGCATGGACTGGACCTAGACTCACTACACATATGTAACAGATGTGCAGCTTAGTGGGTCCCCAGCAATGGGAATAGGAACTGTGTCTGACTCTGTTGTGTGCCTTAGGATCTGTTTCCCCTAGTCGGGATCGGGATGCCTTGTCTGGCCTCAGTGGGAGAGGATATCCTTAGTCCTGCTATGACTTGATGTCACAGGGTGGGTTGTTGTCCCCTGGGTGCCTTGCCTTCCCTGAGAAGAAGGATAGAGGAATGGGAGAGGGGGTGTGAGGGTAGGACTGGGAAAAGAGAAGGTGGGGGGGCTGGGATCAGGCTGTCAAGTGATTAAATAAATTAATAAATAAATGAAAAACAAAAAATAAATAAAATAACATCATTTCTCTCTTCCTTTTCCTCCATCCAAACACTCTCATATAACTCTCCTTTGCTGTCTTTCAAATTCATAGGCCTTTTCAATAATTGTTATTATATATATATATTCTCAAATATATAAGTATAATCTGGTCTGGTATAATGTCTCTTTTGTTAAAGGTGTCTTAAGACCAAATAAAGAGCTGTTGGTTAGCATCAAGGTGCTCATGCCGCTACTGGCTACATAGGACTATTGAACTGAGATGGTCAGTGTTGTGGTTCATAGGTGTCACCGCCGAGTAGGACTGTTGGTTGCTTTCCTCCTTTGGAAGCTTACATGTCACCTTCTGGCACCATGAAAGAAAGGTTTTCAGGTCAGTTCCAGTGCAGAGACCTGTGTACATGGTATCTTCAGCAATGGGGACTTATCTTCCACATATGAGGGCAAACAAAGACTATAGCAATAGCCTATAAGTGGTTTGGAAATCTCTGGAACAACTCTACCCAACAACCCTCATGCCTGGTGTTTGGTGTTCACTAGATGGCCTATGGCTCTTGGAGGGAGCCTTGTCAGTCTAGGTAAGAAAGTTTCATTTAAACTATATATGTATCTTTATATACCAACTCACCTGTATACCAGACATGTTTAGAGAAATAGTTCATACTATGATTCCTTATGAATATTCAGATATTCTTACTGTTATTTCACCCCTCTTCTGTATTTATATCTCTCTCCCTTACTAATTAGAGCCATCTGATTTGTTGGGGTTTTTTTTTCCATTTTCCCCTTTGGATCACTTGTACTCTGTTATGCCTCTCTCTATTGTCCTCCCCCAACAGTGACTCCTTAATTTCCTACTTTCTCTAGTATACATACTTATATCTAAGGATTCAAAGCAAAAATCACAGATGAGAGAGAACACAACACATGACATTTGTCTTTCTGGGTCTGGATTACCTGACTCAATAGGATCTTTTCTTGTCCATTTATCTCCAAGGTTCATTATTTTATTTTTGTTTACAGTGAATACGTACTACATTTTCATTATCTATTTATCAGCTGAACAATACTTAGTTTGTTTCCATCTCCTAGATATTGTGAATAGAGCAGAAATGACTGTACCTTAGCTTGTATTTGTGTGGTGGACTGCCAAGTTCTTAGGACATATGCAAAGATTGGTGATATGGTAGCTCATATGGTAGCTAGGTCATATGGTAGATTTATTGTTAGCTTTTGGAGGAGTTGACAAACTGATTTCCAGACTGGCTTGACCAGATTGCAACCCACCAACAATGGATGAGGTTCCTTTTTCCATACTCACCTCAACATTTATTGTGGGCTGTTTTGTTGATCTTTGCAATTCTGCCTGGGGTAAGGTAAAATCTCAAAGATTTTTTGTTTGTATATTTGATTGTTTTTTATTTCTCTGTCTCCTAAGAACAATAATCATTTTTTAAAATATTTCTTAGCCATTTTTTTCTTATTCTGAAAACTCTTTGTTTAGATTCCAAGCCTACTTGTTAGATGAACCTTTTCTGGCTCTTTATTTTTGAGTTCTTTATATATTCTGGACATAAACCCTCTGTAAGATATATATAGCTTGCAAAGGTTCTTTCCCATTCTATGGGCTTTCCTTTCACCTGGTTCATTGTTTTTTTTAGCTGTAGAGAAGTTCCACTTATCAATCGTTGGCCTTAATTCTTTTTTTTTAGTAAACAAAAACAATATATTTTGGGTTGTGATAATTTCTGGGAAGGAAAGAAACAATACTTGAGATAGGAAATAAAAGACACTCATTTCGTTAAAAAAATAACACCAAAAGAAAGGTGCTGCATTAGTTATTTTTTCTCACTGCTATTGCAAAAAAAACCCAAAAGAAACTTGGGAGAAAGGTTTACTTTTGCTCAGTGGGATAAAGAAATTGAGGCAGGAGCAAGAAACAGCTGCTCACATTCCAGAACCACTGAGAGATGAGTGTTGTACTCTGCTCACATTCTCCTCCCCTCCCCTACTTGTTTTAAAAGTATTTACTATAGCTCAAGCCTTGGCTTATACTATTTCCCACCTAGCTCATATAATTTAATTAACCTGTTTATTCTAGTCCAAGTCTGCCATGTGGACCATTACCTCTCCTCTACGCCTGATTGACAAACACTCAATCTCATGCCTTTCAATTCTACCCACAGTTCTTATCCCTGCCTGGAAGTCCCACCTTTCCTCTGCTTTCCCCCTTTTTATTAAATCAGAGATACCAGGCTATATAGGATTGTACCACCCACACTTGTGAGTTTTTCCACCTCAGTTAAACCTCTCTGGATATTTCCTCATATGCTGCCCAGTGGTATCTTCCTAGATTATTCAAAATCCTGTCAAGCTGACATGAAAGATTAGGGGTATCATAGATGAGTAGCTATCTTATTTATGAATATAATAGTTGTGCTGTGAGCTCCAAAGTTCTCTATTTCCTTACTTGATTTGCCTCATCTGGTCCCAGAATCGAATGAGAACAAATCAAAAAAAGATGCTGCCTACTACAATTCTAATTCAAATCCACTTCAGAAATTAAAATGCCATCTCAAATTCACATCTCTTATAATGTTCTCCCAATGCTCCAACTCTGTATGATTAGCAAGTAGGAAAAGGATAGGATAAAATTCAGTGTTTTGAATTGTTTGTGCCCCTTCACATAAAAGTGAAGTAGCTCCCTTTTTGTACATTTGGGGCAAAGCCATACACATTTTCCAAACTGAAGCATTAAGTGAGGGAGTTGAAAGCCTGCAAATTCACCCCAGGGAAACCCAGCATTTAAAATGTAGTAAAATCTACATTTACCTATAAAGCACTCAGGTAGAGTCTACTGAGACTACTTGAGAGGTTGTGAAGAAACCAATTAAATTGAATAAAAATGTTAAGGATTACGCAGCAAAGTAAAAACATCCTTAAGTTCCAAGTCAACACTGATGTCTGTCTGTCTGTCTGTCTGTTTCAAGACATGGCCACTCTGTGTAGTGTTGGCTGTCCTAGACTAGATTTGCAGACAAGGCTGGCCTCAAACTGAGAGAAATCCACTTGCCATAGCCTCCCAGGCATGCACCACTGTGCCCACCTGACACTGGTATCTTTTTCTCATTTTTTAAATCATAGTCCCAAATGTTATTAATTTATCACATTCATTCAAGACAAAAAATTTTCCCTGTAGGTTCAAGTAGCTTGTACCAAATAAAAAACATAGAAAAAGCCAGTTCACCAAAATTCCTCCACTTGAAAGTACAGGGTGTGATTCAAGCAGATGTTAGGGGTTTTTTTCCTGTGAACTAAAGTGGTAAGGAATTTCCAAGTTCCAAGGAATAATCCAGAAGCCAGACACAAAAACCGTTAGGTTCCCTCTCTCATGAGTCTCATTTGAGTAAATAAATATAAAGGATCCACAGTCCTGCTTTCTTCTGAAGGTCTCTGGAGCTTTAAAAGCACAGACTGGTTAATTTTAACATCAGACATTCATTTTCTCAAAATTCTAAAAGCAAATAGTCCAAGATTAACGTAGAGCAAAATTGCTTTCTTCCAAGACAAAGCTCCCTTGTGTATAGGTGTCTGTCTTCTCCTTGTGTCCTCACATGACTTTTGTTCAGCATCATATATTTGTTCTTTTCAAATTTCCCATAATACTAGATTCAGCCCATTGCAATTACCGTGTGTGTGTGTGTGTGTGTGTGTGTGTGTGTGTGTGTGTGTGTATGTGTGTGTGTTTCTGCTCATGTACCTGTATATCTGCATGCATGTGTGCATGCCTCTATGTGTATATGTGTGCATGTATGTGTGTGTGAGTGTACGTGTGTTGTATGTATGGACATGCATATAGCTGTGTATGTATATGTATGTGTGTGTGTGTGTGTGTGTGTGTGTGTGTGTGTGTATACAATTGTTGCTGCTGGAGATTGGACTCAAACATGCTAAGCAAATATTTGACCACTGAGATGCAATCCCAACACTTGATTTTATTTTAAATTAACTTTTTAAAGACCCCTCCCATTTCAAAATAATCTTATTCTAAAATACTGAAGACAATACTCCAAGAGAAAAAAATATGAAATGTCTAGTAAGGCAGCTGGATGACAATTCTGAAGAAAAGAAATGCCTTGTATGATATTCTTCTACCATGGCATAAGACAGAAGGTCTGATTTCAGTTTGACGTGCCAAAACCAGAGATTTTACTGTCAAGATTTAGTGATAATTTCAAGGATACTAATAATCAGATGGCAATAGATGCAGAGTAACATGGTTCTGAGATAACCCATAGGGTTTCCTGGGTCCTTCTAATATCAGATATTCATTATCCAGCCCAAAGTAGCTAAGAGGCTTCTACTGAGGTAAATAGGAACTTCTCCATAGAGAGGAAATTTTAAGAATATAGAAACCCTCTATTTTATGACCTGTAGAAGACATTCCACCAGAGAACTATGCCACATAAATCCATATACCCTAAATTTGGCTACTATGGTCGGGAACTGTGGTTGTCTACTTGGCACATCTGAGAAGAGGAAACACAATTGAGATCTTGCCTCTTCCACATTGGACCATGTCTTAGTTACTATTCTATTGCTATGATAAAACACCATGACCAAGAGATCTTACAAAGAAAAGCATTTAATTGAGGGCTTGTGTATCATTTCAGATGGCTAGTCCATTTTCATCACAGCATGGAGAACGGCTGTAGGGGGACAAGCAGGGTGTTAGAGATAGAGCTGAAAACTCACATCTGAAAGTTACAAGAAGAAAAAGAGCCTGAGCCGGGCATGAACTTTTGAAACTTCAAAGCCTACCATGTCTTCTCCTACAAAGCCACACCTATTCAAACAAGGCAATGCCTTTGTCTTAGTCAATGTTCTATTTCTGTGAAGAAATACCATAACCATAGTTACTCTTTTTTGGTTTTTCTTTTGTTGTTGTTGTTGTTGTGTTTTTGTTGTTGTTTTGTTTTGTTTTGTTTTTTGAGGCAGGGTCACTCTGTGTTAGCCTTGGCTGTCCTGGAGTTGCTTTGTAGACCAGGTTGGCCTCGAACTCACAGTGATCCACCTGCCTCTACCTCCTGAGTGCTGGGATTACAGGCATGCACCAACACATGGTTACACTTATAAAGGGAAGCATTTAATTGGGGCTTGCTAAGAGTTTCAGAGATTTAACTCATTGTCAGTGTGGTAGCATGAAGGAAGACAGGATGCTGGAGAAGAAGCTGAGGGTTTTACATCTGGATCCATAGGCAGCAGGAAGAAGAAGAGACTGGGCCTGGCTTGAGCATTTGAAACCTCAAAGCCCACACCCAGTAACACACTTCCTCCAGCAAGGCTACACCAACCCCAACAAGGGCATGACTACTCCAGCAAGTCCACACTTCATGATAATACTCACTAAGCATTCAAATATATAAGGCTAGGGGAGCCATTCTTACTAAAACCACCTCTACTTTGTAATCCTTCATAACAGTCCATCAACTAAGAACAAAACATTCAAATCCATGAACTTAATTGGGGAAATTCTCATTCAAACCACCAAATTGATATAGGAGAGTCCAGCCCACTATATATAATGTCATTCCTGGGAAGTAGCCTTGGGATGCATTAGAAATTTAGCTAACATAAGCCTGGAGCAAGCAAGAATTATTCCTCTGTGGTCTCTGATTTAGTTCCTTCCTCTAGGTTCTTGTCTTGAGTTACTACCATGACTTCCCTCATTGATGGACTCTAATATGTAAACCAAATTAGTTTCATCCTCCTTCAGGTTGGTTGTATTCACTGTTTTAGTAACAGCAGCAGAGACACAACCTTCATGGTTACCATATGCAATCTTAAACCAGGAATATAAATAGGATTCTAGTCTCATCAAAAATCATTCATCCATCAACATGTTTACAAGATTCTGCTTTGCTTCTTTCCCCAGTAGCATACCCTAGTGATAGGAGAAAAAAAATGAGTCTGGATACATACTTTAATTTATTTCCTAGGGACATAGTACAATGTAAACTTACTCTACCATATCCCTACACTGTCTTCAGTATATTTCCATGGCACATTCATGTCAAAGGTAAGACACTGAATGGACTATTTGGATTAGGACATCTCGTTGCAAAGCAGCATAATGATGTGCTAGGAGCATCTTCACAAAAGATGCGCCATTATTCATTTATCTTCACTCAACAGTTCCCAGGTGCCTCCTGAGTGCTAAGTACCATTTTTAGTCTCTGGATAAGAGCAATGAATAAGTTATTCATAGCCCTTGCCTGTGGGGTTAATGGTTAGCAGATAAGGCAGATGATGAGCTTTAATGAGCTATAACAAATTAGAAAGGAGAATACTGTAGACCAATCCAAGAGAGAAGGAAAGGTGGTAGGTGGGAGCTGGAGCCAAAGAATGACAATCAGAAAGACAATGCTGTTTCCTTCTCTTTCCTGTGTCTAATTCAGTGGTTCTCAACCTTCCTAATGCTGCAACCCTTTAATACAGTTCCTCATGTTGTAGTGACCTTCAATCATAAAATACTTTTCATTGATAGTTCATAACTTAATTTTGCTACTGTTACAAATCATAATGAAAATGTTGATATGCAGGATATCTGATAAGCAACCCTGTTAAAGGGTCATTTGGCTCTCAAAGGGGTCCTGACCTACTGGCTGGGAATCACTTATCTATCTACTTGGTTCTGTGAGTAAGGGTGCACTGAACCCACCAAACTGGACCACTTTGTGGGTAGAAAGAAAAGTCTACTTGAGGACTCAAACTGCCAGGTTGCCTCTGAAAATAAAGGACTTCAATTTGGCAGAAAAGCAAGTGGATTTTGTATGGCAGTCATCACGGTGGGGATCTTTGAGCTGATACCAGCTGTTAGGATTAATCAGGAACTAGTTTTTTTTGTTGTTGTTTTTGTTTTTTTTTTCCACAAGAGAAGTGGTAGTTTCCTGGTAAATAGAAACACATTTTAGGAGGTCCCTGAGGAATGCTGCATTTAGTCTTCTGTTTACCCAATAACAATTTCTTCCATTGACCCAGAACCCTGCTTGTACCAGGCACAGGCCCTCATCTTAGGAAACTTTCATCAGCATTGCCATTTTTAGAACCCATTTTGAACCTAACAGGTCCCTAATGCTTTAGTTTACAATATAGATGCTGCATGTGTATTTATTTTCAATCCACTTTATGACATATAATTGTATGGATAGAAAGACAACAGAGAATAAAATGTGCTGAAATATTCCTTTTAAGAAAAGTTGGGGCCAGGTGTTGTGGCACATGCCTGTAATCCAAACACTCGCGAGGCAGAGGCAGGCATCACTGTGAGTCTGAGGCCAGCCTGGTGTGCAAAGCAAGTCCAGGACATCCAAGGCTACACATAGAAACCTTGTCTCAAAAAACAAAGGAAAAAAGAAAGAAAGAAAACTCTGACACAATCCAGGAAAAAAAAAACCATTCCAAATTTTTTTCTTAATTTGAGGAGTCTATTATTAATGACAAAAGGTGGATTTTTCAAATGAATAGATATCCTTAGATCTATAAACTTGCAGGATGAGTTTGATGTCTCTGGACATGGTTTTCACAAAACTATTTACTAAGCAAGGGTCATTTCTGTGGAACAAATGAAATCACCATCCAGGCACATTTTGTCAGAAGATCCAAATCAATAAGTCATGATGTCAGAGAATGAAAAGCTTGTATTCTGGAGGTAGTTGACTTGTTAATTATAATATATATATAACAATGAGAAGAAATTTTACGGGGTTTGATGGCTGTTTAAAGACTGGGATGAAGAATCCTGTGGGGGAGAAGTGGAACTGAAGAATGTGTCAGAGATTTGTCACACAGCTGTAAGAAAGTTCTCCACCAAAGTGTTATTCTCTTCTCAGCAAGTTTGCTAGAAACATGCTCCTTGGGCCAAGTTCAAAGAGTCCTGTGATGGGTCTGTGAGGTAGACACTTCTACGGGTGTGGTTCTGTGTCAAAGAAAACAGCAAATAACAACAGGCCTTCTGCACAAGCAGTATGGCTCAAGTCCAGAGTATTATGAATGGTGCTTAGTGCTAAACCAGGAAGCCAAGTGGAATTTCTGAATCCCTGTCATACACTGAAATAAAATGAAGTTGAAATAGACAGATGTTGCCCCTAGATTTGCTAGGATTATAGTCTGCTGAGGACTAAGCTATTTTGTTTACTGGGAAAAGAAGGGGGACAGGCTGGCATCAACTTTATACAAATCCACTTGCCTCTCCCTCTGAAGTGCTACGATTGAAAGCATGTGCCACCACTGCCAGCCTGATCTACATAGTGAGTTACAGGATAGCCAAGGATACATGGTGATCCCCTGTCACAAAAAAAAAAAAAAAAAGTGGGAGAGGGAATGAGGGAATAAGCAAAACTATGCAGTGCAGTCATGGGGCTGCTAGCCAAAACTGTTTAAGGATATCCTGAAACAGCCAGCATATAAGCCTGAATTATACATAATTGAACAGGGCTTCTGGCTAAAGACAGCAAGGACCCACCAAAATAAAAATATGGTATTTTTTGTCTGAAATTTTCATGCATTTATATAAGGGCTGTCAATCATTTTTACATCCCACTTTGCATAACCCAGTACCGTTCTCAACAAATCACCCCCATTTCATGTCTAGTTCTTATGTGTGGCTCATTGAGTTAGTTAGAGTTTCTTGCCTTGAGCAGTTGTTGACTGAATAATGGTTAACTTATCAGTGGCTATGCCACTAAAGAAAATGCCTACCCTACCTCTGCAAGTGTTAACTCTTGATAACCTCTCAGGAACTAATGGGGTCTCATGATCCCCTCTTCCATTCATGAGGGAACATTGGCAGTCCTAATCTTGTACATGTCTTATGCAGCTAATCACAAATGTTATGAGTTCAGGAGTGCAACAGCTATCATATCCAGAAGACATCAATTTGCTAAACATCTCTCCATCCTCTGCCTCCTGCATTCTTTCCATTTTCTCTTCAATGATGCTCTCTGCACCTTGGAGGGGTGATACAGCTATTTGTTGATAAAATAAAAAATAACCAGACATAATATCTCACACCTATAGACCCAGCATTAAAAGAGCATGAGGCCAAGGATCAGCCATGAGTTTGAGGCTAGCCTGATCTCCATATAAATAGATACTGTCTAAAAGTAATAAGTGAAACATTAAATGAAAGGAATAAATATTGTATGCTCTCTTCTCATACAGAACCTGTGTGTGTGTGTGTGTGTGTGTGTGTGTGTGTGTGTGTGTATGTGTGTGTGTGGTGTGGTGTGTGTATGTGTGTGTGGTGTGTGTGGTGTGTGTTAAAATTAGAAAAAAATCATGAGAGAGGAAAAAGAGATCTTATGAAAGGAATAAGGGAGAAGGAAATGCTAATGGGATGCATGTGACATGAAAGCAGAAGGGGGGATGTCAAGAAGGAGGAATGATAGTAGAGCAGAAAAAAGGTTATTTGGAAGGAATGGGAGGACAAGAAGGATAGGAGAATAGAGAACTAGAAGGAACCAGAAGGTCATAGAAACCTACAAGAAAAACAGCATGATGGGCAGATCTGGAACCCAGGGGGGTCTGCTCAAACTACTGTACCAACCAAGGACAATGCATGCAGTAAACATTGAACCCCTATTCAGATCTAGCCCACAGACAGGACATTCTACACAGTTGTACAGAGAGCAGGGACTGACTTTGACATGAACTCTGGTGGCCCATATTTGACCACTTCCCCTTGGTGGGGATGCCTGGTGACAATCAGAGAAAAGATAAGCAGTCTACCAGGATGAGACTTGATAGGCTGTAACCATATGGTGGAGGAGGTGGTCCCCTTCTGTCACAGACCTAGAGGAGAGCACTAGGGTAAAAGAGGGAAGGAGGGAGGGACAGTAAGATACAAGTGAGGGGATAACAACTAAGATGCAATCTGAATAAATTAAATAAATAATTAAAAAATTACACAAATAAAAAGAAAAGAAAATGCGGTAATGAAACACAGTATTTGGTATGCTAACTTTAAACATTATTTTTTAAAAGAAATAAACTGGTCTGATCTGCAGTGAAGAGACCGCAGAAACTACCAGGAGCCACTGACCACTGCAGGAGCTGGAGATCACTGGGTAAGAGAGATCTGCACAGTGTGGACCACCACGGGCCAATGGGTGGCTCTGACCTCCTGCCATCCAGAGGCACACAGAGGAGGGCATACTTGTTCTCACAGCCTAGACCAGATCTTGCATGAGAGCTGGGAGTTTTGGCCTTGATTGGCAGCATGAATTCAATAAATGGGACAGAAATTATCCCAGCAGTGAAGCATTAGAGTTCCTGGACTAGGGAAATATTGGGAATTGGTGGATCACCCCTCAGGTCCTATACATCCACCCCGCACCTGTCCACAGAAAGCCTAGGTGCCACACAGGGATACAGATGGCTATGGTTGGTGTGACCAGAAGCTGAGTGTGGTCTGAGACCCAAGACACTACCAGCAGCATTCAGACCAGGAGAGCAAGGGATCACTGTCTGAGAGAGACCCTCATGGGCAGGACTGACCTCCTGCCAGTCACAGGCACACAGAGGAAGGCCGACCAGTCCCCAGAGCCTGTCTGGAGCCTGCCTGCGATCTGGAAGCTGTGGCATTGCTTGGCAGCATGAAATCTGAAATCATCCCGAGAGTGAAGCATCACTATGGAAATTTTGGAGAAACAGGTAGATCTGTCCTCAGACTCCCTCTGCACAACACCAGAAGCTACCTTCCAACATCAGAGATGGCAAAATGACTAATGGCCAGCATAAAAATATAAACAACAAAAAACCAAACAATATGACATCTCCAGATCCCAGCTATCCCAAAGAAAGCAACCCGGAGAACTTAAACACAATTGAAATACAAGAAAATGACCTCAAATCCTTAGTAATGAAGATGATAATGGAAGACATGAATAAAATCTTTAATCAAATGTGGGAAGATGCTGCCAAATAGGTGGAAGATATAAAAGAGGCCCTTTAAAAATTTCAGGAAAATACAAACAAACATATGAAGGAAATCAATAAAACAGTTCAAGACCTGAAGATAAAAATGGAAACAGTGATAAAAGCACAGATAGAAGAAAAAATGGGAATGAGAGACCTTAAAGAACATTCTTCACAGTTGAGTGGAGAGTGGGGTATGACTTTCACACGTACTCTGGTGCCTTATATTTGACCATGACCCCTGGATGGGGAGACCTGGTGGCACTCAGAAGAAGGATAGCAGGCTACCAAGAAGAGACTTGATACCCTATGAGCATATACAGGGGGAGGAAGTCCCCCTCAGTCACAGTCATAGGGGAGGGGAGTAAGGAGAAAATGGGAGTGAGGGAGGAATGGGAGGATACAAGGGATGGGATAACCATTGAGATGCAATATGAATAAATTAATTTAAAATTTTCAAAAAAAAAGAAAGTAAGAAATATAGATGTGAGCTTCTCTAACAGAATCCAAGAAATGGAGGAACGAATCTCATGACTAGAAGATAAAATCGTAGAACTCGAAACAACCATCAAAGAAAATGCTAAATCAGAAAAATTCCTGAGAAAAACTATTCAAGAAATCAAGGACACCATGAAAAGATGAAACCTGAGAATAATAGGCAACAAGGAAAGAGAAGACACCCGACTCCAAGGCCCAGAAAATATCTTCAACAAAATCATAGAAGACATTTTCTCCAATTTAAAGAAGGAGATGCATATAAATATATAAGAGGCCTACAGAACACTAAATAGGATAGACCAGAAAAGAAAATCTTCCCGCCACATAATAATAAAAACACAAAATATGCAGAACAAAGAAAAACATTAAAAGCAGAAAGAGAAAAAGGCAAAGTAACATACAACGACAAACTCATCAGAATTACATGCGACATCTCAGCAGAGACCATAAAAGCCAAAAAGGCCTGGGAATAGGTCCTGAAAAACCTAAGAGACCACAGATGCCAAACCAGACTACTTTACCCAGCGAAATTATCAATAACCATTGACAGAGAACACAAAATAGTCCATGAAAAAAACAAACTCAAAGAGTTCCTTTCCACAAAACTGCCTTTACAGAAGTAACTAGAAGGAAAACTCTACCCCAAAGAGAAAAGCCACAACAAAAACTATAAAGTAAATAGATAAGTACACCATCACAAAAACACAACCTCACAAACTCTCTACTGTAACCAACATGAAAAATTAAAGGACTTAACAGTCACCTGTCATTAATATCTCTCAACATCAAAGGTCTCAATTCTCCAATAAAATGACATAGACTAACTGAATGCATGCATAAACAAGATCCAACATCCTTCTGCATTCAAGAAACACATCTCACCCACAAGGACAGACAATACCTCAGTGTAAAAGGATGGAAAAAATATTCCAAGTCAACGGTAAAAAGAAGCAAGCTGGTGTAGCCATTTTAATATCTAGGAAAATAGACTTTCAACCAAAATTAATCAAAAGGGATGAGGAAGGACACTTTATACTCATCAAAGGTAAAATCAACCAAGAGGACATCACAATTCTGAACATCTATGCTCCTCCAAATACAAGGGCACCTACATTTGTAAAAGAACTATTAACAAAGCTTAAACCACACATCGATCCCCACACATTAATAGTGGGAGACTTCAACACCCCACTTTCACTGAAGGATAGGTCATCGAAATAGAAACTAAGCTGAGAAATAATGTCATTAACCATCGTCATGAATCAAATGGATTAACAGATATTTACAGAACCTTTCGCCCACACACAAAGGATTATACCTTCTTCTCAGTACTCCATGGAACTGTCTCCAAAATTGATTGCATAGTAGGTCACAAAGCAAGTCTTAACAGATACAAGAAGATTGACATAATACTTTATATCCTATCAGATCACCATGGTATTTGGCTGTACTTCGACAATGGAAATAATAAATAGCCTACACACACATGGAAATTAAGCAACTCTTTACTTAATGACACCTGGGTCAGGGAAGCAATAAAGAAAGAAATTAATGACTTCCTGAAATTCAATGAAAATGAAGGAACAACATACCCATATTTGTGGGATACATTGAAAGCAGTGCTAAGAGGAAAATTCATAGCACTAAGTGCCTTTAAAAAGAAACTGGAAACATCCCATAAAGCAACTTAACAACACATCTGGAAGCCCTAGAAAATAAGCAGAAACCCCTAAGAAGAGTAGACACAGGGAAATAATCAAACTCAGTCCTAAAATTAATAAATTGGAAACAAAGAGAACTACTCAAAGACTCAACAAAACTAGGAGCTGATTCTGTGAGAAAATCAGCAAGATAGACAAACCATTATCCAAACTAATTTAAAGGCAGATAGACACTATCCAAATCAACAAAATCAGAAAAGGGAGACATAACAACTGACACTGAAGAAATACAAAAAATCATAAGATCCTATTTTAAAGGGATATATGTCACAAACTTTGAAAATCTAAAGGAAATGGACAATTTTCTTGATGGATTCCACTTGCCAAATTGAATCAAAATCAGATAAAGATATCAAATAGTACTATTACTCCTATAGAAATAGAAGCAATCCTTGATAAACTCCCAACAAAAAAAAAAAGCCCAGGGCCAGATGGTTTCAGTGCAGAATTCTACCAGACCTTCAAAGAGCTAATACCAATGCTCACGCTACTCCAAAAGATAGAAACAGATAAAACATTACCAAATTCATTCTATGAGGCCACAGTCACATTGATACCCAGACCCAACAAAAAAAGACAATTTCATACCAAGTTCTCTTATGAACATTGATGCAAAAATACTCAATAAAATACTTGCAACATGAATATAAGGATGTATCAAAGATATCATTCATGATGACCAGGTAGGCTTCATTTCAGGCATGCAGGGATGGTTTAATATACAGAAATTCATCCATGTAATCCACCATATAAACAAACTGAAAGAAAAAAACCACATGATCATCTCTTTAGATGCAGAAAAAGCATTTGACAAAATAGAAAACCCATTCATTTTAGAGTGTTGGAGAAATCACATACCTAAACATAATAAAGGCTACATACAGCAAGCCAATAGCCAACATCAAATTAAATGGAGAGATACTCAAGGAAATTCCTCTAAAATTGAGGACCAGGCAAGGCTGCCCACTTTCTCCATATCTCTCCAGTATACTTCTTGAAGTTCTAGCCAGAGAAATAAGACAACTAAAGGAGATCATGGGGGTCCAAATGGGGAAGAAGGAAGTCAAATTACCCCTATTTGCACAAGATATGATAGTGTACATAAGTGACCCCTAAAATTCCACCAGAGAACTGCTACAGTTGATAAACACCCTAAGCAAATTGGCTAGATACAAAATAAACTCAAAATAAGTCAGTAGCCTTCCTATATATAAGTGAAAGTCATGCAGAGGAAGAAATTAGGAAATTACACCCTTCACAGTAGCCAC
Organism: Acomys percivali; assembly: GCA_907169655.1. NCBI lineage: Eukaryota > Metazoa > Chordata > Mammalia > Rodentia > Muridae > Acomys > Acomys percivali. The sequence continues at coordinate 62,650,628 of OU015751.1, read as the reverse complement.
AAGCAATATAAAATATCTAGGAATAACTCTAACCAATCATGTGAAGGACTTGTTTGAAAAAGCTTCAAATCTCTGAAGAAAGAGATTCAAGATGCCATCAGAAGATGGAAGGATCTCCCTTGTTAGTGGTTGGGAGAATTAACATAGAGAAAATGGCCATCTTACCAAAAGCAATTTATAGGTTCAATGCAATCACTATAAAAATACTTATACAATTTTTTTAAAGACAATGAAGATCAAGTCTTAACTTCATATGGAAAAAACCCAGAATAGCAAAAACAATCTTATGCAATAAAAGATCATCCAGAGGAAGCTCCATACCCAGTCTCAAGCTGTACTATAGAGTAACAGTAATTAAAACAGCATGGTATGGGCACAGCAATAGGCTACTTGATCAATGGAATCTAATCAAAGACCAAGAAATTAATCCACACACATATGGTCACTTGATTTTTGACAAAGAAGCCTAATCTCTTCAATGCAAAAAGGATAGCATCTACAACAAATGGTGCTAGTCTAACTGGATGTCTACATGTAGGAAAATGCAATTGGACCCATATTTGTAACCATGTATAAAACTCAAGTTCAAGTGGATTAAAGACCTCAACATAAAACTGGAGACACTAAATCAGTTAGAAGAAAAAGTAGGGAAGAGCCTGGAACACATTGGCACAGAAGACAACTTCCTGAACAGAACACCAACAGCCCAGGCCTTAAGGTTGACAATTAATAAATGGGACCTCATGAGGCTGAGAAGTTTCTGTAAAGCAGGAGATACTGTCAAGAGGACAAAGCCACAACCTACAGACTGGGAAAAGATCTTTACCAACCCTACATCTGACAAAGGTCTAATATCCAAAATATATAAAGAACTCAAGAAATTAAACACCATCAAACCAAATAACCCAATTGAGAAACTGGGCTCAGAACTAAACAGAAAATTCTCAACAGAGGAATATCAAATGACTGATAAACACTTAAAGAAATGTGCAGCATCTTTAGTCATCAGGGAAATACAAATCAAAACGACTCTGAGATTCCATCTTACACTCATCAGAATGGCTAAGATCAAAAACTCAAGTGACACCACATGCTGGCGAGGATGTGGAGAAAGAGGAAAACTCTTTCATTGCTGGTGGGAATGCAAACTTGTACAATGACTATGGAAATGTATCTGGTGCTTTCTCAGAAAACTGGGAATAAGGCTTCCTCAAGACCCAGCTATTTCACTCCTTGGAATATACCCAGAAAATGCTCTACCACACAACAAGGACATATGCTCAACCATGTTCATAGCAGCCCTATTCATAATAGCCAGAAGCTGGAAACAGCCTAAATGTCCCTCAGTTGAAGAATGGATAAAGAAACTGTGGTACATTTACACTATAGAATACTACTCAGCTATTAAAAACAAGGAAATCCCAAAATTTGTGGACAAATGGATGGGACTAGAAATGATCATACTAAGTGAGTTAACCCAGAAGCAGAAAGACTCACATGGTATATACTCACTTATAATTGGGAACTAGCCCAAACGGCATGTTCCATGGAAGTCTTCACTTACCAGGAGTTTGGAATAGATGTAAGGAGATTCCCCGGGACTCTAGGTAAGAGAAATGTAGGAGATGGGGAAATAGAAGTGTTCAGAGGGTCCTAGAAACCTACTAGAAGAACATTATGATGGGTTTGATCAGGGCCCAGGGGGTCTGCTCAAACTATTACACTAACCAAGGACAATAGAAGTAGTAAACACTGAACCCCTACTCTGATCTAGCCAATGGACAGGGAATTCTCCACAATTATGTGGAGAGTGGGGACTGACTCTGACATGAACTCTGGTGCCCTATATTTGACCATCTTCCCTTGGTGGGAAGGTCTGGTGGCACTCAAAGAAAGAATAAGCAGGCTACCAATGTGAGACTTGATAGCCTATGACCATATAGTGGGGGAAGAGGTCCCCCTCGGTCATAGACCTAGGGAAGAGAAATAGGGTGAAAGAGGGAGGAACAGGAGGATACAAGTAATGGGATAACAACTGAGTTGTAATTTGAATAAATTATTTAAATAAAAATAATTTTTTTAAAAAAGACGTAAACCAATGAGGTCATCAAGAACTGGAACTTGAGACTCTGGGAAGTGGTGTGGCAAAGAGAAACCAACTCAAGCAAGCCACAGAGTTGACAGTGGAGCGTCTCTGCTTACCTGTGAACAGCACAAGGTTCCTGAATTCATACTTACTCTTCGAAGCAGGGGCTTTTAAACATAGCACTAGCTAATACTCTGCAGTGGGACCCAACCCTCTGCCCAGCCTGGCGTACTGTACAGCACCTGTCCTGGAAAGATGCTGAACACCTTTCTTCTGGAGGGCCTAAAGCAGGCCCATGAGCCTAAGGCTACATGTGGCTGGCAGGGTTTTTGCTGAAAGTCGTGAGATGAGCCTGGCCCCTGAGCGCCTAGTATTCCATGAGCATGTGCATACTCTGGGAGAGGAAACCTTTTTCAATGGACTTTAATAACTGTGAAGATGAGATGGACCTGCCACTCAGGATTACTTAACCAGATGAGTAACAAGTTTACCACACACTGAAGACAACCAAGTGCTTTGTCTGCTCCAAACACATAGACTTTAAATACAAGCCATGTGCCCACTCTGAAGTGTCAACAATCCAAAAGGGCTGGGCACTGACAGAAATCATCTAAAATGGAAAGCAGACATTTATTCAAAAGTAAAAATTAATCTTAAAAAATCAAGATGGTACCTGCTTGCTTTGCAGCATTGAGGATCTGAATTTGGTCCCTTAAAACCATTTTTTAAAAGACCAGCTGCCATGGCACAAACTTAAAATCCTACCACTGCGGAGTTGAAAAAAGGCCGAACCTAAAACTTACTGGCCACTCAGGCTACCTGCAAAGCACTAGGCTGGGCAGAGAATGACTCAAAAAACAATGTGGATGTCCTCTGAAAAATGACACTGGAGACTGGCATCTGGTATCTACACACATATACTCTGTCCTGGTTGGGTTGTTTTGGTTTTTTTGTTTTCAACTTGACATGCTCTAGAGTTTTCTGGGAAGGAGAACCTCAAGTGAGAAAATGTTTCTATCAGATTGGTATAGGAAAGTCTGTAGTGCATTTTCTTGCAAATGATTGATATAATTGGATCCATCCCAAGGATGACTGTGCCACCCTGGGCTGGTGGTTCTGAAGTATATAGAAAGGCAAGCTGAGCAAGCCATGGGAAGAGTAGGTTATTGGCTAAATTGCCAAGCAATTAAAATGTTTCCTCCCTGCTTTAAACCTCATCCTGTAACAAACAACAGGAGCAGGGAATCAAATAAACAAAAGATTGTGCTTATATGACAGTAAAATGCCTAGCTTTGATCAGTTCTATTTCTTTAATCATTTGGCCAAATTAGGTTATATAACTAGTGGGTATAAACTTCATGGGCATAAGTCAGGAAATTGTTTGCTGACTCTCTTGTTTTCAAATTGATGTAAAAAATCCATAGTAACCAAGTGTTTGCTATGTGAAGGGCCTGACTGAGGAAGAAGCAGCCCTCTCGTCTTTGGGATGCTCCACAGCCAGGCATGGTTTTCATTGAAATGTCAAAATCAATAGATCAATACTCTGTACTTTCTTTTTTTTATAACTGTTATATGACCTGAGAGAAAGAAATGAAAGGGAGTTTGAATAAAATCAGGAAAAGGAAAGCTAAATATCTTCATTCTCTGGGGTAGAAAATGTTATAACAACAAGGCAAATCCAATACTTAAATATTTTTAATGTCATAGAAAAAATTTCTCAATTGGAAAATAATGAAGACTTTAGAAATCAGGATGTTGAAACAAGCCTTTCTCAAATTTAAGATAAGTGAAATCTAGACAGACGGATAGATAGATAGATAGATAGATAGATAGATAGATAGATAGATAGATAGATAGATATAGATGATAGATAGATATAGATGATAGATAGATATAGATGATAGATAGATTGATCCTGAAATTTTTAGAAAGCTTTGTGCCTTCAGTAACTGTGTGCAATGTTTTTAAAATACTGACAATTGGGAAAAGATAACCAAGTCTTTGAAAAAATGCCAAGACTGTTTTGTAAGCCACAGCACTTTTAAAGTGTATACGGCTTTGTTTTATTGCTTAAAACTACTGGGATAATATGGGAAGAATTACAGAAGCATCTAGACTTCAGTGGTATTGTGAATAATACACCTAAGCTAGTGGTGAAGGGAAAAGACCATATTAGACAAACTTCAGGGACAGGGTTGCCAGGGTTGCAGAGTTAACTAATGGGGAACAGTAGGTGTGATCTTGTGTCACTGCATCTTAAGACTGTAGCTTTACAGTAAGGGAATGAAAATTAATTATCAAAATGTCCTAACTTACCTTTTGATTTAATGGACTTATTTCTAGAAACATCAGAGGAAAAA
>OU015751.1:62615205-62636640 GCA_907169655.1 Acomys percivali | reverse complement strand
ATATATATATATATATATATATATATATATATATATATATATATATATATGCCATATCCAACACTCAGTAGATAGAGGCAGGAGAATCAGGAGTTCAAGGAGATTTTCCTACATATCAAGTTGAAAGCTGGGCTGAACTACATGACACCCTGTCTGTAAAATAAAAATGAGCCAGGCATAGGGGCACATGCTTTGAATCCCAGCACTTAGGAGGCAAAGGAAAAAGGATCTCTGTGAACCCCAGGTCACCCTGGTCTACATAATGAGTTCCAGGCCAGACCAAGCTATATAGTTAGATTCTGTTTAAAAAAAAAAAAAAAACAAGGGTTAAAAAAAAAAAAGAATCCAACATAGCAAGTGATGTAGAAACCCAACTACATATAATCAAAGTACAAGAAGAGCCAATTGTACACAGCCTCAACTAATATCTCCCCCCACTCCTTCCCTTCTCCTTTCTCTCTTCTTCTCTCCCATTGCTCTTTTTCATCATTATCAATTTGCCATTCCACTGCATATCAGACTAACACTCCTGACTGAAGGGCAGAGCTGTGTTTTCTCATAGAACTGTGCATGTCTTCTTAAGGGAGAAAACTTTAAAAAAATAGCATGGGGAAGCTTGGATAGTTGGCTGCGAAAGAAAACTCACTTTTACATTTCTATACGTCCTCCTTGAACTCATTCCTAAGCTGCCTAGAAAACTGCAAGCCAGCACTTCCCTCTTGTTGTAATTAGGCACTCTGCCAGCCTGCCTTTCAGCAACTCAGTTGCCACAGCACACCTGCCGTTGCCACCAAAGGCTACATAATTCCACTGTCAACTCACACAATTCCACTATGCAACACAGGCACCCTTTAAAAGTCCTGGCCACCCCAGACCTCTCTGAGTCTTGTTTGATATCTCTCTCATCTGTCTCTCTATCTGTCACTATCTCTCTTCTCATGTCTCCATGCAGAGATGGCTTTTCTCACTCCTCCCTCCACCAATAAACTTCTGGCACTAGATCTATTGCATGGTGTGATCTCTTAGCTCATACCGTGGCCCCAACATACCAGGGTATCTTTTTGTTTCTTCATCCTAACACCCCTAAGCAGGTCTGTTCAAAAGGCAGGGTATATGGGTAGTGGTGAAATATCCACCCTTGAGAAAACTTTCCCTTATGAACACCAGATAACAGCTCTGCCTATTAAATGAGACTCCCTCTCTGAAAGTTTTATTCTGCCTGTAGATCACATTTTTAGATGAAAGTTTGGCTATTGAAGTAGCTGCCAGAATATTATGGTCTGGAGTGATTGCAATTTACAGTATTTCATAAATCATGACAAGATTGAAAATGCTTGTGACAGATGAGGTTTTAAATTGACATCCTGTCTCTTTATGGGCATTACAAAGGATGTTCTCCTGGCATGCATACACTACAGATGCATCTTCTCTTAGCAGCCAAGAAGTTCCCACTTTACACAATACTGGAGAAAGACAGACAGAGAGAGAGAGAGAGAGAGAGAGAGAGAGAGAGAGAGAGAGAGAGAGACCATGTCTATCAGACAATAGCTCTCCCCTCTGCTTTGTAAGAAGGAGAAATTCAAATGGCAAGAATGTAGTCCTTGGCCTCTATCAGTGGTTTAAAAACTACATATTACTAGATAAGACCCATTCCTGGTCAGCAGCACTGTCTTCTAATATCTGAAAGCCTACTGAAACTCCAGACATTAGGGATTTAAAAGAAAAAGACTAAATCTATCCTGTTGGGTGCTTTTGAATTTTTTGTTTTGTTTTGTTTTTTAGACAGAGTCTAGCTGTGGAGCTTTGGTTGGCCTGGTACTCACTATATAGACCAGACTAGGAAGAGAGACAAGGAACCTGCAACCTCTTTGACACAGGGGAGCAATGCCTCATGTGGGAACAGTGGAAGAAAAGGACCAGTCACCTCCAAACCACAACAGTAAACAACATGCCACAATAACCTTGGCGTTTCAGTAGTGGCACCAATATTATAGCAGTAACCAACAGCTCTCTATCTGGACTTAAGACCCTCTCAACAAGCAGAAATCATGCCTTGCCCTGAACACATAAACAACTACCTGGTTTAGTAAAGTGGTGGTTATAAGTTCTCCTCTAAGATCCATGACTTTACTAAACCAGCATAATCCATGACTATGTCCTCAAACTCAGAGATGTGTGTAGTCCTCAGCGCAATCATGGACATTTCTCTTTCCAGCAGATGGAGACCATTACAGAAATCCACAACTGATAAAAATGCAGAGATGTAGAGACCAGTCCCAACTGAATACCTGTGGTTCAGGGATTATAACAGAAATGAGGCAGAAAGATTCTAAAAGCCAGAAGACAGGGAGTTTATTATGAGATTGTGTCTCCTAGAAATTTCAGAAGCTGCACCCACAAAATCATACCAGCATAGCTGCCTAAACATGACCTTAATAAGGATGACACCAGAAGACACACTAATGTGGAATGTGGAAAGCTCAGGAGACTTCACTCTTATACAAAGAACAACAGACAACTAAGGAATGCTAAGAGTGGGAGAAGCAATCTTCCTTTCCCAAGGAAGAAGACCCTAATTGTTCAGTGTCCAATAGTTATCCAATACCAATAGTCACCTCTGAAAACCCACATACAATAACATTATACAGACTGCTTAGGAATCTCTGTGTGTGTGTGTGTGTGTGTGTGTGTGTGTGTATCTCTAATATACATACATGTATATGTTTATGTAGTATACAATTATACATGTGTAATAACAATGAAAAAGGGCTATGAATTTGAAAGAGGGGATGGGGTATATGTGAGGGTTTTGAGGGAGGAATGGGAAGGATAAAATGATGTAGTTATATTATAATTTCAAAAATATAATAATAATTAGAAAGAAAGAAAACAATCACTGCTGCTGTCTAGTCACCCTGGAACAGAATTGCTCAGTTTGGTCCTATGTTAAAAAATAATTATCTGGGATTCTTCTAAGACAACTCAAATCCAAAAGCTAAACATAATGGTGAATGCTTTAAGGCTATCCCCAGAGAAGTAGAAACAGGTAGGTCGCTGGGGCTCACTGATTAACCCGACAAGCCTACTACTCAGTGACTTGCGGTGAGATATCCTCTCTCAAAAAGAAGAAAGTAGATGGTAATTGAGGTTGTCTTCTGACACATCACACACACACACACACACACACACACACATCACACACACACACACGTCACACAAACCTCTACTCTAGACAAATGAATACTGCTGGTTGCAGCTGAAGCCTACAGAATCTCCAGTGCTCCAATAAATTCCCATTTTGCAATTCACTGATCCAAAAAGATGAAGGTAAGTGACAAAAACGAAGGCAGCAGGAGGATGTCAGCACAAGGGTGCCATGAAGATTTGTGAGTATAGCTTTGGTAATGATTTTGCTGTAGGGTGTTGAGAGAACTTAGTAGTCTCAGGTGCCAGATCCAAGGACTATTGCTGCTTAGTTCCAGTCAGTTGTCAGAAGAGTATCAGGCCAATTGAAAGATTACCTGATTGTTAGAAAAATCCAGGAAGCCTGAACAATCACAGTGTGAGATTTTCTGATTTTTAAGTGTTGAAGAATGATACAAAACATTTAATAGTAATAAGTAAAGTGTCTAACAGAAGAAAAAAATATGTCATGGAAATGTGCGTTTGCAACCTCTGTCCTATATACACTGGCTCACACATCAGAATTTTCCCCAGATAGAAAAACATACTTTCCCACCTCTATCAGGAATCCCCAGGAACATTTGTTCAAGGCCATAGGCAGCTTCCTGAGAAGGGTCCTAATGGAACTCACCGTAGCAGCTCCTACTGAGACTTCCAAATGCCAGGCACAGAGCTGGGAGTGTCACAGTCAGGCTGTACCTCCTGGTTTTATATTTTGAGTAAAGAGGGGAGGTGGCAGGTCTCCTGCTGTAGGTGGAGGGACTAGGATGCATGCAACCTTTTTGTTGTCCATCACTGTGAAAGGATGCAGACACTTAGCTGCCATTAACCGCAGCCCTTCACCTGGCTGCTTCTCTCAGAACTGCTGAAGTGCCTCTTTCATTTGCTTTTGCAGTGTTCGCTGACCCAGGAGTCCAGGCAGCCAGGGAAAAAAATGGAGGCCAGCCATCAGTCACAACTCCTTGCAACAGGAAAGAAATGACTACCTCTAATTGTACCTCTAAGACCTATGCTGGAGCAAACCTATTTTTCCTTTGAATTAATGCCAACTGACCTACTTTTCTACATGTTATTTATTATTTGTAAAGGTGTTTTATTGATTTTGAGGTAGTTTTGTTATATAAGTGAGGGAATTTTTCATACAATAAAACTGCTTTCATTGAAGATAATATAGCCACATCACAATATATAAATGTCTTCTTTTCTCTATGAGAAGACAGCATCTGTGAGCCATGTGGGTTGTAGTAATTAGCTGAGAGCTGCTTCGGTGAGTTAATGAAAACAGAAATGAATAGAAATACATTAATGTTTAGGCATTAAAACTAAGATAATATAATAGAGTACATTTAAAATTTTTCAAACTTCCTTGCTTATAATATTCTAGTAATATTTGTGTCATATAGAGGTACAATGTTTGTTTCAGAAGACTACATACATTTTCTGTTTAAATTTCTCTCACCCTATTTTTCATGTGAATTATATCATCTGATTTTTACCATATTTTGTTTGTTCCATTGTGAGATGGTGAGATTTTATTTTTGAAATTTTAGTTAAATGGTTACTAAAAAAAACAGATAAATAAAAATAATACCACATGACTTAATATACATATTGTTTCATACACAATTATAAATATATGTTCAAAGCAATTCTAAATGTCCAATTTATACACAAGATCCCATTCCTCTGTGCAACACAAATTTTAAGAAAAATTAAAAAGACTCTTTCTATATAGCTCTGGTCACTGAAGCCTGAAGTTCTACCCACCCAGAGTACAAATAAGTGACTTATGTTCTGATGGATTAGAAGTAATTTTATTCACAATGCTAGGAGTTTTCCCAAAGAAACTATAATTGTTAAGGGATGTTGAAAGAGAATAGTATGGAGAAGGCAGCAAGGACCAGGAGGCATAAATTGTGGTTTGGGGTATTTGAGCTCTCATAATTGTAATCTTTCAGAATTTTAGTCATAGGAATTTGAATCTTTCTAGATTTCAGAGTTCAAAATCTGGCATTTTAGATTGAGTCTTTCAGAATAATGACTGGCAGTGGGAAATCCATGAACATTGAAGACATCCTGTGAATCAGGAGGGAAGGGGAGGGAAGGGGAGTATGACAAAAATTCTTGAGAAAAGGTTTCTCATGGTCCAGGCTGGCCTAATTTTCTGTGATGATACAGATGTCCTGCCCTCATTCCTCAGTACTGAAATGGTATGCACATATGCTGGGATCAAGCCCAGGGTTTTATTTGTGCTAGGCAGGCAGTCTACCCAACAGCTCTTGTCGGATCTACTTTTCCTATAAGAACTCTTTTTTTAAGTAGCTAGGTGTCATGGTATCTGCCTGAAGTCCCTGCACTTGGAAGAAGGAGGAAGAAGGGTCCGGAGCTCAAGGCCAATCTCAGCTACACAGTGAGGTCAAAGCCACCTTGACTAATAATAAGATACTCTCTCAAAAAGTAGGAGGATGTAGTGTCTGGGGATGTTGTTCAGTTGGTATAGTGCTTGCCTAGCATAAACAAAGTCCTGGATTCACTCCCCGTCACTGCATAAACAATGTACATGCCTATAGTTCCTGCACTTAGAGGATAGAGGCAAGATCAGGAATTCAACGTCATCTTGTCAATGTGTTAAGGTCGGGGCCAGTCTGAGCTACATAAAAACATGTCTCAAAAATAATCATAATAATAAAGACCAAAAAAATTAAAAATTAAAAAAAAATAATAATAAAGACCAGTGTGTCTATAGTCAATATTAACTAATATTAAAATTATACACATCTGAAAAAACAAAGGTCTCTTTATTACACACTTTATCACTCATCAGACTAAGCATCTAGGATACAGGAAGTACATATTTGTGGCCCCAGAAAAGTAAGTGACCACTAACATATGAGAAATGGATGAAGAAACCAACTCTGGCTTTCTTCTCCCTCACTTGAGTCCTTTTCTGTTGTCTTCTCTGCTTACTGACCTGTGTCTCCTTTGAAACATGTCATCTCCACAATTGGGACAAAAAGCCACAGAGACAGCTGCTGAGAGCATCACCTGCCACTCATCTTCCTCACCAAGTCCCTGAGCAATTAGGGAATGTAATTACAAGTGTCAAAAACAAAGTCCTAAATATTTTAACCATGAGATATCCCCTACTGTTAGTTACACATTTATTCAATCTCAAACGTCTTTGCGTGTTTGATAGATTGTAAAGAAAAATTTATAGAGAATGACAGATAAGGTGCTTTTTCCCTATTATATCAAGCATAACTAGCAGATAAAGAATGGGCCTCTATAACAATTTGCATAATAAATGTGCTTGACAAAAAACTGCATAACAGGTATCCACTGTTTAAACCTAGGGATATTTTGAGTCATTAACTAGAACATGGAGTGTAAACAGAAGGAGGGAGCAAACAAATATGTCTACTAAGGCTTATCTGTAAATAGAAGGCCTGGACTTTGCAAACTGGGTTTTCCTGAAACTTGGTTCCTCAGCATGTTGTCTTTAAATAATAAATATATACTTTTATGCAAATGCCTTCACCAAAAGTTTTAAAATAAACTGATAGACAACAAAGCTTATTTAAACAGGCTAGTTAGAATTCTGGTCCTGAAGACTAAGAGGTTTGTGTAGAATATTCTGCTCCAATACAAGATTTATGGGATGCTTAGCTCCTGTGTTCTTTCACTTATTAGAACTACCTCATTCCGATGAGACAATGTGACAAGCTATGAAAATAAGGGCCAAAAATTCCAAGAGCTCACCTTTAGCAAATCTCTCTACCCCTCCTTATACAAAGAGCTACATCTTGTCTTCACAGTAAGTTGAGTCTCTACAGTAAGATAGCACTAGCCCAATAACCAAAGAGAGGTAGCCAGGTACAGGGAATATTGAAATGATAAATTATACCTAGCTGTGGATTTTACTAACAAATCAGGACTGAGAACAACTCCATACTTAAAATCTATTGTATTTGTGTGATGGTTCGTCATCATCTGGAATGACCTAGGAGACACCCCCCCCTGGAGGTGTCTATGAGAGAGAGTACTTTTCAGAGATGTTTAACTGAGGAGAGAAGACCTGCCTTGAATATAGTTGGACCCTTGGTCTTTGATTCAATAAAAATGAGGAAATGAGTCGAACCCCACCACTCACATTCTTTGCTTCCAGACTACTTGTGCAATGTGACCAGCTACTTGAAGCTCCTGCCACTGTGTCTTCCTCACTGAGGTGAACTGTACCTTCCAATTGTGAGAGAAAGCTAACCTTTCCTTCTCTGAGTTGCTTCTGGTAAGTGTTTTGTCACAGCAACAAGAAGAGTAACTGTTCATGATGTTATCCTAAATTCTTTTCTGAATCGGTGTATGTGGTGTGTGTGTGTATGTGTGTGTGTGTCGTATGTGTATGTATGTGTGGTATATGTAGTATTTGTGTGTGAAGTGTGTGTATATATGGTGTATGTTTATGTATGTGTGTGTGGTGTGTGTGTGGTATGTGTGTATGTGGTGTGTGTAGTGTTTGTGTGGTATGTGTGTGTGTGTGTATGGTATATATGGTTTGTGTGTGGTGTGTATGGTATATGTATGTGTGTGTGTGGTGTGTGTGTGTATGTGGTGTGGGGTGTGTGTGTGTGTGTGTAGTGCATTCACATGAGTTTGCAGATGCATGAGAAAAACAGAGTAGGGCATCAGGTATCTTTGACTACTCTCACCCTTACTATCTCTAGTTCAGCAAGGATTTCTTGCTGAACTAGAAACTTGCCAAATCAGCTTAGATAGCCTGCCACTGAGTTCTCAGGATCCTCCTGTCTCCACTTCTAATGCTGGTGTTACAGACACATAGCCTTTGTCTGACTTTTTATGTGAGTGGCGGTGATTCAAACTCAGGTCCTCTTGTTTTTAGCAAGTGCTCTTACCCACTGAGTGAGCCTCAACCCTGAATATATTTTTCTAGTAAACAGAATCCTTCAGTTGTTTTTTGTTTTGTTTTCATCTGTGAATTTCAGTTTTGACGACTTTCTCCAACAAACAAAAAGTTTTCTAAACACCTCTATCTAAGCCAATATGGCCATTCAGTATTGTTGCTTTTTCACATATCACTGAATGTTTGGAAGTTCTTTTCCGATGTGTTCCCTAACTGGGATTTGCTTCTCCAACTCTTATACGTCTGCTTTGTCCTAGGGACTCTGTCCACACTATGCCACAGTTATGATCTGGGAAGAGCTGTGCTGCTGCTTCTGTTCTGCCATGCTCTGGTATGTGGGGCTTGGGTCCCATCCAAGCTGCCTCATTTGATCTTTCATCACTCAGCTGAAATTCCTCTTACAGTCCACCAGCACCCAAAGATGACATATCAATCTACCCAAGATACCTAACTATAGAGACTACAGAATTTTCATACAAGAAATGTAATTTGGCATGTACTTAATTAAAACCTGAAACGTCAACTGTCCGGTGGGGAGGCCGGGATAAGAGAAGGGATAAGCAGGTCACCAAGATAAGACTTGATGGCCTGTGACTGTATGGTGCAGGAGGAGGTCCCCTTCAGTCACAGACCAAGGGGAATAGGGTAAAAGCGGGAGGGAGGGAGGAACGGGAGGATACAAGTGAGGGAGAAACAATTGAGATTTAATATGAATAAATTAATTAAATATAAAAAACTGAAACTGTAATTGCAGCAGATACCAAAAACCAAAGAGTAGGAAGTTGGTGCATATTATGTGGGTATGTCAGCCACTACTGTGACCATATACTTGAAATAACCTAAAAGAAAAGAGACTAAATAGATGGCTCAACAATTAGAAATGCATGCCATTCTTTTAGAAGATGAACGTTTTGTGCCAAGCACCCACAACAGGCAGCTCAAAAGTACCTGTATTTCCAGGGGATCTAGATGCCCTCTTCTGGTAATTTAAAGGCATATGTTTCCATAAAGATACATACACATACACAAAATTGAAAATTAAATAAATCTTTAAAAGAAAGAGATTTGTTTTGCTAGTGGTTTCAAACATTTTGTTCTAGGTTGTTTAGTCTGGTTGCTTTAGGCCTGTGGTAGATAGGACAGGAGCATGTGGCCAAGAAAATCTGCTCACCTAAAGGCAGTTAGGAAGCAAAGATACGAAGAGGAGCCAGAGATCTGATTTTTGTCAGATCTAACCTAACCTTGACCTAACTTTTTCACTCCACTCCTTTCCTGCCTCTAAAAGGGCCCACCATCTGCCAATTGTATAGCTAAACGGACACAAACTGCAAGACATGACCAGTTTAAAATCCTACAACCTCCCTCAGGACTCTCAGATGAGCCTAGCCCAGGCCACCAGCATCTACTGTCTGTATCCTCCACTCTCCCTATTGGGCACAGGGGCTGGAGCTCTGGAGAGAAGTAGTTATCAGGAAGAAGCCAGAATGAAGAGTTCATTACAGGAGACAAGCGCTTCCACACCAAAAAGAATCATAGAATACTAAGACTAAGATTTACAATTATAGACACCCTAAGCACATATCTTAGTTGAGTTACTATTGTTGTGATGAAACACTGTCATCAAAGCAACTTGGGGAAGAAAGGCTTTGTTTAAATTACACTTCTGCACCACTGTTCATCATTGAAGGAAGTCAGAACAGGACTCAGAAGGTCAGAGACCTGGAGGCAGGATCTGATGCAGAAGCCATGAAGGGGTGATGCTTACTGCTTTCTTCAGCCTGCTTTCTTTTTTATGTGTATTTTATTTATTATAATTTATTAATATCATATCCCAATTGTTATCCCCTTTCTCTTATCTTCCCATCCCCACACTCCTTCTTCTGCCTATTCCCCTCCCCTAGATTGACGTGTCCAGGCCCGTGGGAAAAATCGAATCAGGGTTCACCTGAAAGAGGGAGTGAGGACTGAAAGTAGAGTACAGAGACACGAGAAAAAGCGAGTCAAAAATTTCTGATCAAGACTCTCTTTAATGTGGATGAGTAAGACTTTATATAGTAAGGTCAATAGGATCTATTCTGATCCCCCTCTCCCTAGCTCCCAGGCAAGAAGAACACAATAGCCTGAATAGCTCCCTGTAAGAACTTCCTATTTTTGAGTAGCTCTCTGAAAGGGTTTCCTTAACCCTCTAGGTGTTTCTCAGTAGGGACTTCCCTACTTCTTTCAAAGGTAAATGGACCAAGGATGGCCCAGAACACAAAGACCACCTCCAGCAAAGCTCAGCAACTGGAAGGTCATAGCATGCAGCCTAAGCACGGGATTTCTGACATGGCAGAATTTAGCACGGCTTCCCACACTAGATATCTGATGGGGGGCCCTCCTACCCCAACTGCCTGGTGATGGCCTATTAGGTCTCATCAGGATAGCCTGCATCCCCTTCTTTTCTGTGCCCATTAGGCCCTCTTACCAAGGGGTAGTGACCAAATCTTGGCAACCAGAGTGTATGTCAGAAGTTTAGGAGCAGTCTCCCTTCCCCACCCCCATCCCAACTCTCAAGTCCAACCCCAATGGAGAATCTGTAGTCCATCATTAATTCTGAATAGGGACACTGTCAACAGAAGAAAGCAACAGTCTACAGACTGGGAAAACATCTTCATCAACCCTACATCTGACTAACGGTTAATATCTAAAACATATAAAGAACTCAAGAAATTAAACACCACCAAACCAAATAACCCAATTAAGAAATGGGAAACAGAGCTAAACAGAGAATTCTTAACAGAGGAATATCAAATAACAAAAAACAAAAACAAAAAAACAAAAAAAATACTTTTAAAAATGTTCAACATCCTTAGTCATTAGGGAAATGCAAATCAAAATGACTCTGAGATTCCATCTTACAACCATCAGATTGGCTAAGATCAAAAACTCAAGTAACAGTACATGGTGGTGAGGATGTGGAGAAAGGGGAACATTCCTCTATTGCTGGTGGGAATGCAAACTTGTACAACCACTTTGGAAATCTATCTGGTACTGTCTTAGAAAACTTGAAATAGGGCTTCCTCAAGACCCAGCTATTCCACTCCTTGGAATATACCCAGATAATGCTCTACCACACAACAAGGACATATGTTCAACCATGTTCATAGCAGCCTTATTCATAATAGCCAGAACCTGGAAGCAGCCTAAATGTCCCTCAGTTGAAGAATGGATAAAGAAACTGTGGTACATTTTCACTATGGAATACTACTCAGCTATTAAAAGCAAGGAAATCCAGAAATATGTGGACAAATGGATGGGACTAGAAATGATCATACTGAGTGAGTTAACACAGAAGCAGAAAGACTTACATGGTATATAATCATGTATAATTGGGCACTAGCCCAAAAGGCACATCCAACAGAAGTCTTCACTTACCAGGACACTGGGGGAGATGTGAGGACATCCTACTGAGACTCTAGGTAAGAAAAATATAGGAGATGGGGAAATAGAAGGATGCAGAGGGTCCTAGAAACCTACAAGAAGAACATCGTGATGGGTAGATCAGGGCCCAAGGGGGTCTGCTCAAACTATTGCACTAACCAAGGACAATACAATAGTAAACATCCAACCCCTACTCTGATCTAGCCAATGGACAGGACATTCTCCACAGTTATGTGGAGAGTGGGGACTGACTTTCAAATGAACTCTGGTGTTCCATATTTGACCACCTCCCCTTGGTGGGGAGGCCTGATGGCACTCAAAGAAAGAATAAGCATGCTACCAAGATGAGACTTGATAGCCTATGACCATATAGTGGAGGAGGAGGTCCCCCTGTGTCATAGACCTAGGGGAGGGGAAATAGAGTGAAAGTGGGAGGGAGGGAGGAAGGGGAGGATACAAGTGATGGGATAACAATTTAGTTGTAATCTGAATTAATTAATACAATTAAAATTTAAAAAAAAAACAGCTATACCACTCCTGGGCATATACCTGAAAGATGCTCTACCATACAACAAGGACATTTGCTCAGCTGTGTTTATAGCAGCTTTACTCATAATAGCCAGAATCTGGATACAACCTAGATGTTCCTCAACCAAAGAATGGATAAAGAAACTGTGGTACAATTATACAATGGAATAGTATTTAGCTATTAAAAGCAAGGAAATCTTGAAATTTTCAGGCAAATGATCATCCTAAGTGAAGTAACCCAGAGCCAGAAAGATACACATGGATATTATTCCAACACAGATGTCCTCTGAGAAATGCCACCCAGTAGGGGAAGGGAGACAGATAGTTTGACTTGAAGCCATACTCTTGGCAAAATGCTGAAAGTTATAGGGAAAAATGGAAGGTCCAGGAGGGAGCAGGAGCTCCACAGGGAGACCCTCAAAGCCTGTGGTTCTGGACACAATGGTGGCTGCACAAACTGATGCACCAGCCAAGGACAACGCATGTAGAGAACCTAGATGCCTTGTAACCTTCAGCCTGCTTTCTTATAGAATCCCCAACAGCCACCCCAGGGATGACACTACTCACAGTGGGCTGGGCCTTCCTTCATCAATCACTAATTAAGAAAATGCCTTACAGGCTTGCCTACAACCTGATTTATGGAGGAATTTTGAGGTTCTTTCCTCTCAAATGACTTTAGTTTTTGTCAAGTTGAAACAAAAGCACCCAGCATAGCACAGAAAATGTATAGAATAGCCTTTAATTCCTTTTCACTCACTCATTGACATCTTAAAGCTTCAGAAATAGGCTATGGTTGGTGAATGAGAAATGTCCCCCGTACATTCATGCAATTGAATATTTGGTCCTCATTGGTGGCCCTGCCTGGGAAGGTACCACCTTTCTAGAGGAAGTATATCAATGGGAGGCAGACTTTAGGGGTTTATACCCTCACCCATTTCCTACTCTCTCACTGCTTCCTATGTGCAGGTAACAATGTGATCAACAGTCTCCTGTTCTTGCCACCATGACATGTCTCTCCCACCATGGTGTACTCTATCTATGCCTCTAGAACTATAAACCAACATAAAGTATTTATTCTTTAACTTGCTTTTGCCTCTTGTATTTTATCACAGTAACAGAAAAGTAAAGAAGACAGAGGGCCTCCATTTAGTCAGCTATATAAGAGGAACAGCGAACATACTGAGCCTTATGACAGTTAGATACAACACACATGGACAGTAACTAAACCACTTTCTAGGCTAGAACATGTACAAAATTACCTTTTTTCTATGCTAAAATTTAGGCTAGTCAACCCTCACACGTTTATAAAACTTTAAATGCTTTCTTGGAGAAGTGAGTAGTGTTCTCATAAGACTTTTCTTTTAAACTTTTGTGTGTATGCAGATATGTACATGTACGTGGGATACCTGAGCCTGGGTGTGTAATTTCAGACATTAAAAGTCAACATTAGGTGTCCTCCTCCATTGGTTTCCATAATTTTTAGGGGTTAAGGGTTTTTTGTTTTGGGTTTTTTAGTTTTTTGTTTGTTCTGTTACGTTGTTTGGATGGGTTTGGGGGCCATCCTGTGGACCCTCCTGTCTCTGCCTCTAAATGCTGGGGCTATGGGTATACACCAGCATACTCCAGAGATCTGAACTTAGGCCCCCAGACATACTCTACTCACTGAGGTGTCTTCTCTGTTGCTGAAAATTTTAACCCTTTATCAGTCATCTGCCATTCTGACACCATCGCTGATATTTGAACATAGATGTGGCTTTTGAGTAGAATCTGCTTTAATGAGAACTACCCATAACCCAACATATTCTGCTTATTACATTACAGATCAGTCAGACTGTAAATGGGAGGAGGGAGGCAAGATGGAGTTTGGAGAAGCACCTCAATGATTACATTCTTTTGAAGTGGTCTCATAATGAATGGACAGTCAACTTTCCTTGTTTGAGATGCTTTCTGCATTGGGGAAACTGAAAAAACAATGCCATCCATGTGTCTCATTCTCTGATCTCTATGTATTGTCATCAAATGTACAGATATGTATCCATTTGCCACCTCTGTGTGCAGCTCATTGCCACACCCTGCAAAGGTGTCTCAACTGTTGGGTTTATAACAGCACTTGCCTGGGACCAGAAGATATGCATTAAAGGTGACATTTCAAAGATCATTGTTTCAGTGCCAGCTCACAAGTGTTTTGACAAGAATAAAATACAAACCCTAACTCATTCTAGAGCAAACATTGTACAGCCAAATGATTTACATGATGACAGAAAGGTGAAATCCATGACCTTTTCTCCAACTCTATTCTAACTTCTGGAATTGAACTAAAGAAATCCTAAGTCTTCCTATATCCCATGTGAGCACACAAAAAGTACTGTCTTCAAAACAGCTTTTCAATACATCAGGCAGACTTTCTATGTATGAGGCAATTACCTAAAAAAACTAAGAAATAAAAAATAAATATATATAAAGGTATATATATATATATATATATATATATAGTGTGTGTGTGTATGTGTATATATATATATATATAGATGACTTTATCTGTGGAGCTTTGTAAAAATGAACTACCACACAAATAATGTCTTGAATGTTATTCAGTATAAATTGTTAGTAAATTCCAGGTGATGAAAAAAAAAAATTCCAGGTGATGCAAAGATAATTTCACTGTTCACAAAATCTCTTCCTTTTTAAATTAATGGGAGGGGTGGTGAAGGCAGAGGAGGATGAATAAGGAAGCAAGGAAGGATACACAAGGGAAAACTGCACAACTTCCCATTAGGATGCTAGAAGGTCAAAGAGAGCTACCTGCAGCAGCATGCTGGCGTGTGATAGTGGAAATGAACGTTGGAGAGAGCTAACACTGCAGCAGCATGCTGGAGTGTGATGGTAGAATCATGGATATGAACACTGGAGAGAGCTGACTGCAGCAGCATGCTGGTATGTGATGGTGGAATCATGGAAATGAATGCATGTTTCTTTGTATTGTTTTTCCAGAGAATGTTTCCCTGTGTGTAGCCTTAGCTGCCCTAGCACTCTCTCTATGGACCATGCTGCCTTGAACTTATAGACATCAGCCTGACTCTGCCTCCCGAGTACTGGAATTAAAGAGGTACACCAGCACTGCCTGCCTGGCAATGGGAGCATATCTTTAAGGAAATTTCAAAATGTTTTTTGGGTTGAATATAATAACTAAAATGCATAACTAGTTTATTTGGTTGGTTTTGTTTGTTTTATTAAATCAGAATTGTTACAATTGAGGAAACTGTTGTGTTGAGGGCACAACTCTATTCCACAAATGAGAAAGTGTCCCTGCTAACTCAAGAGACTGGACATCAGTTTTGCAATGCTACAACTCAAGCAACAGATGTCTACTGTTAAACAGAAGGAGATATGTTTGATGTCAGCTAATTGACCAAGAAATATGGATCTTCAGCTTACTCTTTAGACATGATTCTCCTAGAACATACTCTTTGGTGAGAGCCGCTGTCCCAAATGAAGAATTCTTAAGCAGGCATTTATAAAGCAGACAGTATCTGAAAACAGAGGAGCCCACTCGTTCATGGCACTGTGAACTCCATGTCAGCCTTTACAGATGGCTCTCTTTTTATCAAGGACAATCTGAGTCATTTAAGGAAACTACAATTGTTTATCCCATATTTCTTTCTTCTTGTTAATAAAGAGCTTCAACAAGAAAAGTCCCTACTCTACAGTGCTTCAGTTTGAATACATTTATAAAATTAACTTGAAAAAAATTGTAGTTGATTAGTTCCATTAGCTATTCTGTCAACAAATGCAACTCATCTAATCAGTCATAATTAACACTGATGTTGGATGAGAGGCTCACACAGGGAAGCTGGTTGACATGCCGCACTGGCCCTCCAGGGATCTGGGTGAGATTGCTCTTCAGCTTCAAGTTGGAAAAGGAGAATGTGTGTTTGCTTTGGCCAAGTTGGCAAAAGAAATGTATGCCCAGCCACTCCTGGGTACACATTTAGTAAACCTGGCAGATAGACTTTAGTTTTCTCCAGAAATATGGTCTAAATTCTAGAATCCTGGCACATGAGTGAAGTCAAATGCCAACCTAACCTGTGCATCAGTCTAGGAAGATTAGAGAGCATCGCCCATCTAGGGCAGCAATAATTAAATTACTGTGCTTGTATGGCTTAATGCAATCCACTAGATGATAGACGAGAGGCTGAGCTCATCATTGGGTCATGCCAGACATCACCCAGACTGATGAGGAAGAAGTTTCTGGAACAGTTTGCTGCTCACAGGCATGTACCTTCAGTACTGAAGCCACCTGGGCTCCCCGTAACTCAAATGCCACTGTTTATTTTTCTCAGACTTGTTATTTGAAGTAAGAGGGGGTTTTTGTTTTTTTATTGTCGTTTGTTGGGGGGTGGGGGGGGGGGGGGGGGGGGGGGGGGGAAGTGTATGTCATGGGTGTAAGAGTACATGTCCTTGCATGCGTCATGCATATGGAAGGCAGAAGCCGACATCATGTTCCTTACTAGCTCTGTACCTTTTTATATTGATTCAGAGCCTCTCACTTGATCTCAGAACTCACCAGTTCAACAAGTAGAGACTGTCACCCCATCAAGGGATTTCCTGCCTTTAGCACCTCTGTGCTGAGATTGCAGGCAGGCCACCAGCTTTCATATGGTACCTGGGGAATCAAACTCTGGTCCTTAGGCTGGCACAGCAAGCTTTTTTAACCACTGAGTCATCTCTCTGGTCCCTGTTTGCTTTTAACCAGTAAGATAGCCTTTAGTTCTCCTAGAAAAGAAAGAAAGAACAGAAGCTAGTGTTACAATTGGCACCAAGGAACCCCAGATCCTGTTCCCCAGATGGAATTTGCATCTGAAGCTTGGATTTTTCCATATTTCCTTTTCAACTACATAGTTCACATCAGCCGGCAAAAATGTAGGTCTTCATTCAAAATCGTCTCCCTATGTTTCCTTCCTTCTTTTCCTTCCTTATGTCTCATGCCCACTCTGTCTCTTTCTTTGTTGTAAGATTAGGTTATGCTGCTCAGGCTGATCTTGAATTCCTAGGCAAACTGATCCTCCCAGCTCACCCTGTTAAATAGCTGTGTCTCCAAGGGTACACCATCATGCCTGGCTTTCAGTGAGTTCTATTTTTAACTAGTAATGATTTGATGTTTGTTTTTTTTTTTTCAAGCAAAGTCACAATACCTTTACTCTGGACTGTCTAGCTTGTTTCTGTTCTCTCATAAACAAAACTGCATTTCATCTAAGCCTGTGTCAGTCTAAACTAAAGAAAAGTTTATCTGGGTCCCTGCCTCAGCTTCCCCAGCAGCAAACCTATGGCATCTGGGTATTAGCATTAGCATATTTCTTAATCCTTAGGCTTTCATTTTTACCCTCTTTTCTCTACTGGAGTTTATCTTCCCCATGGCCTCTCCTCTTTAAACCAGGAACTCTCCATTCAACACCTTCTAGAACATTTGATTGGATTGACAATCCATGATTCATCTTCTTCCTCCTCCGAGAACTCCTAACATGCCATTTCTTTGCACATTCTCAGCAGCCTCTTGAGGTTCCCCTCCTCTGCTTCCTATATAGGAAGTTGCCCCTTTCCTATCTCTGTGGCCCTTCCACCCCTTTCTTAGTCTCCCTTTGAATAACCATTCTACTTCTAAATGAACTGCTGAAACTAAGCTGACAGTGCAATGTGGACAGTAACATCTGGGTCAACACTGAAACAAAGGCTGATGTGTATGCTACTCCAGCCAGGCAAATACAAGGAGTAACACCTCAAAGTGTTGATGCTGTTTAACCATAACTAGCTTTAAATCACATCCTTACATTAAACCAAACAAATACACATATCAAGTTGTAAACTTAAGATTTTTTTCCATTTAACTGAATGTCAAGCTCAGTCATAAAACAAAGAAATAAACACATGTGTATGGAAGAATAAGTTGCAAAATTAAAATGAATGCATACAAGAAGCATACATTTTCTAAGGAAAATGGCCCTGTTTACTCCAATTCTCCTCTCTCCAAATGATAGCTTCAGATATTTGTAACTTTATGACTTTTCACAGGATTCCTAGAATCTATGTTGAAAACTGTGTTTAAATATCTTTTCAACCCTGTTTCATTTCTAGCGATACCATCTCTGAAAATAGTTCCATGCATATAATAGTTACTATATCTTAAAACCATATGTCATTCAAATTCATCTCTCCCTGGACTGATGTGTCCCATCCAACAGGACCAGTAATTACAGGGTCGCTAGGGGAGCCATACCTGAGAGATGGGATGGGAAAGAAAGAGGCGAGAGCAAGTAGCGTTCCTATCAAGGTCCGTTTATTGAATCAAAAGCAAAAGCTTATATGGGGTGGAGGCAGGGGCTAAGCAGTAGGGGGGGCCCAAGAATGTCTCCAGATAATACTATCGGGGGAACATCCTGTGGTTTATCTCGGAACAATTTCTATCTTAACTTAGCTAACTATCTCATCTTATCTTAGCTAACTATCTCTCGGAAAGTCCCAAGCTAATCTGCTAAACAGCATCTGCAGAGGCTGAAAGGAGGAAGTTAGCTTTGGAACGGGGCATCAGTATCTTTCCATAGCCAGTAGACTCTTTTAGCCTTGAATGACCCCGGGCTGGCTCTGAACACTGACATGTTCAAGTAGTTGCTGGGCAACCTCATGTTTACACTTTCACCCACTTTCTTATGTCCTTCTTACCTTAGTTACCCTTCACCTAATTCCTACTCCATTATTTTTACATTTTTCATATTGCATTTACTTGTTTTGGAAGAGGCACACATGCCATGGCATATGTATAGAAGCCAAAGGAAAATTTTCATGACTCAGTCCTCTTCAACCTTGTGGGTCCCAGGTGTTGAATCAGGTCAAAAAAACTTGGCAGCAAGCACCTTTACTCACAGAGACATTTCCCGGGCTCAAGAGCCTACTTACTTTTGCTTAAAGTATTCTAATTGTATCTGAATACGGTACTCTTGGCAACTTGGTTGAATTCAGAGTCACGTAGGAGTTTAGTGGAGCACCTGATGGATGCAGAAGACCTCTCCTAACATTAATCATGCTAGATATGAGGGCTCAGACACAATCAATGCATAGTATGATTACGTTATCAAAAATTGGTAAAAGGTAGGAACTGTGGTTCTAATTAGAGGAAGTGGGTCACTGAGGACATTTCCGTCTTGTTCTCTCTTGCCTTGGAATATTAGTCTTTCCTCTGCTCTCAATCTATTATGAAAAATATCCTCTGTCACATCATTACATGATGATGTTCTTCCTTATCACAGACTCCGAAGCACAGAACCAAGTGGCCATTGACTGAGTCCTCTGAACTGTGAGCCAAAAGAAAGCATTTCTCCTTAGTCAATTCACTCACGCATTTGCTCATGGAAACAAAAAATTAACTAAAACAATCATATTGGTTACTTTTCTTCTTGCTGTGACAAGACATGACAGAAGCAATGTAAGAAAGGAAAGATTTACTTTGGCTCACAGTTTGAGGGTGCAACCACCATATAAGAAAAGCATGCCAGCACAAGTATGAGATCTGGTCCCATTGTGTCTGCAATCAGGAGAGATCAGTGCTCTTTCTAGTTTACTTTCTATTGTTGTAATAGAACAGTTTGACCAAAAGCATCTTGGAGAGGAAGGGGTTTATTTGGCTTACATGTTCCAAACACAGTCCATCACTGAATGAAGCCAAGGTAGGAACTCGAGCAGAGACCTGAAATGAATGTTGCTTACTGGTTTGCTTTCTTATATAACCCAGGACCCCCTATCCAGGAATGACACATTAATCACTGGGTCCTCCTACATTAACCACTCATGCATTGCACTCAAGCAAGCACCCATGAAATCTCCCAAAGATGTGCTGATAAGCCAATCTGGTGGAGGCTTTTTCCCAGTTGAAGTTCCCTCTTTCCTGATGACCTGAGCTTGTGTTGAGCTGACAAAAACTAACCAACGCAATGATGGTTTCCAGTAGCTCTCTCCTTTCCCCCCCTTTTAACTAAGCCTCAAACTTCAGCCCATGATCAAAATGACCGGTCAACCCGCAGGAACATTCTCCAGGCAGACCTAGATGTGTGCCTCTAAGTTAATACCAAATTCAGCCATGTTGGCAATGATGATTACCCACCACAACACCCCCACCCTTTTACCTGCATATAAATTATACATTATTTGTCATTGTCAAAGCTTCCTCTGACTCTCAACATCTCCTACAATAGGGTAGAATTCTTCAGCCTGACAAACATAAGCTCACTGTTCTCTGACTCTAACCTGCAACGTTCTTTAGGTGCTCACAAAAACTTCTCACTGGAGTCTTGAGTTGACGTGAAAATTTTGCTGTATGTAAGGAGAAAAGTAAAGATACAATCCGTTAACCACATTGACACCTTGATAGATAAAATTTGCTTCAGAAGTCGGTTCTGGTTCTCCTCTCTGAGAGCAGATCCTGCCTCCCAGGGCTGGCACGTATTAACTGGGATCCAGCATATACTGCAGAGGTAACCATATTTAACTGTCCACCAGGGCCCTCTCGTCCTGTGCTGAACTGCTACCAGCTCCCTTGGGCCCTATGGATTTCCATGTATGTACATGCTTTTACGTTTGTGTCATCTCAGCAGGAACCAATGAACCTAAGATATTAAAATGTAATTTGCTCAGATCTTTGCCTTCAGGATGAGCCCTAAGATGCTGCCATCAGCTAGAAAATCTGTGATCTAATTTAGAACCAGTGAGCCATGCTGTCTTCTCTCAGACACTTTACTGAGGAACTCCACTCTTCTACGGCTTCTTTCCATATCTAAACAGGGAAGGGGGAGTTGTTTTGTTTTCCTCCCACTTTACCATTGCAAGAAAGATTCACCTAGCAAAGACAGGGAATATTAACGGTAGTCGTTCTTCAGCTGTCACTCTGTTGAAATGCCACAGTGCACAGTGGCTTAGCTTTAATCTCTCCGATTCTACTCTAGCAAGACCCTTATACCTTCTCTGACTTTTTCTCTAGACTTTAGAAGGAGCTTTCTATCCCTGGCACTTTGAAGATAAGTGTTATATGCTATGTTGAATTGACTTAAATAAAAATCTCTAAATTGACAGCCTTTATGTTCTGAAAGATTTCTTAGCCCTTTATTCTTACATTAAAAACCTTAATACTGTCATTAAGGCAAAACCAAAGGTTAATTTTTCATTTTTCTATAGAGAATTTTATCCATTTTGGTCCCTGTATAATGTCAGCTAGAGAGTGGCTATTGTTAGCTCATTTGAGAGTTTTTTGTTTGTTTGTTTGTTTGCTTATTTGCTTGCTTTTGGTTTGGGGTGTGCGTGTGTGTGTGTGTGTGTGTGTGTGTGTGTGTG
The DNA here is from genome assembly GCA_907169655.1 of Acomys percivali. Lineage (NCBI taxonomy): Eukaryota > Metazoa > Chordata > Mammalia > Rodentia > Muridae > Acomys > Acomys percivali. The sequence goes on along the minus strand of OU015751.1, from coordinate 62,615,219 downwards.
TGTGTGTGTGTGTG
>OU015751.1:62566745-62615195 GCA_907169655.1 Acomys percivali | reverse complement strand
TGTGTGTGTGTGTGTGTGTGTGTGTGTGTGTGTGTGTGTGTGTGTGTTCATTTTTTCCTTTAGTCTCACAGAAAAAGAAGAAAAAATTCTGGCCTATGAAAGGAATAGCAGGTAAAAATTTGGGTCTCCGACCGAGGGAAGGACATCCTATTGGGACTCTAGATGAGAGAACAATGGGTGAATAGCAATGTAGAAGGATCCAGTGGGTTCTAGAAACCTACAAGTAGAACATTATGATAGGCAGATTTGGGTCATGGGGTCCCGCTCAAACTAAGGCCCTAGCCAAGGACAATACAGGCCGAAAAATTTAACCCCCTACCCTGATCTAGCCCATGGACAGGACAGTCTCCACACTTGAGTGGAGAGAGGGATTTGACTTTCTCAAGTACTCTGGTGCCTCACATTTGACTATGTCCCCTGGTGGGGGAGACCTAGTGGCACTCAGAGAAAGGACAGCAGGTCACTGAGAAGAGACTTGATACCCTATGAGCATATACAGAGGGAGGTAATCCCTCTGAGGAACAGTCATAGGGGAGGGGAATAAGGGGAAAATGGGAGGGAGGGGAGAATGGGAGGATACAAGGGATGGGATAACCATAGAAATGTAACAAGAATAAATTAATTAAAAAAATAAATAAATTTAAAAAAAAAATTTGGGTCTCCTTTGTGAACTTGAAGAATAGTTACATTAGATGCGAAGCCATTAGACATAACTCTATACAACAAGCAATTGGATGGGATTCAACTGAGGATAGAACCTAAAGCTACAGACAGATGAATCCCTGGACATGGTAGTTAGAATCTGAGAGACTCCAAATGCCATTGGAGTTTCAAATTTTCCTAATACTCTCTTATCACCCTCCAAGAAAATGGCAAAACATTTCAATTTCACAAATGAAATTTCACTAAGTGTGATGGCCATTTTATTCATAGGCTAACATACCAGACACTTACCCACAGAGAGAAACAAAGTGACCAAGAAATGGATGCAACAAACACTGCAGAAATGTAATAGAACAGTGCTAGCTGACAACAGCTGCAAGCCAACAGACTCCTCACTTTCTTCACTTCTGCTGTAGTTTAAATAGCAAATAAACCCCATAAGCTCATGTGCTTGAACACCTGTCTCTCAGCAGGTGGCGCTGTTTGGAAGGTTGCAGAACCTTTAGGCTGTGGAGCCTTGTTGGAGAGAGTATGGGCGTGGGAGATCTTTGAGATTTTATAGCTTCACTCCATACTCTCTGGCTGATTCCTGACTGCCAGTGCAATGGAGTTCCACAGTCCTCCTGTCTCACCGTCCCTGTCATGATGGCTGTAATGAACTGTATCTTCTTTGGAAATGTGAGGAAAAATAACCCTTTCTTTCTTAAGGGCTTTTGTCAGCGTCCTATTATAGCAACAAAAACAAAACTAATACAACTTCTCTCCAGAAACTTCCAGGGGTAACAATTTCCAAAGTTGACATAGGAAAGAAAATGCATAGAATGCTCAAACTATGACTTACAAGCCAACAAGTCAAATCTTCAGTGGTCCTCACAAACACCAGCAGCATGTCTTCTCATTACTAATTTGAAGATTCTCAACAATGCAAACAAAACGACTTATGGTTCTTAAAATAAGATGCTTGTTGCTGTGGAATTTAGGAGAAAGTCCAGACAGAAAGCAAATAACAGTCTCAGCCAACATAGCAAGGTGAAGGACTAGCATGCCAGAAAGAAGAATTAGAGGGCCAGTGGCTTCAAGCAACTCAGTCAAAACAGCAGGAAATAAATAAACCTCCAAATTCTCTTCATATCTAAGTTTCATCTAACCAATCCCTCAATTACTTGCTTCACATAACCAATGTGGGAATCTGAGATACAGCTCATAAATCAAGTACAAGGACCTGAGTTCAGTCCCCAGAACCCAGGGAGTTAGTCAGGATTATCTAGCAGAACATAATTGAACAGAGAGAGACAGAGGCAGAGGGGAGCTAAAAGGAAATTAGTTATACTGGCTTATGGGCTGTGTGGTTTGAGGTCCAAGAACCCAGTAGTTGTTGACTGGATGGATGTCTTACTGGTCTTCAGGCTATACTGGAGTTTTGAAGAAGTAGGTTCTAATTCCAGAGAAGGAATGCCTCACCAGCAGGATAGATGACCTTGCCAAGAAAAAGAGAGGGCAAGCAGGAAAACAAAAAAACAAAAAGCTTCCTTCTTTCATGTCTTTTATAGAGGCAGCTGCCAGCTGTGGCCCAAATTTAACCCTAAGGTCAGTCGTCCCATCTCAAGTGATCAAAAAATTTCTCACAGGCATGCTCAGCTGCCTGGATTTCAATTGACCCTAGATGTAGTCAGGTTGACAACCAGGAATCACCATCCCAACAGGTTAAAAAACAAAGAAACCAACAAACAAACACAAAACAGTGGGGCAAGAGGTTGTTCTGGGGAGTCCAAGACAGGTAGTTGCCCGAGGCATGTGGGCCAGCCTCTAGCCCACTTGGTGAGTGCCAGGCGAATAAGAGACACTAAGAAAGTGGGCTACACATTAGGAAAGACTCCTCAGGTAAATGGTTTTTACATGCATGCTTCTGCACACACATATAAATTTACATATGCTAAATACAGTAATAAGGTGCTGGACCCACGTCACCCACACCTATAACCCAGGCATGTAGAAGGGTAAAGAAGCAAGATTGTAACTTCAAGGCTAGCCTATGCTTCATGGTGAGACCCTGCCAAAAAGAATCAAAGGGCCCCTACTTGACTACTTCTCCTTGGTGGGAAGCCTGGTGGCACTCAGAGGAAGGGTAAGAAGGCTACCAGGATGAGACCTGATAGGCTGTGATCATATGATGGGGGAGAAGGTCCCCTTCTGTCACAGATCTAGGGCAGGGGAATAGGGTGAAGGAAGGAGGGAGGGGGAATGGGAAGATACAAGAGAGGGGATAACAATTGGGATGTAATTTGAATAAATTACTTAAATATTTTTAAAAGTGAATAGATAAATAAAAAGGAAGGAAGAAAGGAAGGAAGAAAGAAAGAAAGAAAGAAAGACAAAAAGAAAGAAAGAAAGAAAGAAAGAAAGAAAGAAAGAAAGAAAGAAAGAAGGAATGAAAGAAGAATCTCAGGGCCAGAATGGACTGAAAATTCTGTAAGCCCACAATCTAGACTGGGGGGAAAAAAATGAGGAGTATAGTGATAAGAATGTTACTAAAAAGCCTTTAATCAGAACTCAAAACACAACCCTTTCTCTAAGCTCAGAACAGTGTTTTCATCCCTCTAAAACAGCAAAGATTCCCTGCAGATCATCAAAATAACTTTTCAAGCCTGATTAAAAGGCGTATCAGTTTCCAGAAATGAGGTTTGTTTTTCAATCTCATTTTCCTCTGTGAAAACCTTTATTAGAATCTCAATTCTGTGACTGACCATATAATTTAACAGAACACTGTGCTTCCATAAGACTATTTCCCTCACCGAGTAGATTGTTCATCGTGAATATAAATATAAGCCATAGGCTTCAACAAGATTTGGTACACTTTGGATACCATCTTAAAATAAAGTATATAAATTGTCACTGAAAATTACACTACCACATTACCTGTATTTCGGATTGTACTAAGTCTTTCATGTACTCAACCCATTCAACAGAGATAATTAGATAGCACAGGAAACGCTAGCATTATAAAATCAAAGAATTTAGGGCTCATTGTGAATTGTAACTGCCAATCAGGTTCAGATAACTGTGATGCATGACTGCCACCTACTGGCAAGGATTAAAATTTCAATGTCTCACCAACTTCCTTGCACCAAGGCCAGGCTTTACCATACAGCTAGAGTACCACCTAATGTCAGGTGAGCAGCTTGTGAATATTTTTGTAGGGAAACCACACAAGAATGGTTTTCTCTTAGTCATGATGTTTTGCCTTGTATATGCACTGAATACAAGGGGTATTTTGTAAGTTCGTGAGGCAGCAATTTCCCTTTATTCTCTAATGTATTTGTTCCTCTGCCCTTGAACGACCCCTGAATATTGAGGTTAAATAAAGAAGAAATTAGCAAAGTGATAACAAGTTTTAACTCACGTAACATGTCACCTGATAACCTATGTCTTAATCATGAAGAGATATGAGCTAAAACCGACTCCTTTTTTATAATCTATGTTAGCCCTTTTGTGTTGGTTGGGTTTTTTGTTTTGGGGGTTGATTGTTTGTTTGATGGTTTGTTTATTAGTTTTTTATTTTTGCGATAGGATCTTCTGCATCCCAGGCTAGCTTTGAACTCACTGTGTAGCCAAGAATGACCTTGAACACCTGATCCTCCTGTCTCCATCTCCTGTGGCTAGGATTACTACACCTGCCTTTGCTTATTAAGCTCTTTAGCCTTGGCTTGTTTATGTACAAACTGGGATAGCCACCCTGTGATTAGAACAATTAAATGGAAAAATGTTTATCAAGTACAGAATAAATATAAAGTAACAATGCCTTGGTCTTAGTGCCACTGAGGAAGCTGTTTGGTACTTAATAAAGACATTAGGAGTGTTAAGTGTGCATGCCAAATGTTCTTCATTTTCTGTTTTCCATGTTCTTAATTCCCAGTCTACATCTTAATACAAAATCCTACAGCTCCACTGAGTGCAGCTCCATGCAGGTATGCACTGAGCATAAGTGTTCAACAGCCATAGATCCTTGGGGTTGTTAGAAGCGAGGCTATAATATTCAAATCACTATTTTAAAAATCTCTAACAGTACTCAGAATTGCTTGACTAGTTCTGAGCTCTCCCTAGAGGGGTCTGCAGATATGTTAATTTATATTGCAGCATACATTACATTCTGTTGCCTGCCAAGGACCCGTCTTATATGCTCAGGGAACTATCTGCCCGTGTGCCTCTGCTAGAATGTCAGTCAGACCACAGGACTCCAGTCAGCATGAGCTTTCCCTGCTTTTGGAACACAGCGCAAAGGAAGAACTGGTGTTGACGCAGCAGTGCAGTAACATGCTACAGAGCCCATGCTCTCTCCTCCACATCACTGAGGCAGCCGTATTCTATCCTGAGGCTGCTGCCTCTGCTCTTAAGACAGTTCTAATATGACATCATTGGGTCCCCATGGTATTCTCATGTACATCGATTGGAGAGACAGTAGATCATGAGGACTGTAGGAGGGGAAAGGGGAAGCAACATGTGCAAGTGTGTACATGTGAAGACCAGAGAAGAACCTTGGGTCCTGTGTTTAGGGCTTCTCAATACCCTAGATCTTACTGGGTAGGTTAGCTTGGCTGGACATGAGTCACCTGCAATTCTTTTGTCTCTGCTGCCCCAGCACTGGAGTTACAAGCCTGCCATCACATACACCATCTGATCTTGGTTCTGCATCCTCATGCTTATGTGGCAGTCACTTGATTAAACTATACCCTCAGCCCCTCAAGGACTTTAATAAAGGGAGGAGAACCCTTCCCATAAAGCTCTAATGAGCATTTTCTCTTGACTTTGATTTAAATGCTAAAGCATTCATCAACTGGCAGGTTCCTAAGATTAATCTGTTATGTTAGAGCCTACAATCAATGAGGCTCCACCCTAGGGACAGATGGCATGGACTGCTCAGAGAGGAGAAGACTGCCTCTGTTTTGAATATGCACACTGTCCCCCCAGAAACTTACATGGCATGATAGCTGTTCATAATTAGAGGTTCTGTGGACCTTTAAGATTCAGGCTGTTGGAGTCTAGTTGTCATTAAGAACAGACCCTCAGGGCTGGAGAGATGGCTCAGAGGTTAAGAGCACTGACTGCTCTTCCAGAGGTCCAGAGTTCAATTCCCAGAACCCACATGGTGGCTCACAACCATCTATAATGTGATTTGGTGCCCTCTTCTGGCATGCAGGTGTATGTGCAAGCAGAGCACTGTATACATAATTAATTAATTAATTAATTAATTTTTTTAAAAAAGAACAGACCCTCCAAAAGAATTGAGAATTTTGTCGTCTTCAGCGTCTAGCTCAAAATGTGATCATTCACTCTGACAGTTTCCACCATGAAGTACCTCCATGACCAGAAGGCTAAAACCAGGGACCAGGTCATCTTGGACTTGAACCTTCATAATCCTAAGCGAAATAAACCTCACTTTAAAGTAACTTGTGTTGGGTATGTTCCCTAGTGATAGAAAGCTGACTAATAAAGGAACACAATCTGGTTTATTTACAAGGACAAGAGACTAGAAGCAAGGAAGGCAGCTAAAATTCCCCACAGCCAGCACACATTGTTTTGGAAAAACAATGTCACATGTTGAACTGTTTCAGTTCCCACCTTGAGCTCCTGTCTTGACTTCCTGCCCTGACTTCCCTTCATGATGGACTATAATATGCAAGTATAAGCCAAATAAAGCCTTCCTCCCCTAGTTGTTTTTTGACCCAGTGTTTATCACAGCAATAAAATCAAAACAACAGTCATTTGTGGTAGTGTTGGTCTGCTCTGTTCTGAACCACTATAACAACTGACAAAGCACAGAGAGGTGAGGTAGCTTCCTGACTTCCAGAGCTTTCACTGGGGAGACAAGGCAGAGAAGAAAAAGTAAGAAAATAGGGCAGCTCATGGTTGCTAAGCAACCATGGAATGGAACAAAGGAGGAGGCATCTGGGCAGTAGGAGTTGCTTGGTAAGGGGGAGGGTCAGCTTCAAACTATGTGTAGAAGAGCAGGTGCAGTTTAAAAGATAGATCAAAATGAGAAGGTGGTATTAGTATTGTGGCTCAGGACATGATTTAATATGTTTACAAAACTAAGCAAATAAAAGGAATGGTGTTGGGTGGACATTGAGAACAATAGTTTTACATATGAGAATTTGTGAGAGGCCCAGTACACATACATATTTGTGTGCATGCAGAAGTCACAGAACAAGCACTGGGGTTATTTCTTAGCCGCTTTTCTTTCTTTTTTCCTTTTCTTTTTTCTTTTTTCTTTTTTCTTTTCTTTTTTTTGTTTTTTTTGTTTTTTGTTTTTTGTTTTTTGGGTTTTTGTTTGTTTGTTTGTTTGTTTGTTTGAGACAGAGTGTAAGATAAAAGGGCAAAGGAAAAACACCCTGACCCTGTCTTCACCCAAAGCCCAAGACCAAGGAACAGAAACCCACCACTCCTTTAGCTTGCCATAGAAACCCACCAATGCTGAACAGAAAAACCCACAAATCCCTGAGCTCACCAAATCTCAGGAATTAAAATTCCACCAAACCTCACCCTGGAAAGTGCTCCCTACCCTCATGCACCTGCAAGAAGCCTTATGTAAATCCGCCTTCTTCTCACTTCCCTGAGCAGAAGCAACCACCATCATGGGGGTTTACCTCCCAATAAATCTCTTTTGTGAGGTTTGTTGCGTGGTGTGACTTTGTGGTACTCCTTGGCTCCCAATTGCCAGGATACGTCTTGGAGCAGAGCTGTACTTCTTTCCTCTGGAGCAAAGCCTTTCCTGGGGAAAATCTCTCACTGCAGTAGAGCTGTAACACTTTCACTGGGGAAGCTTCCCCCCTGCCAGAGCAAAGCTGTAACACATTTGCTGGAGAAATCATCCCTGCCTTAGAACTGTTACACTTGCATTGGAGAAACCTTCCCCTGCAGCAGCCAGAGCAGAGCTGTAATACTTCTGTAGGGGAAGCCTTTCCTTCAGAAATGCAACACTTACACAGTCTCTCAAATACCTGTAACTGAGTAGGATAGGCTGGCCATCAATGAGCCCCACAGATGTGCTCATCTCTGCTTCTGCCTCTAGTGCCGGGATTATGGGTTTACAAGGGTATGCTAGCAACCATGTATTTACATTTGTGGGGCAAGCACTTTACAGTCTGAGCCATCTCCCCATCCACAAAGACCATATTTGATGGTGTGGTAGTTGCAAATTCCTCTAGTCCATCCAGCTGCAGCACTGTGATTACCATACTTTATATAATCATCACAATAATGCCAGGAAAAGGTGCCACCAGTGGTAGTCCACATGTTACCCTCAACTTACATTGCCCAAAATAAAAATGAAATGATGACTCTGAATAGAGTCTACTCCTGCAGCCTACAGAACTATAACACCTTTGTCATGTCTCTCTGTTTCTTGGAAGGGACATTGCTCCACATATCCCCCAGTGACCAGACTCAAAAGCAAAATTGCTTACAACAAACATGCATCTTCAGTACAAATGGATATGGCTTTCTACCATCAAGCTTTTTTAGTTAGAGAATGATGTGTAGTTTTACATCTCAGATTTTTCACTTGTAGAATCATCATCACAGGAAAATTTTGGTGTTTCTTACCAGCCACTGAGGTTGAAAGTTCTATGTATTAGAAAAAGAATGCAGAGGCAGCCTTTTGCCTTCTATCTTGAATTAGATCAAAGGGTTCAGATGGAAGTGATGTAACCCCTGACCTAGGTTACTTGAAATTCTAAGCAAAAAAGAGAAAAGGAGAGAGGTAAGGAGAGTGAAATGGAGAGAAAAGGAGGAAATGAAGAGTGAGAAGGAGGGGAAGGGAGAGAGGGAGAAAGGGGGATAGGGAGAGACAGACAGAGAGAAAAAGGGAGACAGAGAGAGGGGGGTGCATGACAGAATATTGACAATGTACCGGAGCAATTGGTAGGGAGATATGCCTGGATAACTTCCACCCTACCATGATATACATATAGACCTCTGTCACCAAAATCCAGCATTTTCTGATAGCCAGTCTAACCACCCTCTACTTGTAGCTCTTCTGACAGTTTCTGAGGTTCAGGCACGCATTCCTGAGAGTTACAGAAACATAAAGAACATAGACATACACACTAGCAAAGTTCCTCAGCATGGCTCACTTAGAAACAGAATTGCTGTCACTCATCACTAATTGCTGAACACTCCCCAGGAAGCCACAGACCGGGACTGCTGAACTTCACCAGCCACCATTTTCTCCCCTACAATTGTAAAAACTGCCTTTTGATCCATGACCTGCATTTAAAAACTGACATCTGGTGGCTAGGGTGGTAATTAGACAACATTTAAAAGTTATTTCTGCCTTGTTAACTTGGTTGCTCTGTGATCAAATTAAGGGATAATTTAGAGGAACTCAGGCATATTGATTGTATAATCCATAATGTGTATAATTAATAACTAACCCTAAAAGCCCAATGTGAGGGATGGGAAGAATTCACATTAGACAAAAGTCAGAGCCTAGATGATACTTTTCCCCCAGTGTTTTTTCTTCACAAAAGATACAAAGGAAACCATTTGGATTCCCTGGCAGAAATTGGCAATGCTGTTATATTACTTGAGACTCGAAAAGGATAGACACATGTCAAGTGGTGTCTTAGTTTCTTTTCCTGCCACTGTGACAAAATACCATAGCAAAAGCAATTTAAGTAAAAAAGCATTTGTTCTGGCTCACAGTTGAAGGTGCAGTCCATCATGGGTTAGGGGACCAAGGCAGCAGTACATGAAATAGCTGGTATTAATCTGAAGTACAGAAACAGAGAACAATGAATACTTGTTTGTTCATGCTCTACTCACTTTTTCCATTTTATATGGTCCAGAGTCTCCTGCTTAGAGAATTTTGTGGGTGAGTGGCCTGCCTTCTGGTACTTAGTAGAGGAGTGTCCACAACTCTGAGGGCTAGGAGTTATCCCAGGCCTGAGGTAGGACAGTGTCCCAAGGGTATCCTGAGGAATGGGAGCCCAGGAACCTCACAGCTCTGAGAGGAATCCATTGCAGCTCCTGAGGGATGATTGCCCCAACACCTGAGGAGCTTTAGAGTCTTGGAGCCTGAACTCCATTCCTCCAGGTCCCAGGGAGGGTTTCCTCAATATCTAAGGAGCTGAGAAGGCAAAAAATATGAGTTCCATTCCTTCTTCAGCTGATGCAGCTCCCAGGGATGGTTGCCCCAACACATGAGGAGCTGAGGAGCCTAGGAGCCTGAGCTCCACTCTTTCATTTCTTCTTCCTTCTCTTCTTCTCATGAGAGAATCACAGCAAGCAGTAAATCTCTTGATAGAGATTTATTGGAGAGATGAATCCAGGAGAGGAGGGAGTCCAGGAGTGGCTGTCTCTGTTCCCAGGAGAAGACAGTAGGGAACTGGGCAGATACAGCCTTTATTTAAGGGGCAGAGCTTTCTGTGGCAGGGATTTCCAGAGTGTGGATTGGTGGGATTTCGAATCCTGAGCTGGAGAGAAGCTCAGGGATGTGTGTGCTTTCCTGTTCACAGATAGGTTGGTTCTAGTGCTCAGTGGTAGGTTTTAGTGGGACATTCAGGTACTGGTCAGTTTTTTCGTCAGGGACGGATGGACATTTGTCCAGACTTTTCATCCCACATCAGCATAATCTAGGATGAGCCCTAAAGACAGCTGTTACAGAGGTGTGAGGGGAGGAGCTGGGCTGCTGGAGCTTTCTCCAGCAAAGGTCTGGCCACTTTTCTGCCTTGAGGGATTATAAAGTTTACAAAGTGTCCAAATTTTACAGAATCCACTGTGAAGGCAGTAGGCTGAAGCAGGAAAGGTTGCCGTCCTCAGCGACAGCTCCCATGGCTGGGGCAGTAGGCATTCTGAGACAGGAAAAGTTTCAGTTTCCATAGCAGTCAGCAGAGGCAGGAAGAGTCACCATGGACAGCTCCCGCAGAGGCGCTGACCAGAGCAGCCATTTTCTCTCCCATCTAAATAGCCCTAGGCAGGAAGGAGGGACTGATTGCCCTGAGATGGGAAGGAGGACTGGCATCGAGTCACTGGACACATAAATCTCTTTCGGTAGAAGAAATAGAATATACAGAGGTAGTAGTTGAAGAGAGGGGAGAAGAAAGGAAAGGAGAGCAGACAAATATGAGGATGGAAATCAGACCTTGGGAGAATGGGGATGGGACGACAGAAGGCCTGTAGAGAAAAGAGAAACTATGGGCAGGGGCATCTCTGTGACAATTTGGAGAACTAAGTCAGGGTAGTCTTCTGGGAAGATATGATGGGGGGCCACTAATAGAGAATCCTACTAGCGGGGGTCACAGAAACTGAAGAGGACTCACACCAACTAGATAAGGCTCCCAGTAGAGGGAGGGGAACACAAATCCACCACAAAAACTTCAACTACAAGATGTGCATGGATAAAGATAGAGCACAGAGATCAGATATGGAAGGAATGTCCAATAAACGCTGGACCTAACCCAAGACCCACCCCATGGGAGAGAGCCAACTGTTAACACTATAAGGATACTCTGCTATGCTTGCAGACAGAAGCCTAGCAGAGTTGTCCTTTAAGAGGCTTCACCCAACAGTGCTTCAAAAAAGATCCTGAGACTCACAGCCAAAAATTGAGTGGTATAAAGGGACTCATGAGGAAAAGTGGGGGGAAGGAGAAAAGTACTTGGGGTGATAGAAGCCCCACAAGAAGACCAAGAGGCCCAACTAAACAGGACCCAGAGGGGCTTGCTGAGACTGAAGCAACAATCAAAATCTATGCATGGAATGGACATAGACCCCCCAAACATAGATGTAACTGATGGGCAGCTCAGACTTCATATGGGTCCTCTAATAATGGGAGCAGGGCCTGTCTCTGGCATGGACTCTGTTGACAGCTTTTTTATCACCCCCCACCCCAGGATAGACTGCCTTGCCAGGCCACAGAGAAGAGGACATGCTCTGTCCTGATGTGACTTGATGAGCTGGGGTAGATGGGGGGGCACTCCTTTTCTGAGGAATAGGGAAGGGGGTAAGGGGGAAAGAGAGAGAGGGTGGGACTGGGAGTAAAGGAAGGATGGGGCTACAACCAGGAAGTAAAGTGAATAAACAAACAAAAATTTTAGTGGCCTGATCCTGAAGGACTAGATGTAGCTCTTGGGAAGGGGGTGCCACATCGGGGGGCCAGTGGGCTGAAGAGCTGTGAGAGCATTGGGCCCCCAAAGGTTGGGGAGATGTAACAAGGTTTGGGGGAGGTGGATCACTGCAGCCTGGGCGAAGCAGCAGGCAAATCCAACTTGGGAACAGGGTACAGAAGCTTGGAGGCAGATCTCCACATCTTGGGGGTGAGCCCTGCAGCTTGGGGATGGACTGCCATGGCTTGAGGCAGACTACTATTGTTGCCTCAGGCCATGGCTTCAGGTGCTATCTCTGCTATGGTGGGCTGCCTTCCTTGGCAGAATGTCGTCACTACCTACGACTGCCTCCTAAGGCCCTCTTCTCAGCCAAGACAGTGGACTGCCACGGCTCTGGCCTCTGGAGCTAAGAAATCCCTACAGGGAATGGCCCTGCCCACAATTAAGTCTTCCCACATCAATGATGATGACGAAAAAAAAATCTCCAATAGACATGCCCAGGCATGTCAAATGACCCACCCCCCTGGTGATTTTAGATTCCAACGAAGTGACAAGACCATAATCAAAAATGGGAAAAGTCTTCCTCTGGGTGCATAAGGTATCATCTATTTGTCTGGGACCCTCAGATGCTGACTTCTTAGTGATAGTATCACCCAACAATTTTGAATTACAGAAGTGACTTGTCCCAGCCATAAGGGTCAAGTTGATCTGCTTTGCAATGTGCTGGTGCTAATACTTAGGCTATATATACCCATGTTTCAAAGATAACAAAATATGTTGGGGGGAAAATAACAATTATGTACCCCTTGAATCTTACACTGCTGCTCAAAACCATCCCAGGTCCCCCAAGATATATGTGTGCCTACAAACACCATCACAATTTATTATTAACTAGGATTGCTTCCCCAAACTCCTTTCTAGTCTCTTACCCTGTCACTAGCCTAGACCTTCCTTGCCACAAAAGTGCCTCTTAAGCTGACCCTTCAAGCAAGTATAAGGTTATTCTGAGATGTCAGTGTGGCAAATGAAAATTTCATAGAACCTGGTGGTACCCAGACAGAAGGAACTCTACAAAGCAAAGGAAGCAGAGGTCACCAACAAAGAAAAATAGAGTCAGAGAAGAGGGAACCTGCCCATCTGTATATCTGAGGTGGTGCAGCCTGGCTAGGACCAGCACAGCTGCCTGAACACCTGCATAACTTATTGTCCTTGCCTCCACCGACTAGCCCATTATGTGCTGAGACAGCACCATCATAACATCAGTTTGCACCTCATATTTGCTGAGTTCATCCTTCTGCTATGATCGTAGTCAGTTTAATATTCTCTTATTTGTGTTGTGTTGTGTATTGCCTGTGTGACTGTATGTACATGTGCATATGTGGAAGCATATGCCTGTGTGGGTACTTACAGAGATTAAACATGAGTGTTGGGTGAGCTCCTCTGTCACTCTGTAAATATCTTTGAGACTAAGACTAGACCTAGGGCTGCTATTTTCTCGGTTATAGTGAACGCTAACAAACATCAGAGATCTTCTTGTCTCTCTCCACCTAGAAGCTAAGGTTACAGGCATTTGGGGGACATTCTATATCGTACTTAGGTACAATGATTCAAACTTCAGTCTGTGCTTTGCACAGCATGTGCTCTTATGATATTTTTATTTGTACTTTTTAGACTGAGTCTTACTATGCAGCCCTCACAGGATTGAAACTCAATATGTCAACTAGGCTAACCTAAAACTCACAGAGATCCTCCTGCCTCTGCCTCCTGAATGCTAAGATTACAGTCATACACCATCATGCCCAGCTTAGTAAGTGTTCTTCACTGCTGGGCTATCTCTCTAGCCCTCTAATAAATGTTTTTCATATACTGTTTTGTATATTTAATAATGAAAATAACCTAACTCTAACCCTGAGTCTTGGTTGGCTATGTAGAAAGTTTGAGGTACCCTGGACTAGTAGATATTATGTCCCAAATGAATGTATTAAAAAGCCCTCTGGTGATATAAGTACCACCTCCAACAATGGATAAGGACCAGAAGATGAACAGGATCAGGATTGGGCCACAAATCCCACAGCTAGGAAACAGTGGAATGAGATGCCTGTCAGTCCTATGTGACCCCAGGCACAGGCTCTGAGCTTCTTTGAAGCATCCACCTGTTATGCATCCTAATAATCTCTTTTCTTTTTAACAAAAGTTTTGAAATTGAATGGGAGAAGGATTAAAGACAGGTAGTACTCAATGTTAAGCTGATTCCTAGCTAGTGTTCTGTTTAAATACAGCCTCCCATGTTAGTCAGCTTAGCTACCATAAAGCCTACTTCACACTAGGTCATTAAATAGTGGAAACAACTTTTACTGCAAATAAAGAGAGAAGAGCAAAGTTGGTGTCTTCTGGGGGCTCTCTCCTTGAGTTGCAAATGTCCATCTTCTCCATAGAGCTTCATGTGGTCTTTTTGTTTGTTTGTTTGTTTGTTTGTTTGTTTTTCCCTGTGTGTTCTGTATCCTGGTCTCATTTTTTGTATTTTGTGGACTGTGAATCTGCTGCAATGACTTAACGTTAATTGCCCTTTTAATACCCCTAAATACCGTCTCTAAAAGTAAGAATTTATCCTTTGGATGGGAGATGGGAGGAAGATTCAGCCCAGCATCTAGTACACTCCCTCTCCACACACATATGCTCACCTTTTATCTCTAAATTTTAAGCAAAATCTTCTAGGTCCTATCTTCAATAAGAGAACAGTGTTGGAAAATTAAAGACAAAGATAAACTCATCTTTCATATATGGGGCTAGTAGAAAAACTAGAAAGGATGAGAGCTGTGGGAAGATGGCTCAGTCGGTAAACTTCTTGATTCATAAGCATGAAGACCTAAGTTTGATTCCCAGGATTCACATTAAAAGGCCAGGTGTAGTGGCACCTGCTTGCAATCTCAGCACTGGGGGGGATGGACATAGGTGAAAACCTGGTGCTCACTGGCCTAATCAGTCAGCTCCAAGTTCAATGACAGACCCTGTCTCAGAAAACAAGGCAGATGGTGATAAACGTTTTTAAGTCCAGCACTCAGGGAGGCAGAAACAGGTTCATTGCTATGAGCTCGAGGTCAGCCTGGTCTATAAAATGAGGCCAGAACAACCAAGGCTACACAATGAAACCCTGTCTCAAAAAAAAAAAATCAAAAATCAAGGTAGAGAGAAACTTAAGAAGACCTCCGGCCTATAGACATGTACAAAAACATTCATCCACATACATGAACACATGTACACACATACATGCACACATATACATGCACACATATACATGCACACATATACAAAAAACACACACTGTGTAAAATACTTGTCAGGACAGCATGAAGACAACTTGATCCCAAATATCTACATATTAAAAGAGAAAAAAATCCTGATGAGGTGGCACACCCTTGAAATCCCAACATTGGGAGACAGAGACATAAAGATCCCTGGGCCCACTAGGCAGCCAGCCTACCTAAATCAGAAAGTTTCAGGCCAACAGAGGCCCACCCTCAGAAATAATGTAGATGTCACCTCAGAACTAGCACTTGGTTTGACCTCTGGCCTTTATATTCACACATACACACACACATACACACACCACACACACACCATACACATGCACACACACCACATACACAGCAGACATTTGTGTACATACACAAATGCATGCACACATACATTTATTATTTATTTTTCATTTTATATTAAAAATGAAAATTACTGGAGCCAGCAAGATGGCTCAGCATGTAAAAATGATTGTCACCAGGTATGAAGACGGATTCCATCCCTGCAATGCAACTGACTCCCTGAAGTTGTCCTCTGACTTCTACATGTGCACCATAGAGAAACGCCTCACAAACATACAAATAAATCATTGTAAAACATAATAATAAAATTAATAGTACAAAAAGATTTCTTAAACAGTCCTATCCCAGTTCTGTAAAATCTACTAGACACACAGGAAAGGATAAAAGCAAACATCAAATGACAGAGACAAGGACACAGCTATCTTCAATATCTGAGGGGGACAGTGTTGCAAACTCCAGTGCATGTGGCTGAAGAGACCACATAGCCTTGAGGAAAGTCTCAGGCTCTATCCCCTGTGCCTTAGAACTTCAAATTGAAGATACATTAGTAAATGTCCTCACAATTCACAAGGATTCTCAATTTTAAAAAAATCACTGAGTTCTCCTAGACTTAGATGAGGCTAATAAGTCAGTTATGAAATAAGCAAATCTTGTTCTACTTAGCCAAACTTGTAAAGGTCATTTCTTCCAACAGTGTAGAGGGAGGTTTCCTTCATTCTAGTGCTAGATGATTGGCATGTCTGAGGAGCTAACTGACAGGCCTATCCTGCAAGTTTGTAACATATATCAGCTTGTTGGCACATCTGGTCAGTGCAGCATTTGTCCAGAATGCTACATCAGATTAAGCAACTGAAAAAAAAAAAAAAAGACATCAACAATTCAGGTATAATGTGTGTGGGAGAGAGAGAGACAGAGAGAGATAGAGGGACAGAGACAGAGACATGGGGGAGACAGAGACAGACAGAGACAGAGACAGACACACACATACAGAGAGAGAGAGAGAGAGAGAGAGAGAGAGAGAGAGAGAGAGAGAGAGAGAGAGAGAGAGAGAGAGAGAGAGGGAGAAAGAGAGAAATATAGTTTTCTTTCTTTCTTTTCTTTCTTTTCAAAGCAGAGCTTCATGTAGTTGTAGCCCAGGATAGGCTTGATACTTGATACACTAGGTAACTAAAGATGACATTGAACTTCTGATCCTCTTGCCTCCACCTGTTAACTCATTGTGCCACTAGTCCTAGCAATGCAATGATGAAACTAAAACTGAGAGTTTGTTCATGCTAGGTAATCACTCTATGAACCAAGCTCTATTCTAGGCCCCCAAACAATAAGCTGACAATTGTCCCTCAGAGAGACAGTGAGCAACGTAGGTGCTCAACAGATGACATTTCTTATATCTGTGAATCATATGGAGCAAGTAAGTGCAGAAAAAGCAAAAACAAAGACAGCCAGGAAAGGAGAAGTAAAGGAAATATTTTCCAGTATATTGAGGTGTGAGAACTGAAATTGCAAACTGTCATTTTACTATGGATTGATACCCAGCCTGCAAATGCTGATCATTAAGCATAGCTCCTATAGGAGAAGATGAAGCAAGGGCTGTCAGCATCAGGGAATCAAACACCAAGAACAAGTATGTGGCTGTCTGGGTACCAAGACCAACAGGAGGAATGAGGCTCAAAGCTCAACAGCATACCACCAACCTTTGGGTTCCAATAGGAGGCCCTGGCAATGGCAGTGGCAGCATCAAGATAAGGATATGGGTTTTAACACCAAAGCCATGAGTGCTTCCAGAAAAACTTGGAAACCAATCAATTGGATCAGTTAATGCAAGCACGTGTTAAGGAGCAAGGATTAGTCAACAGGAGTTCAAGCAACATGCTCTGAGTCAGTGGGCAGGGTTTGGAAAGGAGCCATGCTGGTGGCAGGATGAGAACTCTGTGGGACTTAATACTGATTGTCTGCTTGACAAGCTGTAGACTCACTATTGCCTACACTAGGCTAACTGAGATAGGGAAGTCAACTCTCAGTGTGGCTGCAGTCACTGACTGCACTAAAGGAGACAGCTAGCTGCATACTAGCCTTCATCTGTCATCCTAAGTGTCTGTCATCCTGTCATCCTAAATGTGACCAGCTGCTTCCTGCTCCTGTGCCACACCTCCCCCACCAACTATAAGCCAAAATAAATCCATCCTACATTGCTTTGGTCAGATATTTTGTGTGACAAAAACAAGCAACAAGAAAAGTAGCCAATACACACACGAAACTATACAAGAGTACACTGGAAATCTGTGGAGGGAAAACAGTCTCCCTATCCAATGTTTCCTTCATAGCATTACCACCAAAACTCACCAGGGAAAAGAAGAGAAGGAAATTGGTGACACAAAGGAAATGGAGGGTTGAATCAGTGTAGCATGACTGTCTGGGCTGGGCCAGGAACAGCTGTATAGTGAGAAGCAGACAAGAAAAGGAGTACGTCCCATGGTTGCTATATAACCTCACTCCAAAACAGGGGTAGGGAGGTGTCATGTGTGTGGTATCTGAGGCCTTTCAGGGAAATGCAAGCAGGGCTTGCTGCTTATAATGTTTAATTTCTGCAAAACAAACTGTTTAGAAATCCATCCCTGAGCTTGTAGATGACATCAACTCTCCTACTGAAGCCACAATAGGAAAATTAAGATTGACTGTTTTCAGTCTGAAAATATCACTCTGTCCTAAGCCAGATGTCTTGTCATATGTCTTAGTAAGAACTAGGATGTAGCCAAGGAGCCATCCCTTAAAGCCATGGGGTTTTCCTTTTTCTTAGCTATGACAACTTCTAGGTTGGATTCCTTTAAGAGCTGTATTTATGTCCTCACCTGTGTATGGACTCCTCACTCCCACTGTCTTTTGGAGTTGGTGATGATGATTTGAAGTGAATAGCATTCCCTTGAGAGAGAATGTTAGGGTTGAATTCCAGTCATACAGTTTTCTAATGCAGCTCTAAAGTCCTTACTGTTTATGGTGACAGAATTGCAACTCACTAGATGTCATTTGAACTTCTCTCAGAAAAGCAAAATTACATATATCAGTTATGTTGAAGAAAAATAATTTGTAAAATCCCAAATAGCATTTTAAAAACCCAGCAGGTACATGAGGGAGTTAACAGGAGAAGGGCAGAATAGAGGTGAATGTGAGCAATTACTCTAGCATATGAAATGTCATAATAAAGGCCATTGTGTACATTAGCTAAAACTGAATTTAGGAAAATGAAAACACCTCAGATGTATAATAACAAACTATAGGGGGTAGTAGGGTTACATGGTACCTTTCCCACATACACATACATATATGTTATGTAGACAAAGATAACATTGGGATTCTGATCCCCTACTTCTATATCCTGAGTACTATAATCACAGGTGTGCCCTGCCAGTCCAGCTTCATGCCATGCTGAGGATTGGAGCCAGGACTTCATACAAGGCGAGAGCTCTGTCAACTGTGCTGCTTCCTCCACTCATACTTGATATTGCATTCCTATTGACACAAACAATCCCAAAGATGGAATTAAGTTTCTTCTCCTCTTAAGAACTAGAGTCTCTGACAAGGTAGCATCACATATAGGATGAGGGAAGAAAATGCATTTATTGGAAGGACACTGCAAGGGTTTTGTGACTCTCCATAGGACTTTGTTGGCAATTTTCTATATTGATCCTCAACTTTGATGCCTAATAGACTCACATGATAACCTTAAAATATAAGCAACACACAGCCTCTACTTAGACAAATTATGGGGGACTCTCTGGATAAAGTCCATGAGTAATAACACTTATAGAGCTCCTTAATTGCCTCCTGTAGAATGGTAGAACTAATAATAATCAGTTTTGATTCCTAGGTCCATTTATTTTTTCTTTTCTTTTTTTTCTCAAAGATTATAAAATTGCAAGAAGAGAAAATGTAAGTGGTACAGTTTGTACTGACAGGTTAGCACTAGGTTAAATTAGCCACTGTCAGAAAAGCAAGGTCATACTGAATCTAGTGAAGACAGGAGTCCTCAAAGTAGCCTCAATTCCTATGATCGCAACAGCCACCCAAAAGGCATCTGTCGCACCACCTATGTGAAGGGAACTGTTTAACTATGCAAATAAAGGCAAGACAGAACCCAGATTCTAGCAGAACAGCACAGGATGACACCAACTCATTTTTAGAACACAAAGGTGTCTAGTGTCCTGGAAGACTTACAGTTGGGGAGAGGGTGTGGGCAGAAGAAACAGGGAAGCCAAGACCTGAGCATCTGCTAAAGTACATAGTGACTACCATCCAGCAGGGCAGGTTAGCAGTTTTGCCTTACTTTGATGACTCCTTAAGCTGAATCTGAGATGAAGTATTTGAGTGTGCATAATTTATCTGATGATGAGAAAAATAATTTATCTGATGAGGCCTGTCTCAAAGGAATAGGAGGAGGGTGTAATAAGGGAGACAATAATGCCTCCCTTGACCTCCATGTACACCTACAGATGCATTCACCCACACAAGTGCACATATACTCACACACACACACACACACACACACACACGCGCGCGCGCGCGCGCGCACGCACGCACGCACACACACATGAGTAAGTAAGTTTAACTAATAACTCAGTATTGTTGAAATTCTAAGCACTTCAGTGTGTAAGGAAATATCTATCTTTCAAATAGTAAGATTCAAAATGTTAATATTCTGCTATTCTTGCAGACAGGAGGCCAGCATAACAGTGGCTTCACAAAGAAGCTAATGAAAACAGATGCAGAGAGCCATAGACACATATTAATTGGAGCTTAGGGAATCTTATGGAAGAGGGGTAAGAAGGATTGAATTATTCAGAGAGGTCAAGGACATCACAAGAAAACCTACAAAATCAACTAACCTGGACCCATAGGGCCTCACAGAGTCTGAACCACCAACCAGAGAGCATCCATGGGACAGTCCTAAGCCCCCTGCACATATGTAACAGATGAACAACTTGGTCCTCATGTGGGACTTCTGACAGCAGGAGCAGGGGTTGCCTCTGACTCTGTTGCCTGCCTTTGGATCCCTTTCCCCTAACTGAACCACTTTGTCTAGCCTCAATAGAAGAAGATAGACTCAGTCCTACTTGATATGTCAAGATGGGTTCATAACCTGGGTTGGGGGGGGGGGTCTCCTCTTCTCAGAGAAGAAAGGAGCACAGTGGAAGGTGAGGAGAAGTGAGAAGGAGGGAATGAGAGGAGAGGAGGAAAGGAGAGGGGGAGAAGCTGAGAAGACAAGAATGGGGAAACCATCCTGCCAATACTCCTCAAACTATTCCACAAAATAGAAACAGAAGGATCACTACCAAATTCATTCTATGAAGCCACAGTCAAATTAATACCTAAGCCACACGAAGACCCAACAAAGAAAGAGAATTTCAGACCAATTTCCTGTATGAATATTGATGCAAAAATACTCAATAAAATACATGCAAACCAAATCCAAGAACACATCAACAATCTCATCCACCATGACCAACTAGGCTTCAAGTAGACATGCAAGGATGGTTCAATATATGGAAATCCATCAATGTAAACAACCATATGAACTAAAGAAAAAAAAAACACATGATCATCTCCTTAGACAAAGAAAAGGCATTTGGCAAAATACAAGACATTTTCATGTTAAAAATCATAGAGAGATCTAGGATACAAGGCACATACCTAAACATAGTAAAGGCAATATGTAGCAAGCCTATAGCCAACATCAAACTAAATGGAGAGCAATTTAAATAAATTCCATTCAAATCAGGGACACAATAAGGCTGTCCACTCTCTACATAGCTCTTCAATATAGTAGCTGAAGTCCTATCAAGAGCAATACGACAACTAAAGGAGATCAAGGGGATACATATAGGAAAGGAAGAGGTCAAAGTATTACTATTCGCAGATGTTATGATAATATACATAAGTGACCCCAAAAATTCTACCAAGGAACTCCTACAGCTGATAAACACCTTCAGTAAAGGGGCTTGATACAAAATCAACTGAAAAAAGTCAGTAGCTCTCCTGTTTACAAATGACAAATGGGCTGAGAAAAAATTTTGGGAAACCACACCCATTACAATAGTCACAAGAAAGCAGGCCCTGCCCTGGCAACACAGGAGGGGGAGAACTGGCCCTGCCCTGATGACAGGGGAGCAGGAGAGTGGGAAGTGCCCTGAGGACATAGGAGCAAGAGAGCCAACCCTGACATCATAACAGCTGACCCTGCCACAAAGACATGGGAGCAGGAGAGCAGGCCCTGCCCTGAGGCATAGGAGGGGTGATTTGGCCTTGCCCTCATGACATGGGAGCAGGAGAGCGGGCCCCACCTTGAGGACATGAGAGCTGGAGAGTAGGCCCTGCCCTGAGAACAGGGGAGCAGGAAAGCTAGACCTGCTCTAAGGATACAGGAGTAGGAGAGCAGGCCCTGCCCTGAGGACACTGGCACAGGAGAGCCAGGCCTGCCCTGAGGACATGGGAGTGGATGAGCCAGTCCTGCCCTAAGGACACAGGAGTGAGAGAGCAGACTTTGCCTTGAGGATAAGGAGTGGGCCCTGATCCAGGATGGACCTCAACCCAACATCTACCCCATGGAAGACCTGCTGGACCACATGAAGAGGCCAGACCTGCAGATTCTAAGATTAAGAATCTCCTTGACACATGGAAGTCTTGAAATTTGCAGTCAAATAGATGGAATTATAAACGATCATCCTTAGTGACGTAACCCAGACCCAGAGAGACACTTGTGGTATATACTCACATATAAGTGGATACTAGCCCAACATAGATGTCCTCTGAGAGACTCCACCCAATGGGGGATTGAAACAGATACTGGAACTAGAAGCTGGACTCTGGGTGGAGCTGTGAGAGTTGTAGGGAAGAAGGGATGGATGAAAGGTCCAGGAGAGAGCAGCAGTCCCACAGGGAGACCATCAAGGGTTGCAGATCTGGACACATGGGTGCCTGTACAACCTGATGCACCAGCCAAGGACAATGTATGCAGAGAACCAAGACCAAGTAGTTCAGAAGTTCAGAAGTAACTGATGGACTGCTGCTGAGCCTCTGGCATGTACTCTGGAATGGGCAGAAGAGGAAGGGAGGGAGGGAATAGAATGATAATAGGGAGGGGATAACAACCAGCATGTAATGTGAATAAATTATAAGAAATAAAATATACATTTAAAAAATAGAAAACAAAAAAATCCAAATGTTGACTGTCATCATCATCTTCCTTAGCATTATTAACTGACTAACATAAAGTAAAGTGACACTCTCAATTCTGTAACAGTTCGTCTCCACTAACTCATGTTAAAAGTTAATGCAGTCAGTATCAATAAAGAGATAGGTGGGGAAGAAAAGTGTGAGAAGAGGAAAGAAAGAAGCAGGAGAAAGGAGGGAGCAGGGAGAAAGAAATGATAGAGATGGATGTTTATGAACCTAAGAGTAGAGATTGTAGAGGAAATAGTTACTTCTTTGCCTTGTTCATTTCATTTTCTCCTCTTGTATCCAGGTCACCTAAAAGCAACTGTTTAACTGTCTTCATAGTGTTGGCCTTTAGCTGTTGGGGGCTTAAATTTCCCCATACATGGGCAAGGACGATGCAGAGCTGTGGAACTAAATGACTTCCTAGCATGGAAGCCCTGCTTTGTAAGTAGAATGAGGAGGACACAATGGAAAGATGAGAGATAAATGCAGACATCTCAAAACTGAACAGCATCTCCCATCGCAATGGTCTGGGAAACTGCTGGTGGGGTGCACTGTTGAACGGAATAGTTGACATTCAGATGGCCCCATAGGCTTTTCTTCCACCTAATCCTTTAAAGGGGGAAATAACTTGGTATCAGGTAAAGTTTTTGTTTGCAACTCTTCTTCCTTTCTTACAGATTGGGGTAATTGTTTCCTCTCAGCTAGATGTAGTATGTGTTTATACAGAGTTGAGGAATCTGAGGGAATCCTTATCAACTTCCTGAGAATTGAAGGGCCCTCTATATGGTTTAGCCTCTTGCCTTGCAGTGGGGTGAATGGTCATTCATCTAGAACAGTGTTTTTCAACCTGTGGATCAGGACTCCTTTGGCATCACATATCAGATATCCTTCATATCAGGTATTTACATTAGAATCCATAACAATAGTAAAATTACAGTTATGAAGTGGCAACAAAATAATTTTATGGTTAGAAGCCACCACAACTAGAGGAACTACATTAAAGTGTCATAGCCTTAGGAAGGTTGTTAACAACTGATCTAGAAGAACTTCACCCAACTCTGCTCCCCACCCCACTCCCCTCTTCTCACTACATAGTTACAGATGGCCTGGTAGCAATTTATATTCAAACTATAACACCCCATGAGGGCTTTTCCTGAAGTTATAAGTCAATCCCAGGATGTAGTACCCTCCAACCCCCCCCCCTTTATTCCCTTTACTGTCTTCTTATGCCTACCATATAGAATTCTTAGAGCTGTAGTCTATATGAGGACCTCTTAATGGATGTCAAGAAAGGAGTCATTAGGAAAGGTAAAGGCTTGAGAAACAGTACCAATATCTCTGTGTCTGAAGATGACTCAAATGAAAGGCAATTACCTGTTTCATCACCTGGGAAGGATGTAGAGTCCCAGAGTTTGGCTAGCACCAAGTTTAGTTTGTCTTCATTCTACATGTGTGTGTACACCCATGTAGAGTCCAGTTGGTCAATCTGCTCTATGCCTCTCCACCTTAAATACTGAGATAGGGTCTCTTGCTGAATCTGAAGCTCACTGATTTGTCTAGACCAGCTAGCCAGCAAGCCCCGAAGAACCTCCTGTCCTTTTTTACCTCGTCAGTGCTGGAATTGCAGGCACAGGTGACAAACTCAGATTTTTTTTAACAAGAATGCTAGGAGAGCCGGGCGTGGTGGTGTACGCCTATAATCCTAGCACTCGGGAGGCAGAGGCAGGCGGATCGCTGTGAGTTCGAGGCCAGCCTGGACTACAAAGTGAGTCCAGGACAGTCAAGGCTACACAGAGAAACCCTGTCTCGAAAAAAAACAACAACAACAACAACAAAAAGAATGCTAGGAGATAGCACTCAGGAGTCTACTCTTGTATGAAAATCTATTGGACAAGAAGTGATCCCAAATGGGAAAAGCATAAAAGCTGGGTCATATCCACAGTCAGCAGTTAAAAGAGCTGCTCTGACAGCCTGACAGCCTGAGTTCAATGCACAGTACTCATGTGAAAAGTCAGGTGCCAGCCAAACCATACATCTGTAATCTCCATGCTCCTGTTTAACAATGGGAAATGAAGATAGGAACATCACTTGTGGACCTGCTAGCCTGGAGTACACAGCACAGCAGCAGAAACACGAGAGACTATACCTCAGCAAAGTGAAGAATAGAGTCCCAAAAGCTGACCTTTGACCTCCAAATGCAATGGGTGGCGTGAGTGTATGTCACATACTCACACAGACACAAATATACACACACACACACATATTGTAAGGGTCCTAGAATTGCTGATGAAAGACCGCAGACTCAATAGCATGCAAGAGCAAAAAGTGTTTATTCTGCAGAAAGTCGACCACTCATACAAAACGGCATCCCCAAGGGGGAAACTCACAGGTAGGGAGTTTCTAGCCATGGTCATTCAACCTTTGTTGAATTGGTTGGGTTCATAGTAAGGGGTGCTGGTATGTTCCTGATTGGTTCCAACCTTGGAGAAGGAAGTCACCTCTTATCTAGTTTAGCCCCAGGCCTGATGTCAGAGAAGTTGCTGATTGGTTGCCCTTTTTCCAAGGCTTTTCTGAGAAGTGTAATGAGCCCTTCTGGGAAACTGAGAGCTAAGGATCAACATGGAGGCCTGATTCTAAGTGGAATAGGTGTGGACAGGAACAGCGGAGTCAAAAGTAAACCAGAAGCAACTTTATTCACTGAAAGGAGTGTTTCTAGCCAGCTGGTGTCAGAGCTCAGGCTCGGAAGTGGAAACTGCGGCCCTGAGGGAGGGGGTAGGCTCCTTTTGAAGCACTACAACCTGAAGGACAAAGGATGTTTAAGAAAGAATTTAGTCCAGGATGTGGCAGTCAAAGGGTATCTGTTTAATCTCATCTTTAATTAACATTTCCTGTAACTAAGATCAATCTAGGGCAAAGGGCATTCAACAATATGGGTTACATATATAAGAATGGGGGTCACTAAGGCCTTTCAGTGTGTACAAAAGTAAATAAATAGAGTTGCCATGGATACTACTCATAGTTAATCTATATTTACTACACATGCAACTTAACCCATTAGTTCTTTAGTCTCCTTCCAAACAAATGAAAACAACAGAGCAGCAAAGGGGGAAATGATGTTAGAATTAAGACAAGTCCATGTGTAGCTCATCGATGAAGAGAAATGGAGAAGTGGAGAATGGAGAAATGGAGAAGAGACAGAGAAAGCACCCAGCTGACCTTCCTACTTAGCTGATGTCCCAGGAGGAAAAAGGCTCAAAAGGTTCACTACCTCAGCTGACAGCCCAGGAGGAACAGGCCAGAAAACACAAGGCCAAAGGCTTGCTAACTCAAAAACAAAGGCCAAGGAGCTGAAGAGCTCAGAAGTTAAAAGCCCCTTATACTTCTGCATACTGTCTTAAAAATCCTTCAACTCAAAGTCTCCCCCACCCCTTATTTTTCAATCCCTGTCAGCTGGTTTCTAGCTCTGCCTCTTGACCTAGGGTTAGCTTTACTAAACCCTGCTTACAGAAACTCTTGGATTAAAGGTGTGTGTTAGGGTTCAACCTCACCAAACAAAAGACAGGTTTTTACAGTTCACAATCTCAAGTATCACAATGAGATCAAATATCTTGAAACAGAGAATCCTTAAGAAAAGATATTCTGGTTTCTAAGATATGAGTTTGCAATCTCACTTTCTCCTTATTAAGTCCCTGTTGTACTTTTTAATAAAATAAAAGAGCAAATAAGAAAGCACAAAAGCATTATTAATATGTACGGTGTCTTAGTTAGGGTTTTATTGCTGTGAAGAAACGCCATGACCTTGACAACACTTATAAAGGAAAGCATTTCATTGGGACTGGCTTACAGTTTCAGAGGTTTAGTTCCTTATCATAATGTCAGGAAACATGGCAGCATGCAGGCAGACATGGTGCTGTAGAAGCAGCTGAGATTTCTAGGTCCATATTGGCAGCAGGAAGTGACTATGTGCCACTAGGCCTGGTTTGAGTTTCTCAAAGCCCACCCGCTAGTGACACGCTTCCTTCAACCAAGCCACACCTACTCCAATAAGTCCTAATAATACCACTGCATGTGGACCTATGGGAGACATTTTTATTCAGACTACCACAATACACAGGAATGCCCACGTTAAGCGTCATCTGTCTAATTCTAACCTTGAATAATTGGTGCACAACTGTGTACAGTGCCAAGAAGCACGCTGTTCCAGTTTCTCTGAGGAGCTATACATGTCATTCTGAAAACATGCCTGTAAAACTAGCCCAAGTTCTCTACCCTTCATTTAAAACTCAGAGTTACAATCATTCATAACTTACTGTTTTATGTCACACTATTTTTCTTGGTTCTTGTAGTTGTAAAATGCCTTGGGATTGCCACTGTTAATTTTTTAAAATAATTTATTCAGATTACATCTGGAGTGCTATTCCTTCATTTGTATCTTTCCATTGCCCCCTCCCTCCTTCTTTCACCCTAT
This sequence comes from Acomys percivali, assembly GCA_907169655.1. Taxonomy (NCBI): domain Eukaryota; kingdom Metazoa; phylum Chordata; class Mammalia; order Rodentia; family Muridae; genus Acomys; species Acomys percivali. The sequence goes on along the minus strand of OU015751.1, from coordinate 62,588,154 downwards.
TCCCTTCCCCTAGGCCTGTGACAGAAGGGGACCTTCTCCCCCACCATATGGTCACAGCATATCAGGTCTCATTCAGATAGCAGGAAAAGAAAGAATACTCATTGGTATCTTCTTTCTCCCATCTACACCTATGGAAAAGAGACAACAACAAAAAATATGACTTAAATATCATGCTTAAATAGCACCTTTTCAAAAAGAAAAGAGCTTGGTATAGTGTAGCATAATCCCAACACTTGAGAGGCTGTAGAGGAATGTTAACTCAGAACATGGCTGTCCTGGGAAGAGATCATATCCAAAGATCTTCTAGGTCTGTGTGATATGGCTAGAAAACAAACGCATATTTAATCCATGGAGACAGAGGCAAACAGATGTGTGTTCAATGACAGTCTGGTATAGAGCAAGCATCAGGTAAATAAAGCTTAGGTCCAAGTGTGGTGGTACATGTCTTTAATACCAAACAAAAGTAAAAGTAGTTTGTAGAAGGAAGCACCATTCTTGAAAGTGATGTCCAATTGAGTGGCAGAAAAGGTGAAGAATAAGAGAAGATTTGACAGACTAGGACACACTGGATTCTCATAAGAAGAGAGAGGAAGGGGAAGCTACTTAAGAGACAGTGTTACTGAGAGAGGAGGCAGTTTTTTCAGGACACTAATAGAGAGACAAGTTACAGAAAGAGAACTCAGATGAAGATGGAAAGTGCCGAAAAATGAGAAGCCAGAAGATTAGAGCAGTGTGCTGAGTTAGTTTGAGACCAAGCAGAGAAGCAATTCTGTTCTGGGAGAGAAGCCCAATTAAATAAGTCTGCTAGGAGAAGAGTTTGAGCCAGATCAGCTGAGTTGAACCAGCCAACCCAGAGCTCAGAAAGAACAAGTAAGGGTTAGTTGGCTTATTAAGCTGTAAGTCTCAGAAGCTGAAAACATTCTAGGCTTAGCTTGGATTGTATGGAGGATAGACACTTCCAGGACTAGGCCTAGGTTAGCAAAAGGAGGCAGTAAGATTTCAAAACAAAAACTGAATCAGGAAAATAAAAGTTGCTTTTACAGGATTCTGGTGATCTCTGTGAGTTCAAGGCCAGCCTGTTCTACATAGTTAATTCTAGGACAGCCAAGTCTACACAGTTGCAATAAATGATAAATAAATAAATAAATAAATAAATAAATAAATAAATAAATAAATAAGCCTATTCCTAGGTACTTTGCTATCTTTCCTTCTCTCTTTGGCCTTACTGAAGTAAATCTTTCCAAACACATCTATCTCCAGTTTTTATTAACCTTCAGGGTTTTCTGCACTTTGCTACAGTCACAGAGGGTAACTGACAGACATGGGCATGATGCCTATAATCCCTGTAGTAAGGAGGTGGGGGCATGAGTCCACACCAGCTACATAACATGACTTTGTCACAGGAGAAAAAGAAAAAAGAAGAGAAAGAACAGTAAAAAAGAAGAAAGGAAGGAAAGAAAGAAGGGAAGAGAAGAAGAGAAAGAAATGAAGGTGTCCACATTTACCAAGAAAGCCACACACCTGTCGTTACTACACACACATACACACACACACACACACACACACACACACACACACACACCTGTTACTCTAGTCATATTTTGGGAGGGCATGTGTGTGTGTATGCTACTCTATGCCTGCCCTTTGTCCCCAACAGTCCATTTCCCATCCCCTGCAGGGCTCACTCTAACTGTCTCCTTCTTAGCTGAACATGGAGATCTAGCACAGCTGAAGCCAAGGCAGGAGGATCATCACAAGTTTGAGGCCAACCTGGTCCATATTATAATCAGCTTAAACTTTTCACATAACAATAGCCCCTTGTTGACACCTATTTTAGTTCTTAGCATGGCTGTATCTCTTCTGAAGCCATTTTACTCCCATCTGTATTTTGGTCATAAGGTGAAATTAAGCTCAAGTTCTCAAGCCCTATGTGCCTGAAACCAGGAAGATCCAATGTGTGCTGCTTAAAATAAATCAATAGATGGTAAATGCATGTTCTGTTTGGGTCAAAGATAAAAATATCTTCTACTAGAATTAAGACCTTAACATCCTGCTATGTTCCTTACTGCCAGAGAACTGGAAAGCCCCCAAATGTCCCCCTCTCTTAAATCCAAGCCAATCGGCTTTGTCTAGATACCTAGAAACAATGGAGAATAAGTCTTCTCAGTTGAGTGAACACACTGTAGCTGACCAAAAAAAAAAAGGTTTATCTTGCCAGGTTGTGTGTTTTGTTTTGAAAATGATCCAATGGCACACTCTGACTCCCAAATTCAGATTATGCCCCTGGTCGGTCAGTTCTTGGTTAAATATTCAATAAATATCTTGCAACCAGAGTCTAGTGTTCAAGAGGTCAGTCAGTGTATGACTATTCCTGAACCTTTACAGTCTACAGTAAGTTTCATGCCAGCCTGATCTATAAGTCAAGACCATGTTTCAAAAACAAAATAAAATGCAACATCTCCTTCTCTACTACATCCTCATTCTCTACATTAGACTAAATAAATTTGTCTCTCTACACTCAGCAAACAGACATTGATCACCTACTGAATATTGGTCCCTCTTTTAGAGCATCACAGCTTCTACAAGATGAGATAAACATGAACATTCTGTCAACCTTCACAGACAAAAATCATCTGTTCAAGCAGTAAGGTGCACAAAGAAATCCTGAATTACAAGAACTAGCTCTTGTCAGGTGCATCTGACCCTCAATGGGAGGGGGAGAAATTAGCATAACCAAATCTCAAGGAAAGTGGGGAGAGCATCCTGAATACTGTGGGATGTGCAGGAATGTCCCCAGGTAGGAGGGAGGGGATTCTAATTGACCAGCCACATGCTTTCAGATAGACAAGCCTCTAGAGCGCTGCAGAGTTTTTACCTGGAATTCTGCTAGGGGGATTCAGACCAGTGAAGGATACAACATGGAGTATAAAGGCAGTGCTGAAAAATAGGAGTTGGTGTGATTGCAGGAAAAGCAAACTCAGATGAAGCAGCACAGGCAATGATCTTTAAAAAACATTCAAGAGAGTTTGACTAGAGTACCCATAACTAGAAGAACCTGGAGAGATAGTCAGAGGACATGCCATGAAGAGCTCTTGATAGTCTATTTGAAGATCTTGGTCACATGTGCCTAGAACACAGGAAGGCTAAAGAAATTGGGTGCTGGTGCCTGCTTTTTGCTTGTTTCTTTAATGTTATTCAATATCACTTTTTATTTTAATGTAATTTTAATTTTATTAGCATATAAAATGTTTGAATACTTTATTATGATTTTGTCAAACAAAGCACATTTAATTATCAATCATATTGATGAATTTTTGTTTTTTGGTTTGTTTGGTTTGTTTGTTTTTCAAGACAGAGTTTTTCTGTGTAACAGAACCCTGATTGTCTTACACTCATTTTGTAGACCAGCTGGCCATGAACTCACCAAGAACTGCCTAACTCTGCCTCCCAAGTGCTGGCACTAAAGGCATGTGCTACCTTGCCCTGCCCAACGTTAATGGATTTTTAAGTTAGTTATAATTCTTAGCTATTGTGACTAGAGCAGCAGTGACCATGAATGTGGAAGTGTCTCTGGTAGGGTATTAACTGTAACGATGTGTTTCAAGGGTCCTTCCAAGATGGTGGCAGTATCTGAGTGGCAGAAGACTAGAGACTGCGATCATGGTGAGTAACCTAATGGCGGACTCCAAAACACCAATGTCCAGGTTTCCAGGATGGGAGGGCACATCCCAAGAGATGGGGACACAAAATTACAGCCCCCACCCCCACCCTGCAGCTGTCTCCTGGGTCCAGGAGTCACACAATGCAGTGCTCAGGGCATTCTACCTATATGGTCCACAGGTGCCCAGTACCAGGGATTCTCCATGCCAAGAACAAAAGCTCAGGTTCCTCCTGTTTTCCCGAAAGCAGAGCATGGATACTTGGGGTCAGCATCACAATCACAATCCACAGTTCTATTAGTCTCCCTTCAGAGAACAGCAGGACAATACAAGCATACAGAGTAGGAGTTCAAGATGGGAGAATTCAGCTGAATCTTAGTGCTGGGAGCACAGTGCCTGCATGGCTACCAAGCAACAGTACAGCTGAATCCCAATCCATAAAGCCAACACTTGTGTATTCGCTGTGTGGCTGGCTCAGCAAAGAGGTAAACTGTAGGCAGGACACAACTCCCACTGTCTGCCATCCCGGGGATGCTAGTAGGGAGATTCTACAAGCTTCAGTTTAGAACTCTTTCCCTGCTAACTCCAGACCTGACTGACTTACCTCTGACAAGGCCAGAAAGGTGAGCTTCAGCTCTGACCCACCTTGTACATCTGCCAACACAAGGAGGCTGTGTAGAGATGAATAACATTCAGCTTAGAGCCCTCCCTGCCTACTCCCAAACTGTCTGGCTGTCAGAAAACACCAGGTCTGATATCACCAGAGATAACCAGATGGCTAGACGTCAGTGTAAGCACAAAAACAAACAAACAAAAAAAATGAGAGTCACCTACACCCTCAGAGACAATCTATCCTAACACAGCAAAACCTGGAGATAATAACACACCAGAAGCACAAGAAAAATATCTCAAATCAGAGGTTATAAAAATAACAGAGGCCATATGTGGTGGCACATGCCTTTAATTCCAGCACTCAGGAGGCAGAGGCAGGCAGATCTGTGTGGCTTTGAGGCCAGCCTGGTCTACAAACTGAGTCCAGAATATCCAGAGCTGTTACACAGAGAAACTCTGTTTCAAAAAACCAAAAAATAAAAATAAATAAATAAATAAATTTTTAAAAATTAAAAAAAAAAATAGAGGCCTTAAAGGACAAAAATAAATCCCTCAAAGAAATACAGGAAAATATAATCAAATATATTAAGGAATTAAATAAATCTCTTAAAGAAATACTGGAAAGTATAAACAAATGGGAAAAAGAAATGAATAAAACTGTTCAAGGCATAAAAATGGAATTAGAAGCAATAAAGAAAACACAATCTGAGGAATTCCTTGAGATGGAAAACCTAGGGAAGAGAAAAGAAACTACAGACACAAGCATCATTAACAGAATGCAAGAGATGGAAGAAAGAATCTCAAGTGTAGAAGATACAATTGAAAAAAATCGATACATCACTCAAATAAAATATTAAAACTAAGACAATTCTGACAGAAAACAGCCAAGAAATCTGGGACTCTATGAAAAGACCAAACCTAGCAATAATAGAAATAGAAGAAGAAGGCTCCTAGTTCCAAGGCCCAGAAAATATTTTCAACAAAATCACAGAAGAAAACTTCCACAGCCTAAAAGAAGAGATGCCTATAAACATACAAAAAGCCTACAGAACACCAAATAGATTATCCAGAAATAAAAATTTTCCTGACACATAATAATCAAAATATTAAATGCACAGAACAAAGAAAGAATATTAAAAGCTGCAAGGGGTAAAGGCTGAGTCACATATAAAGGCAAACCTATCAGAACTATACCTGACTTCTAAACAGACACTTTCAAAGCCAGAAGGGCCTGGGAAGATGTCATGCATGTGCTAAAAGACCATAGATGTTATGCCAAAATACTATATCCAGCAAAATTTTGTATCACCATAAATGGGGAAAACAAGATATTCCATGACAAAACCAAATTTAAATTGCACATATGAACAAACTCAACCTTACAAAAAATATTAGAAGAAAAACTCCAACCCAAGGAGGCTAACCACACCCAGGAAAACACAGGAAATAAGTAACCCAACATCAGCAAAACTAAAAGAAAGGAAACACATGCACACACACACACATACACTGCCACCACAAACATCAAAATAATAGGAATTAGCAACCCTGGTCCTTAATATCTCTCAACATCAGTGGCCACAACTCCCCAATAAAAAGATATGAGCTAACAGAATGTGAAAACATTATCCAACATTCTGCAGCTTACAAGAAACATATTTCATTAATAATGATAGACATTACCTCAGAGTAAAAGGCTGGAAAAAGGTTTTCCAAGCAAATGGACCAGAAAAGAAAGCTGTAGTAGCCGTTCTAGTATCTAATAAAATAGACTTTCAACCAAAACTAATCAAAAGAGCTGGGAAAGGACACCTCACACTCGTCAAAGGAAAAATACACTTAAGATGATGTCTCAATTCTGAACATCTATTACCCAAATGTAAAGGCACCCACATTTGTAAAAGAAACATCACTAAAACGTAAGTCGCACATTGAACTGGGAGACAATAGCACCCTACTCACCCCTGGACAGATGATAGTGACAAAAACTAAACAGAGAAATAATTAAATTAGTAGACATCATGAGTCAAATAAATGTAAGAACATTTCACCCAAACACAAAAGAAAATACCTTCTTCTCAGCACCTCATGGTAAATTCTCCAGAATTGACTGTATACACGGTCACAAAGCAAGCTTCAACAGATACAAGAAGATCAAAATAACCACTTGAATCTTATCAGGCCACCATGGATTAAGGCTGGAACTCAACAACAACAGAAACAACAGAAAGCTTACAAACTCGTAGAAACTTTACAACTCACTGCTCAATGACCACTGGGTCAGAGATAAAATAAAGATGAAAATGACTTTCTAGAATTCAATGACAATGAAAGCACAACACACCCAAACTTGTGGAACACAATAAAAGCTGTGCTAAGAGGAGAGTTCATAGCACAAAGTGCCTTCATAAAGAAACTGGAGAGATTCCATATGAGCAACTTAACAGCACACCAGAAATCTCTAGAACAAAAAGAAGCAAACCACACCAAAGAGGAGCAGATGACATTAAATAATCAAATTCAGGGCTGAAATTAACAAATTAGAAACCAAAAGCTGGTTCTTTGAGAAAAATCAACAAGATAGACAAATCCTTAGCCAAACTAACTACAAGGCAGAAGGAGAGTATTTAAATTAACAAAATCATAAATGAAAAGAGACATAACAATAGACACTGAGGAAATCCAAAGACTCAATAGGTCTTATTTTAAAAGTTTTTCTTTAAAAAAGTTGGAAAATGTAAAGTAAATGCAGTATTGTCTTGATAGATTTCACTTATCAAAGTTAAACAAAGATGAAGTAAATACTTTAAACAGTCCTATAATCTCAAGGAAATAGAAGCTGTCATCAAAAGTCTCTCAACCAAAAGAACACCAGAGCCAGATGATTTTAGCACTGAATTCTATCAGACATTCAAAGCAGAGCTCATACCAATACTTCTCAAACTATTCCATAAAGTAGAAGCAGAAGGATCACTACCAAACTGATTCTTTGAGATGACAGTCACTCTGATATCTAAACCACAAAAAGACTTAATAAAGAAAGAGAATTTCAAACCAATTTTACTCATAAACATGATGCAAAAATCCTCAATAAAATACTTGCAAACCAAATCCAAGAACACGTCAAATACATTATCCATCATGATCAAGTAAGTTTCATCCCAGGTATGCAGGGATGGATCAATATATGGAAATCTATCAATGTAATGCACAATATAAACAAACTAAAAGAAAAAATCACATGATCATCTCATTAGATGCACAAAAAGCCTTTGACAAGATCCAACACTTCTTCATGATGAAAGTGTTAGAGAGATTGAGGATACAAACCCTATGCTAAACATAATAAAGGCTATATACAGGAAGCAGATAGCCAACATCAAATTGTGTGGAGAGAAATTCCACTAAAATGAGGGACAGGACAAGGCTGCCCACTTTCTCCATATCTCTTCAATACAGTTCTAGCTAGAGCAATAAACCAACTAAGGGAGATCAAGGTGATACAAAATAGAAAGGAATTAGTCAAGTTCCTATTTGCAGATGATATTTTATACATAAGTGACCCCAAAAATTCCACCAAAGAATTCCTACAGCTGACAAAAACCTTCATCAAAGTGGCTGGATAGAAAATTAGCTCAAAAAATCAATAGCCCTCCTGTATACAAATGATAAGTGAACTTAGAAAGAAATTAAAGAAACAACACCCTTTACAATAGCCATAAATAATATAAAGTATCTTGTCGTAACTCTAACCAAGCAAATGAAAGAGCTATATGACAAGTCTCTGAAGACAGAAATTGAAGAAGATATCAGAAAACGGAAAGATGTCTCATGCTCATGGACTGGTAGGATTAACACAATAAAAATGACCATCTTACCAAAAGCAATGTACAGATTCAATGAAACTGCCATCAAAATACTAACAGAATTCTTTACACACCTTGAAAGAAAAATTCTCAATGTCATATGAAAAACATAAAAACCCAATCCTATACAATAAAAGAACTTCTGAGGGTATCTCCATCCCTGACTTCAAGCTATAGTACAGAGAAATAGTAACAAAAACTGCATGATGCTGGGTGTGGTGGTGCATGCCTTTAATGCCAGAACTCAGCAGGCAGAGGCAGGCAGATTTCTGTGAGTTTGAGGCCAGCCTGGTCTACAAAGTCAGTCCAGGACAGCAAGGCTACACACAGAAACCCTGTCTTGAAAAAACAAAAATAAAATAATTGCATGATATTGGCATAGAAGTAAACTGGTTGATCAATGGAATCAAATTGAAGACCCAGAAATAAATTCACACAACAATAGACACTTGATTTTTAACAAAAAAGCCAAAACCAAGCAATGGAAAAAAGAAAGTGTCTTTAAGAAATGGGGCTGGTCTTACTGGATGTCTACATGTAAAAAAATGTAAATAGATCCATATTTATGACCCTGCACAAAACTCAAGTCCAAGTGAATCAAAGACCTCAACCTAACACCAGATACACTAAATAAATCTATTAGAAGAGAATGTGGGAAACAGCCTTGAACTCATTGGCACAGGAGACAACTTTCTCAACAAAATACCAATAGCTCAGGTTCTAAGATCAACAATTAATAAATTGGACTTCATGAAACTGGAAAGCTCCTCTAAGGCAAAGGACACTGTCAACAAAACAAAATGACAGCCTACAGACTAAGAAAAGATCTTCACCAACCCTACATCCAACAAAGGACTAATATCCAAAATATATAAAGAACTCAAAACCTTAAACACCATAGAACCAAATAACCTAATTAAATTAATGCACACAGAGCTATACAGAGAATTCTCAACAAAGGAATCTCAAATGGCCGAGGACCACTTAAAGAAATGTTCAATGTCTTTATTTTATCAGGGAAATGCAAGTCACAACTCTGAGATTCCATCTTACACCCATCAGAATGACTAAGATCAAAACCTCAAGTCACAGCATGTGCTGGAGAGACTGTGGAGAAAAGGGAACACTACTCCACTGCTGGTGGGAGTCCAAACTTGTACAACCACTTTGGAAATCAATCTGGCACTTCCTCAGAAATTTGGTAACAGCTCTACCTCAAGACCCAGCTATGCCATACAACAAGGGCAATTGCTCAACTATGTTCATAGCAGCTTTATTTGTATAAGACAGAGTCTGGAAACAACTCAGATGTCCCTCAACCAAAGAATAAAGAAACTGAGGTACATTTTCAGAATGAAATACTATTCAGCTATTAAAAACAAAGAACTCATGAAATTTGCAGGCAAATGGATGCAACTAGAAAAGATCATCCTTAGTGAGGTAACCCAGACCAAAAGAAGATACATGTGCCATGTACTCACTTATAAGTTTATTTTTGCTATATAGTAGATGATAATGATAATACAATGCACAGACCCAAAGAAGATAAGCAAAAAAGGAGGAACCAAAGGAGGATGCTTAAATATCACTCAGAATAGGAAATAGAATATATAATGATAGTGGTTGAAGAGAGGGAATAAGGTAGGAGAGGGAACACAGAGAAATATTAAGGTGGAGATTAGACCTTAGGAGAGTGGTAGCATGAGTACAGAAGGCCTATAGAGGGGAAAAACTGTGGGCAGGGACATCTGTGACAAGCTGGAGACCTACGTCAGGGTAGGCTCCTTGGAGGATATGAGAGGGACTCTATCAGAGACGCCTAGTAGCAGGAGTCATAGAGACTGAAAAGGATACCCTTTAAATAGACAAATCTCCTAGTAGGTGGAGGAAAACACAAACCTACCCTCAATAACTTCAAGCCAAAATTCACCCTGCCTACAGAATGTACAGGGATACAGATATAGGAGAGATTGAAGGAATTTCCAACCAATGCCAGGCCCAACCCAAGACCTGCCCCAAGGGGCGAGAACCAACTCCTGACACTACTAATGATACTCTTATATACTTGCAGACAAGAGTCTAGAAGAGTTATCCTCTGAGAGGCTCCACCCAGCAGCACCTCAAAACAGATGCAGAGACTTACAGCCAAACATTAAACAATACATAGAGAGTTATATGAGAAAGTGGGGGGGGGGAAGGAGGAAAGGATCTGGAGGTGACAGGATGCTCACAAGAAGCCCAACATAGCCAACTAACCAGGGACCAGAGAGGCCTGCTGAGAGGCACCAACCAAGGAACTTGCATGGAGTAGACCTAGGCCCCTTACAAAGATGTAGCCAATGCACAGCTATGGCTTCATGTAGGTCCTCTGGTAAGGGGAGTGGGAGCTTTCTCTGACATGGATTCTCTTGGCAGTTTTTGATCACTTTCCTCTAGCAAGGCTGCCTTGCCAGGCCACAGAGGAAGAGGACAAGTTCAGTCCTTGATGAGCTGGGGTGGATAGAGAGGGAAGCTCCTCTTTTCTGAGGTGAGGAGGGATGGGGCTAGGACCGGATGTAAAGTGAATAAATTGATTAATTACTTTTTAAAAAATATGTTTTAAACCGAGTGATGACTTAATGAGACCTGCATTGCAACAAATTCCCTTTCCATGCCATAGAGGATGGAACAAGTATTGTGCTGTCTTCCTACGGTGACGTCATAGTGCAGTCCACTACCACAGCATGTATCATTTTGAGTAGGTAAACTCTGGATCTAGCATTCTAGGGGTCCAGATAGATCTGAGAATCAAATTGATATAGGAGCAAGGGGAAAGCACATACTATTTCATGAAACATTATGCAGTGTGGGAGCTCCGATACTGAAATGAAAATCCATATCACCAAAGTAACTTATCGATTCTTCCCCGCAACCCCCCCGCCCCCCGCTCCTTTTTCTCCTCTTTCTCCTCCCCCTCCCTTCTCCCTTCCCTCCCTCTTTTCCTCCCTTCCTCTCTCCCTCTTCTTTTCTCCCCTCCTCCCTCCCTCTTTCCCCCTCCCTTCCCTTCCCTTCTCTCCCTCTCTCAGCTCCTCACAGTAGAGACAAAAATGCTGCTATCGGTGACTTCCAGGCCCCGGGTTTCGACTTTCGCCTATAACAAGAACAACAAGAAGCAGATGGCACCGCCAAGTCCGAGGAACAGCACCCCTACCGGCAGCAGCAGGAGCAGCGGGAGCGACCAGCTGAGCAAGACCAACCAGTACATTCGGCGATTGCAGCCGGGCACTACCGACCAGGACCTTGTCAAGCTCTGCCAGCCATATGGCAAGATTGTGTCCACTAAGGCCATCCTGGACAAGACGACAAACAAGTGCAAAGGCTATGGCTTTGTGGACTTCGACAGTCCCTCAGCAGCACAGAAGGCTGTAACTGCACTGAAAGCCAGCGGTGTGCAGGCACTAATGGCTAAGCAACAGGAACAAGACCCCACAAACTTATACATCTCAAACCTCCCCCTGTCCATGGATGAGCAGGAACTGGAAGGCATGCTGAAGCCCTTCGGCCAGGTCATCTCCACTCGAATCCTCCGAGACACTAGTGGGACCAGCAGAGGGGTTGGATTTGCAAGGATGGAGTCCACAGAGAGTGTGAAGCTGTCATCACCCACTTTAATGGGAAGTATATAAAGACACCCCCTGGAGTATCAGCACCCTCTGACCCCTTGCTTTGCAAATTTGCTGATGGTGGGCCAAAGAAACGACAGAACCACGGAAAATTTGTGCAAAATGGACGGGCCTGGCCAAGGAACGGAGAAATGGGTGGTATGGCCTTGACCTATGACCCCACCGCAGCTCTTCAGAATGGGTTGTACCCAGCCCCTTACAGTATTGCTCACAGCAGGATGCTTGCTCAGTCTGCACTCTCCCCATATCTTCCATCTCCTGTGTCCTCCTATCAGAGAATGACTCAGACGTCTCCTCTACAAGTACCTAACCCATCTCGGATGCAACACCTGTCATACCTCATGCAGCCTTCAGGCTCAGTTCTGACACCAGGGATGGACCATGCCCTCTCTCTCCAGCCTGCCTCCCTGATGGGACATCTTACCCAGCAACTGGGCCACCTGTCACTCAACAGCTTGGGCACGTTCATGCCAGCCGCGGCCGCTATGCAAGGAGCTTGCGTCTCCCAGTATCCCACTGTGCCTTCCTCCAGTGTTTCTGTTGAGGAGAGCAGTGGTCAGCAGAACCAAGTGGCAGTGGAGACCCCCTCAGACCATGGGCTCTATCCTTTCCAGTTCAGCAAGTAATGAGGAGACAAGAGAGACTACACTTTGCCTTCAGGAAGCAGATGAGTGACATTGTGCAGCCTTTGGAAGCCAAATCTGGTGGACAGTGCTACAGACAAGTGTCATCAGCTTCAGGACCCTGGGACACCTGCTCTGCCTCCTGGAGGGTCTTCATTCTGCCCAAGGTCTCACAGCCCTCCATGCCAAGGAAGTTCTGTCCCTCACTCTACCTGGAGGTGGATTTGTGCCATCTATATTGCTGCCTATCATCCCTGATTGCCATGTCTGGAAATTGGTCATGTATGCTTGGCAAGTAGTTGTCACAGACCAAGGATGGTCCTCAACACCAGACAGTACACAGCCCCACCTCACCCCTCCCTCCCTAGCAGATTTATCTAACCAAAGTATGTTTGTACCTTTTGGGGTAGGTGAAGTCCCCAACACAGAGCCTGTAACCTTCCTGTAACTGACCAGTAGTGCCAGCTATGACTTTGAATTCTGACCATTCTGCCTTCTGGAGGATCATTCTTTCTAGGGTCTCCCAGTATGTCATCCAAACCACACATGGCTTTACTTATGCTGTACCTTGTTGAATCACTTAATTCAGCAGGAGCCGTCTTAGCAGGGCTCACTCTTGGTTGTATGCACGCGGTTTGAAGGGATGAAAGTGGAAACTGTTCTGTGTGCATGCTTGAGGAAGGACTGGGCTCTCCTTGCAGAGTTCCCTGCCTAGCCCTGGTGTGTTTGGACCCCTTCCCCAGGGAACCAGAACACCAGAAATAATATTCCTTCTTGTGAAAGGACAACAGGGTGCTAGAATAGAAAAAGACAATAATATACTCAGCTCATTACCTAAGAGGTCAGGAGGGACCTTAAAGACATTTTAAAGGCATTTTAAAACTGTCCCCCTCTACAAGGCCTTCCTCACACACTGTCACAGGTACACACACCTCCACGAGATAGTTACGGGGACACACGTGCAGAGGCTGGTGTGGAAGAGAAAGCTGTTTCCGCAGCTGTGTGGGACTCCAGGAGTGGTTGTGCTGTGCATTCTGGGAATAAAAGGCTGAGGGCAGTGGACAGCAGAGTATAAAGTACAGAATTACCAGTTTTCTCACTGGAGCTTCCAGCCTGAGGCAGGTACATCCAGTTAAAGGGCTCTACCTCTCAGTGACAGCAAACCATACTGACAAACAGGGTCCTGTAGACAGTCCTCTTTGCCATTGTTGCTGATGGCCTTACATTTTGAATTACCTTTTGAGGTTTTCCTCATGTGAGCACCCTGGTTAGATTCCAGTGTTTCTGGTTGAACAGGTGTGAGCATAGGAAAGGAAGACAACTTGTAATTTTATTTTTATAGTAGCTAAATGGCACTGCGTAACTTCTGCTTGGTGATTCCATCCACTCTCTTCCCCTCTCATTAGCTCATTGCTCCAGAAAGCAGTGACTGGAGACAATAGGATGCAGCTGTGAGAGATGGTCCCTACTGAGCGGCTTCCTGGGAAGCCAGGGAGAGCTGTAAGCCATTGCTCCACCACGCTGCCCAAGGCTCTTAATACATGCCTGAATCCTGTCTGAATGGAGGCCAGATTTTTCTTTTTGTACTTAACATCTATCCCCCACTCATTATAAATGCTCATACCACTCTTAAAATGAGGTAGCACTTTTGTGTTTTTGTTTCCAGTTAGAACATAACCATGGCCTACACCAGTGATATGCAATCCTTTACTAGGCTCCAGACTCCAGACGGAGAAGGTACTGGCATTAACTAGGAAGATGTGGGAACAATGAGGTGTTTTTAGTGTTTTAACCCAAGGACTTGAAGAGCTGCCCAAAGGCTTTGAAGGAACAGCTCTTGTCAATAGGAAAGATAAGGCAGTGGTGAGGCATTAACTGCTACAGGGGGAAGGGTCACTCTGTTGCTCCTGCTTCTAGTCCCTCCCAACAAGCAAGCATCCCTCTGAGTCCCCCCCTCCCACCTCTGGAAAGTGGAACTGCACCACTGAGGCCTACTTGTTGTCAAGAGCGATGCAGTTGAGTAGGTGGTCAGGCCCAAACTCACCCAGCCTTTCCGAGACCTGAGTCTCCTGTCAGCTCATCTCTCAAGATGTGCCTTGTTAGCCTGCCTTCTAACGTGTGCCTTCAGGTATCAGGGCACTCCTGAAGTAGATTCAGGTTCTACAAGATCCCTCCTTCCCTCAGCAGCTAAAACCAGTCTGTGTTAGTCTCCATGTGGCAGTGATGCTCTCATCTTCCCCACAATCTCTCTTCTCTGTTTGCTTATTCACGATAAGCATTTACCATCCAAGCAAATCTCCAAGCTTCCTCTTCCTCATTACTCAACTACCTCAGTCTCCCGATTCAACAAGGCACAAGCGCCTACTTGCTTAACATCATCCTTAGGACAAATGCAAGCTCTTCAGGTCTAAGTTGACACTGCTCTTTCTGGACTATCTTTAGTGACATTGCTCCCTGATCACCTACAAGTGTGAACTCTCCAGATCGCCCCTGTACAACAAGCCAGGGGCTGAGCTGTGTAGTCTGATGCCAACTTTGGAGCAGCTTAAGACCCCAGAAAAAAAAAAAAGAAGAAGACTGATGGGTAGCTGCCGCAGAGCTGCTTGTGGCTTCAACAGCTCCTGCCCCTCTCTGAGCGGGCCGGGTGATGGCTATTGGATGCACTTATCACCCAGGAGAGCAAGTTAATTTATACCTATCTCCTTTACCCAGAAACCTGCAGTTTCTTCTGTGTCTGCTCCAATATTACCTCTCTCTCGCTTGTTCTCCTTCCCTGTGATTTATAAGAGCTTTACTTTTGCTAACTTTAACCTTTTTTCTTTAAAAAATAAGTAAATAAAACACACACACACAAAAAAAAACAAAAAAAAAAAAAAAAAAAACAAAGTAACTTATCTACAGAACTTGACAAACAGAAGTCAACTGTGAGACTGAGCCAGGTCTTAGGCATGAGTGCTTAATTAAGAAGAGAAGTAGCAGGAAATATAAGTTACCATGGTGTCTGTTTCTTATAAATTTTCTTTGGACTGTTTTCCATCTTTGATGGCATGTATGCTATTTTATAGGGAGGAATCTTTCATGTAAGAATTTTATCACTTTTAAGAAATAGAAGGATTTTTAGTCAAAATAGCCACCATGAATAATGACATATATTTAACTTCCTTCTGATGATTTTTTCTCATTACCACATTCAGATCACCAACTTTAACTTTTCAATTCTTATGTTCATTTGAATTTTTAAAATTATATTTGCTATTGAATCACTAATAGATTTCACCTCTCTATAGCTTCCATTCCATGTGTTTCAATATATGAACATAGTTTATTTCAATTTAGATATTTTTAATTGATCTTTTATTTTATGTGTATGGGTGTTTGGCCTGCAGGTATAGCTTTGCACCACACAGATGCAGTGCCTACGGAATCCAAGTGAGACAACTAGATCCTTTGGGACTAAAATTAAAGATAGTTGTGAGTCAACATGGGGATGTTTTCCTGGGTCCACGAGAAGAACCCACTGCTCTTAACTACTAAGCCTTCTCCCTAAGCCTCGGTTTGGAACTTTTAATTATCTAATCTGTCTAATAAAGATATTTCACTATATAAAATGGTAAAATTAATTTACATGTCTTAAGTGTTCAGCTGCCGTGGACGAGGTTAAGGTTAAGTCAAGGTGATTTAGATGAAGAAATGATTTGGTTTGAGTTGCCCTGTGTACTAGAAATAACATATAGGAACTTAAGAATAAACCTAAGAAGTTCATCATCAAATAGGTAAAGAATGGTGATATGTATTCACAGTGGAATAGTTCTCAGTCCTTTTCATTCATGATCACATGTGTGAACCTGGGAGACAGGATTGTAAGTGAAACAAACCAGGTCTAGAAAAATACATACCAGGGGCCAGAGAGATAGCTCAGATGTAAAAAAGGACATTTTGCTTTTGCACAAGACTGTCCTCTTGCAGGGAAACCATGATTCGGTTCTCAGTACTCACATCAGGCAGCTCTAATTCCAGCCCAGGGCATCGATTGCCGTTTTATATAGTTGAGGGCACTGTATTTACATATCCATTCTCATGCCCAGGCATACAAACAAACATGTATAAGAAATAGCTCAAGCTTAAGAGCACTTGCTGCTCTTGCAGAGGACCTCAGTTTGGTTCTCAGCACTCATGTCAGGTGGCTCCCAAGGATCTGTAACTCCAAAGGATCTGGTGATGTCTTCTTACCTGTATTGGTACCACCTATATGTATGCATACACAAAGATTATATATTTATAAATATTATATATAATATATGTATATCATAATATTATAACTTATTAATTATATAAATATTTTATTTATATTGTATATGTATGTACATATACATACATATAAATAAAAAATATTTGTTTAAAGATAATATTGCATGGCCTCACTTACGTGTGGAGTTTAAAATGTAAACTCAGTGACCCAGCTTATGGCTGGCATGCCAAAGCCTTGTACTTGATCTTCACTAATTACATGGAGTTCATAGACGCAGAGAACAGACTAAAATAACCAAGAGATTAGGGTGAATTGCAGGAATCGGGAAGAGACTGTTCAGTGATATAGCATTTCAGTTAAGATAGGAGGAATAGTCTCAATGTGACTATAGTTAATAGCAACATATTTATACTGAAAAACCATGGAGAGTAGACTTTTAGTTTTCTTAACACACACACAAAATGCACACAAGAGTTAGCATATAATTATCTTAATTAAATCATATGGTGCCACTATTCATACACATTTCACAGCATCATGCCCTGCATTCAAAATCTAAAAGTATTGACAGTAAGATGGCTCAGCAAGTGCCTGACCACTTGAATTCTATTCCAGATCTCAAAGGTAGGAGAAGACTCCACAAGGTTGTCCTCTGACTTCCATATACATAGAGTGGCATACACCAGACTTCTCTCCCTATCTCACACACACACATAGTGTGCACACATATCCAGGATAGTAACAAAGTTAAATCTTTAAATGTTTAAATATATTAGATTTTGTCAATTAAAAGAAGTTTGAAAAACACAAGTTGAAGATCTGGTGTTAGCGCTTGGATAAAAACTGAAGGATTTATTCTCTTGCTGCATTGTGGAGAAATAATAAAAGTTAAGCTAGAGTTTGAATATCATGTGTCACACAGCCATCTCTTCAGAAACAGCCCCATGATGGCTCTGTGCATAAAGCACTGTTACCTGGCATTCTCTCTCTAGAAAAGTAATAATGTTCCTGTCACTGTTTGGTGATGCCTTGAGTCAATCCCCCACAGCATCTGTATAATGGGCTTCCCAGGGGTTTCATTTCTGCAAATCACTGTTTTGGGGAGGAAAATGGAGGCATTCCAGGCAAGCTCCAGTCACTGAAAACATTTGGACATCAAAAAGGAGATTGCATTTCCTGATTGCTACGTTATCTCTACTGTTGGAGGAGAAATTATTCTCCCTATAATTCTTCCATTTGTATATTTGATAAAGTTAATATCTGTGAAATCAGCTGATTCTTACTTCTTGGTATTGACATCATATTTACTTTCAGTGTCTTTTGACTTATTGTCTCTGGCAGTTGGAAAGAATTACAATAACACATGAAATTACTTCATGCGATATGTTTAGAGAGCAATAATGGAGAGATGGATTTTCAGTGTAGATTTCCTTTTCACTGATATTTCTATTTTTTGCCACTCACCCTCTGGAATGACCTAGAGGTACACAATATAAATTGACTTATCTGCACCTTAAGAAATCTCTGAGGTTTAATTGCTTCTGTGGTACTTATGCTTGAATAAATAATTCAATGGTAAACTAATCCAGTTTTTATAATTACCTCTCACAGAAGCACAGGGCTCCATCCCATAGGACTTAATTGCAGCTTGATGCAGGTATTAGGGCACTATGACCAATAAGCCATACAAAAACTTTAAAAGACATAAAGGGAAAAAGCATAACCTTCAAGCCTGAGTTCTCATAAAGAAATGTGACATTTATAGTTTATCCTTAACATTGTCTTCATAAAACATTGCTCTATTGACTAGCAATTTTCTTTAAAATTTTTTTAAATATATTGTCACTGGTGCACACCTCATGTCCCAGCACTTGGTAGGTGGGGGCAGGAGCAATAGGAGTTCAAGGTCTTCCTCAGCTACCTGGAATTTGAGGCCAGCCTGAACTACATGAGATTCTGTGAGAAATAGATAAAGCTGAAGAGATATTTTAGCCATTAAAAACTAAGTTTCAGAACTAAAACTTTAAAAGTAGACAGACAAACAGCTGATAGATTAGATAGATGATAGATAGATAGATAGATAGATAGATAGATAGATAGATAGATAGATACATAGATACATAGATGATAGATAGATTGGTAGAGAGATAGAGTGAGAGATAGATGAGATAAGAATTAAATACATTGTCTTAATATGATTGGTGATGTCATAGCACCATTTTTTACTTGAGTGGCCCATGGCCAAGTGCCATGTTCCCTACATCAATCAGTAGTAAGTTTCAGTATAGGGTTTCCATAATTTTTAAGATTTTATTTTTATGTGTAGGGAAGGGTATGTGCATGTGCATATCCACTTAGTCCAGAAGAGAGGGTTGAGCCATCTGAAGCTGGAGTTACAGGTAGTTATGAGCTGCCTGACCAGGTGCTGGGAGTCAAACTTGGGTCCTCTGGAAGAGCTTTTTAATGTAGGTACCCTGTACTGTTGTAGAAGGATGAGTTATTCTTCCTATCTTAATCAAGAGAGTAAACTACTAAGGCAGTAGTTTTCTTTAGCCAGCTTGTTGGCCAAACACAGACACAGAGAGACTATAGTTTATTTTTAAG
The DNA here is from genome assembly GCA_907169655.1 of Acomys percivali. NCBI lineage: Eukaryota > Metazoa > Chordata > Mammalia > Rodentia > Muridae > Acomys > Acomys percivali. The sequence goes on along the minus strand of OU015751.1, from coordinate 62,568,879 downwards.
CTCTAAGCATAGCACTTGCTGGGCAGATTCTGAGCTACTTTAATCCTAGTACCTTTAAAATCGACAGAAAATCCAACTGCTTTCTGGGCTGATAACTCTCGGGATGGCTTCTGATTGGTCTGTTCCTACAACTACATGCCCAACCACCATCTTTCTTTTTGGCAATTCCTCCTTTCTCTCTCTCTCTCTCTCTCTCTCTCTCTCTCTCTCTCTCTCTCTCTCTCTCTCTCTCTCTCGCTCTCTCGCTCTCTCGCTCTCTCGCTCTCTCGCTCTCTCGCTCTCTCTGTCTTTCTCTATCTCTGTCTGTCTCTTTCTGTGTCTGTCTGTCTGTCTGTCTGTCTGTCTGTCTGTCTGTCTCTCTCTCTCTCTCTCTCTCTCTCTCTCCCCCTCTCCCTCCCCCTCCCCCTCCCCCTCTCCCTCTCCCTCTCTCTCTCTGTCTGGATTCCTTCCCTCTTGCTGCTCTGCTGCTTTCTCCCTCTCTCGAACCCAAACTAAAATTCTGCCTCCCTGTCTTCTACCCAGTAATAGGTTTCAGCATCTTTATTTAGTCAATCAGGGATAACTCAGAACATCACATGGTTATAGGAGATAGTTCAACATTCTTAACAATATACACAGTAGTATGGCAACCATATGTCAAGGCACTGAAATTAACATTTGAAAATGCAATTGGACCTTCCTCTAACATCTCTCTGTTTCTGTCTAATTTTTAAAAAGCCATTTTAAACTATGTACAGTAATAATAACTATGAGACAATGATGAAAACCAAAAGATAAGGCTTACATACATAATGCCTAGTTGAAAGGTATTTGGAAAACTCGAAAAATATTAATTAATCTATCTTGGTGACTCAAAGGTTTTGTAGCTAAATTATTCTCTATCATACCCTCTAGCTATCAATCTAAAAATTTCTATATCTTCTTAACTTAAACATCTTCTTAACTCCTAAGCAACTAAGGTTAATTGTAAAACTATAACATTCTGATCTTCCACCCAATCAGAGACTTGAGAAGGAATAAAATTAATTACCTGAGTAAACAGGAAGTGCAGGCTAGCAGATTCCAAAAATGAAAACTGACAGAGACAATTCACTGCCTGGATAGCCATCCCCAAATTCTATAACATTGGAGCATCATCTTCAGCATTCTGGCCCAGTATATCTGACAGGAAGCAGGATCTATTAAGGACTTGCTTTACCTGTCTTGGAAGAGTTCAGTAGTCAACTCAGCCTGCATCTAAGCTTGCCAATTTTAGGCAGATTTCTGTTTGTGATAGAAAGGAGGACATTTCTTTGGCCAGATGGCTTGTTTGCTACATTTGAAGCCATCTCCATATGTAGATTCTTCAATGCTCGTCATCTTCTTTGACGTAGACTGGGGGTACTGCCAGAAGCTGGTGTGTCTCGTTGTCAAAGAATCCTTACCTTTAAAAAGCAACTTTTTAATTTTTTATATATACATTTATACTATTCCATATATATACAATAAACTACTTATACCTAAACCATGACACAGTCAGGAATTATATAAATGTTACATTCTTAGTGTCTTGGCTATTTGTATTTGACAGCCTTAAAGAAAACATTTTTCCCATCCTGGTGCATCTAAACTTCTGAATATAAATCAGTCTCAATCATATCTTGTCATTATCAACTTTAAACATCTTTCTAGACCTAAAAACATCTTAACCCCTAAACAACTAAGCTTCATTGTAAAACTAAGCTACCTGGTTTTCAACTCCATCAACTCATTGAGAAGGAATAAACTTGATTACCTAAGTATGCATAAAACATCTTTAATTGACATTTGCCATTTTCTGTAGGTCTCTGAGGCTTTAGATGATGACCTATTTATCTATTTTTACATACTCTATCTATAGAATCATATCTATCTGTTAAACCTAGGATGCATATTCCTGTGCTAAATTAGACTAGTATCTGGCATGGCCATGAGTTGATCAACTAACAATTAACTTGTATTGTATAATTATACTAAACAGTTTGTAATAGCAGCTTTAAAAATACTGGAAGTAAACCTTGTATTATAAATGAGTTGTATGGGTACAATACAACTAGAGTAGAAATGTGTGTGTGTGTGTGTGTGTGTGTGTGTGTGTGTGTGTGTGTGTGTGTGT
>OU015751.1:62527698-62561871 GCA_907169655.1 Acomys percivali | reverse complement strand
GTGTGTGTGTGTGTGTGTGTGTGTGTGTGTGTGTGTGTGTGTGTGTGTGGTGTGTGCGTGCGCGTGCGCATGCGCACATGCACACACGTGCATGCTTTATTGGAGGGAATTGCAAAGTCAAAGTGCAGACATGAGGAAACAGGGAGATGAGCACATGACTGGGGTACTTGATGTGAAATTCACAAAGTCAATTAAGAAGCTTTAAAAAATGGATGTATCTATATAGAGAGAAAGAGAAAGGGGATTTTTAGAGTGACTTATAGCAGCTAATACAACAATGGCTGGCTTTAAATTGAAAGTCCAAGAATCCAGTCTGCAAGGCTGGATGTCTCAGTTGGTCTTGAATGTACACTGGAATCCTAAAGAAGTAGTCTGTAATGCTAGTGAAGCGATGGAGTTGCTAGTAGGGCAAGAGCAAGCAGGCAAAGAGCAAAACTTCCTTCTTTCATGTTCTTATACAGGCCTCCAGCAGAACGAGTGGCCCATATTAGATCTGGATTAAAGATCTAGATTGAAGGACTGTCTTCCTACTTCAAAGATGGCACAGATTCTATCTGGATTAAAAATCTGGATTGAAGGGCTGTCTTCCAACCTCAAAGATCTAGGTTTGAAGTGGATCTTCCCACTTCAAATTAAGTAAAAATCCTTAATATGTGTACTCTCCATTTTTGGATTTTAGTTAATTCCAGATGTAGCCAAGTTGACAACCAAGAATATCTATCATAATGATGGTGGAAATAAATTGTTCATAGTAATATATGGCCTTATTGTGTCCCATATTGGTTAAATTAAATAAGAAGATACAGAATGGTATATTCCTTTACATTATTTTTTGTCCTGCTTTACTTTAACTGGTTTTCATTGAATGCAAACTTGAGTTAATTTTCAATATCATTATACACCATCTGCATTTGTTTTGACATTTCTTTATTGCTCTAACAATATAAATTCACAATCCTAAAGTATGGTATATGGTGAACATTATGCAGAAAACTTTATCTAGTTGGATAGGGAAGTAAACACAAGAGAGCCAAGGAAGATTAAAGCTATTCCTGGGAGGAGGGTGCTTACAGTACCCTCACTTGTAATTCCAGCCATACTCCCCAGTACAACTCCAAGTGATATTCGGACACTCTAAAGTAGGAAAGTTGTCAAAGGCTAACAGGAAGGGGGATGCAATAGTGTGGCTTCCATAGCCATGATCGACAATGAGCATGAAGTCTACCATGTAAATAAGGTGCCTCTGGATGGATTTTGGTTTCCATTTCCTTGGCATGTTGCCCTCTTTCATTTTCAATCTGTGTGTGCTTTTTCCAGCAAAGTACATTTCATGGAAGATAATGTAATGCTGTGTCTCATTTTCTTTGTGTTTTTGTTTTTGTATGTTTTGGTTGGTTGCTTGGTTGGTTTGGTTTGGTTTTCTTTGAGTCAGGGCTTCTCTGTGTAGCTCTGCTGTCCTGTAACTATCTCTGTAGACCAAGCTGGCATCAAACTCATGGAGATACACCTGCCTTTGCCTCCTGAGTGTTGAGATTAAAGGCATTTACCACTGCCACCCAGTAGGTCTCATGTTTACATACAGTAAACACAGTCAGATAGTCTGTGAAATTTTTTAGACAATTAATATTTATAATTAGTTATTATTGAGAGGGGTTTGCTGATCTGCTAATTCTGTTTGACATTTTTTTTCTGGTTGATTTTTTTCCCCTTTCCATTCTCCCCTATTTATATTAGGGGTTGAGGGTATACTTAGTTGAGCATGATTGCTTCTTTCCTCACTTACCTATTCCACTTGTGAATTCTATTCTTTCTTACACTCTCATAGCTGAGACTGGCTGAACAAAGAGTCAAGTTTTGTCAATCAGCCCCTCTTTATTGGACCAGATCACCAACCCAAGAAGTTTTTTCTAATTATGGTGAGGTGCCTATAATGTGCCTATGGTCTAAGCTCAGAACCAGCACATCCTAGTGGTCTAAATAAGTTACAAGGTTAGCAGAGATTCAAGGGGCAGAAAATGATTTTTCAAAGTTTTATGATAATAGCCATGGCTACTGGGATGAGGGCATAATTGACAATTATAAGATCTATCATACAATTGTTATAGATAATATATGATAAATAATATATAGGATAGATAGTTAGATGATAGATAGATAGAAAGAAATCATTCAGTTTTCCAAGCACATTTGTTTTCATTAACTATGTGCATGTTTCCTGACAATTAGGTACCATCACTACTGCTTTTTACAAAGAAGGATGCAGAGTGAGGAAGTCTGGGTTGCTCCGCATAAAACATTTTGGATTTGTCAGAGGCAGAACATGCATATCTTTGCAAAGTCTTTTTGCTAAGCTGTATCTAGACTATTAAATGTATCTGGTGAGACAGAGAGAGCTTTCTGTCTACTAATTTCCAGGCCTATTGTGCATAATACAGAAGTGTATCAACCCAGCAAGAAAGTTACTTCCTACAAATGCAATGTGTGCCAAATACTGTGTGACACATCCTGGCTAAGGCCTTCCTTTAAAAAATTTTTTTGATCCTTCAGGCTGTTTCCTGAATTAGTGGCTATGGTTATGTCTAACCATGTGTGAACACTCAAAATAAGCAAGCACAACTGTGAGACTGTATTGGCTTAAACTTAGTTACTGTATTGCACACTGTAGCTTCCCTGATGGTGTGATGGTGGGGTCATAGTTCACTCCCTTAATTACTGTTCATGTGGAAGAAGAGAAGGATGTTCTATCATTTCCTCCGTGTGTGTTTGTGTGTGTGTGTGTGTGTGTGTGTAGGGTGTCAGTTTAGTTTTACAGTTCACCTACTCTGACACCCTTAATAAAGTGACTGCAATTAAATTAAATGTGTAGTTAACCAGAGCGAGTACTTGAAGCTGAGAAAACAAATGAGAAAAATGTGGAAAGTATAAATGCCCTTAAGCTGGTAGAATATTTGGTGAGGCAAAATACAGGATAGTACTTTGGGGGTAGAAAATCAAACATATCAAAGGAATGTAAATTCTTAATGTGGCACTGTGTAAAATTCCCACAGTTTCTCCTGAATAGGCCACATTTCAAGCTCCCTTTAGTGGAAGAAGTAATTTGTCTCTCTTGCTGGAAAATAAATTATCATTTTGAGGCAACCTGACATGTGGTGCACAAACAAAAGTCACCTTCTTACAAAGTTCATGGTTTCCTAGAACACATCTATCTACTTATTTATGTTCATTGTAACAACTCAATAGTTCTAATGAGTTGTGAGGCCTAGTCACCCTGCACACACATAGCAAAACTAAGCAGGTCCTACACACCACTGCCATTTGCAAAACTACCAGTACCCAGTTTTATAGATGGATTGATGGGTAAAGTCTAGAAAATAAGCTGTTATCATTGTAAATTTGGGGTGACAAGAAAGCTTGGTTCATACACTTTGAATTATCAATTGTATTTTATTTTAAAGATATGCTCCTTTCTTACATACTATTATGTATATATACATTATTTACATGTAGAAATCACTTGGAGATTAACAGAATATTTTGACATCAAAATTCCAGAAAACTGCAGCTGCTTTTTGTCTTGTGCTTATTATATAACTAGCTTTCACTACTGGCAGACAAGGTCACAGTGGTGGATATTAATGGCAGTGAATCTACTCTCAGAAAGGCACTGTTGATTTAATTAACAGCAAAGCCACCACACAAAACAATTCAGGCTTCATTACTTCTTGGTTTCTTCATGAGGGCCACTTAACCTGGTCAGTTGTCAAATAGAACCAGCTTATACTATGGATCCTTGACATTACAGCTGACTGCGAGCGTGCCAGCATTCTGAACTTCAGTGATACCTTTGCTATCGGGATTAACAATGTGAAACATATAGTGATTGCACACTGTTAGAATCCAATAGGCACAGCCTCCATTCTTCCTCTCCCCAGCATCACTACCTACACAAGCAGCTAAGTGAAGTGTGCCAAACCACAGCAGCTCTCTTTATCTTTGAAGCCTCAAAGCTCTGCCAACTGCAAATGGCTTCATAACATAAGCAAGAATCTCACACTTACTTTAGGAAAAAGACAAAAGAAAACTACTACACCAGGCAATATGCACAGGTCACTGTGTTACAGGACAGAAACCAGATGGGCAGACGTCCCCTCCCCCCCCTGTATTTCCCTTTGTCTCATTGTGCCTCCCTCCCCCTCTCTGTCTCTCTCATGTCTGTACACACACACACACACACACACACACACACACCCTGGGTAGAAATCCACTGATTCTTCCGTCACATTCCCTTTTAGTTTACAGAACAGATAACTAATGCTAGGCTTCCTACCCTCATATTTGTGGCTGTGGAAGGACATAGTGCATGGGGCTCTGCAATGCTTCAGTTGCATATGGGAAGCATCACTGAGACCTGAAGGACTGACGCTTTTCCAGGGCATTCGGATACAGAGCTGTGCCTGTAACCCCAGCACTCAGAGATGGAGGCATAAAGATCAGGAATTTAAGCTCATTTTTTTTTTCTTGCCATGGGGTGACGTCTATGAATGCTGAGCTTCATGAGACCTTGTCTTAAGACAAAAACTCCAAGTTTTTGGTTCAGATCAAGACTTTTACATATGGAATGCCAAATATTTATTAAGGATCTACCAAGTTACAGGATGAAATTGCAGGAACAAACATCACTAAACGTGCTCTTGGGTGACATTGCTTCTCAGTTTCCTTGGAATTTTTCTCCCCCCATTTCCCTTTTCCCTTCTTTCTCTCCCTTATCTCTTTCCCTCTTTCTTTTCTTTTCTTTCTTTCCTTACTTGGGGCTATTTATGGCTTTGAGCAAGATCACTACAATAAGTGATTGTATGAGATTCTATGAAGAGAATGATGTTTTGTAAAATACCAAGATGTATCTCAATAACTGTAAGGATTTTGGGGCATTAGTTTTGTCTCTAATATACTGACAATAGTCATGTTTCTAAGTCCTGTTGATGTCTGTCATTAACTGCTCTTAACCAGGGATTCAAAAAAGAATATAGTTTCTGGGGGACTCCTACATAGAAACAGAAAAGCCTCTGTAGCAAAGGTGATTCGCTGTTAATCAAGTATTCATGCTCCCTTTCCATTATGTGCACTGATTAATGTAAGCAGTGACTCAGCCAAGGAACACCTTGCCCCTCCCTTTTGTCTCTAGGTGGGATCTGATGACAGAGGTAGGAGAGGAGCTGTCCTTACTCCACAAGCTGCACTTCCAGTGCGCATCAAGGATGGGAAGATACTAAGGGACAGCACTATATGGGGTTCTCTGGCTCTCCTTTCAGTGGACCTTAACTTTCACCTAGTTTTCATACACACAGCAGCAGCAATCACCACCCCAAACCCCTTAGAACAAACAAAAAAACAAACAAACAAAAAAACCCTCTGCAAATCCCTCTGGTTCTTCTTGGCTAGTAAAAGTTTTCCCTTTAACTCAACAAATTCTCATTTGCCTCATTCTTCATTGTATTCACCATTCTTCTTGGGTACAAATGAAAGTATGCAACAATGAGCTATGTTGCTAAGGGTCATATCATATTGGCTGAGACAGTAAATAATATGGCATATGCTTTTCTCTCCACACACACTCCTCCGGTAACAGATCTCAGTATGCTATTGGAAACCATGTGTTGAATATGGCAAAGCCATAAAATACAGGAAAGAACTGAAAATACTGAGACATTTCACAGAGGCAAGGGGACTGCCTCATCAGAGATACACATAAACACTGAAGTGCTTGGTGAGAAATGAGCTCTAGCAGCTGTAGAAGCCAATGTTACCTTAGCTAGTGGCATGCAAATTAACGCTGAAAATACATCCACTGGCATGTGGCCATGGTTGCCACAATAATTTCTGGTTGTAACTTGTTTGTTGGGTGTGAATTTTGTTGGAAATTGCTGGCAAAATTATGCATTCTGTGACCTAACCACATATAATGCCATTAGAATTGAGTACAGTTGCAACCCAAACATCTTCTAAAACAAAACACAAACAATCAATGCACTATCACTCACTCTTAAAAAGAAAGTAAATTCTAACCCAGGTCATGATGGCACACATTTTTAATCCAAGGACTTTACAGGCAGAGGCAGGCAGATCTCTGAGTTTGAGTCCAGCCTGGCCTACAGAGGACAGCCTGGTCTACACAGAGAAACCCTGTCTTGCGGGGGAAAAAAAGAATGAAAGAAAGAAAATTCTGATATGCTATATGTACAAACCTTGAGCACATTATGCTAAATAAAATAAGGCAATTATATTTAAAAATATAAATAGTATATGGGTTAAATTAAATGATGTTCCTACAATAGTCAGACTCATGAAACACAAAATAAATATTGACCTGGAATAATATGGGATGGGGAGTTGTTTTGTGGGCAAATAGCTTTAGTTTTTCATGATGAAAAAAATATTTAAAAAATTAGTTGCATAACAATGTGAGAACTTTTAAAAATATCTTTTGAGTATGTGTAAGTACTCACATGTATATATATATACTATGTGTATACCTTATGGCTACAGAGGCCAAAGCAGGCATTAGATCTCTTGGAGCTGGAGTTACAGATGGCTGTGTGTGAGCCACCTGGTGTAGGTCCTGGGAACCCAACCCAGGTCCACTGCAAGAGCCAAAGGTAGTCTTAACAGTTGAGATATCTCTCCATCTCCAAATTAGGTTCAGATAAGTTAAAGTTAGTGGATTTGATCAATGACTATTTCATGATCTGACCATCAGCCGAAACCAAGAAGTACAAGAAGAGTAGCTACTTCCTGTGGCTGAATATGGAAGGAAAGCTGAAACACACCTGACTGCTGTGTTGTGAAGTGTCCCACACAAGCTTTTGTATTTGAGCACTTGGTCCCCAGTTGATGGCACTGCTTAGGAAGGCCGTGGGACCTTTAAGAGGCAGAGCCTCACTAGAGGAAGTGGATTATTGGTTATGAACCTGAGTCTTTATAAATTACCCCACTTCCTCTGTGATCTCTGCTTCTAAATGTGGGTCCAACATGACCAGCCAGCTTTCTGCTCCTAACATTATGGCTTCCCTGACTGCTACCATGTCTTTTTCACCATGACAGAACTGTTAGCCAAAATAAGTCCATTCTCCCTTAAGTTGCTTTTATCAAGATACTTTAACACAGTATTAAGAAAGTAACTAAGATGCTGACCAAGAGGAAGCATTTGCCTTATTGAGGCATGGTATTAGCTCATATGTGCTGTTCTGTTCTAGTCTATTGGCTGCCTAAGATTGGCTGTAGCCTGGCTGTTTATAAAACAAAGCTATTTGTTACACACGCACACACGCACGCGCACACGCACACACACACATACACACACACCTGATTTAGGCAGCAGTATGAGTATTCACTAGGTCAAATTGTAATTTCTAATAAAGGAAATAAAGTGGAAAAGCAGTGGCAGGCCAGTAAGCTTCTGCTTATTTATTTTACTAGCACTTTACTAAACTAAATACTTAAAATGAGTGGGATAGCAACTGCATAATACCCACATTTTACAACAGGTTAACATAAAAAAGTCTGTGTTAGACTATTCAGAGTAGCATGATGTGTACTAGTCTGAAACTAGAAACTAACCAGCTATCTTTCAACCTTAAAATGGGAGGATTCCACAACAAGGAAAAACAAATGGTCTTCGGTATAAAATAATCCAAGGACACCTTACAAATATAATATTAAGAGTAGAAACTAAACAAAGGAGATACCATCTATTTTAAATGATCCCATATACTTAAAGCAAAAACAGGTAAGACACTGTATTATGAAAGGTAGGTTGATGGTTACCTTCAGAGTGTGGCTAGCCAGAAAAAGAAAGATGAACTGGGGGAAAGGTCTTCTATATTATCACTTTATTTCAATTAAAACTTTCTTGAGAGGCTGAAGCAGGATGAAGCCAGCGTGGGCTACGGAGTAAAGCCCTGCCTCAAAAAATAAATGTCCTTATGGTATAAATCAATGACAAAATAGCATGCTTCTAACCACAGTCTTCAGATATATTTTTATATCATTTTAAGAAAGCCAAACCTCACAGATTCAAAGGTAAGAGACTCAGGAACTTTCTGCCTCCAGGCAGTTGAATCTCTGAAGTGGCTGAGACAATTGAGTGTGGAACTCTTCATATGTGAGTGGATAAAGTCTGAACAACATGGACTTTGTAAATATTGAACAATCAACTGTATACAAATTGCTTACTTCCTCATCAAATTACCATTCAACTAGAAGCAGCAACAGAAATCTGTTTAACAATTAACATGCCATGGAAATTTCACACTCAGCAGTGCCTTGTGTTCATAATTTCAATGTTAGATCTGATTGAATATGATTAAATGCAGCCTCCGTTTTCCAAGGCGGGTTGTGATGGATTGCAATGAACTCATTAGTGGCAAAAGCTGCACAGATCTTTTCAAATGCTACCATTTAGCAGCCTCTGGCTCATTAATTAATTTAAAGATTGTGTAATTATCAGAGCTTTTGATTCAAGGACACCCACCACTTTTATTATTGGATAATGCATATTTGCATGTGAGCATAAAAATTATGTCACCCAGAGAGATTTAGCATAATTCAAAACCACACAGAAAGAAAAACAGAATAGGGAGAGGGGTGGTCTTTTAATACATAAGTAACTAAACATTTTCAAATACTTGTTACCAAATGAATAATGAAAACGAATGCTTATGTAGGCAAGAAGTCAAAGGACAGGAGCACACTGTTAAAATGGCAAACTAAACTCAGGGAGAGGATGCGTGGGAGCATGGTGACCTTCAAAAATAGGCATCCTTAAAATGTAAGGAAAATTCAAATTGACAGGAATTCTTCAAGGTCTTAGTCACTCTCTGGAAACTTGCTCCTTGGAGTCCTCTTCCAAAGACATTATGACCAGAACTGTAACCACAGACAAAAGATGTTAACACTGCCAATTTTACAGGACAGAATCACCTCAGATCAAGCCTCTGAACATACTGCAAGGGTGTTTGTGGAGTAGTTTAACCAAACAGGGCAGATGCAAGCACCCTAAAGGTGAGTTGTGCCATTCATGGTCTGGGGGCCTGTACTGAGGGAAAAGGAAGTGAGCTGAGCACCAGCAACCATGTGTCTGCATCCTGACTGCAATGCAGTGAGCAGCTGCCTCACACTTGCTCCTGCTACCACCACCTTCATCTGCCACTAGGAACCGTGATAAATGCTTCTTTTCTTTAGTCATTTCTGTCATATATTTTGTCAGTGACACAACAAGAAGGAGAGAAGTAACTATATAGAGATTTCCAGATACAGTAGTTTCCTTTTATGATCTGGGTAATTTGAGGCCTGTAATTCCTCCCTAGTCATTTTCAAACTGAACTAAACATAGCAGGATTAAACTCTTGGGATTAAAGGGAGGACCCAGTGCTAGAGGCATTTTGAAGCAAAGGGGAAAAAATAGGGGAGGGTTTGGGAAAATTCTACTTACTTGTCTACAATTTTAGTTATTAGTTATCTCATAGCCAACAATAACAGTAGAATGTGTACGAAACTGTCAATGAAGACAATTCTTAGGCTGTGACCTTCTGATTTGTCTTGGAGGGGTCAAGCTTGTGGATGTCACCATATTGTAAGTTTTAGTTTATGGTGGAAGGCATTCACAAGATAATTTTAAACAGAGAGAGGTCATGAACAGGATTTTAAGTGATGCTTGCTTGATTGCATACTTTGGAGGGTTTGCAGCACACAGGGAACCTCATCATGATACTTTCCATTGTGTTTAGGAAATACTTCTGCCAGAGGACTCATTAGAAAAGGTTTGATCTCCTGGGAGGTTGTAGAACTTTGGGCCTTGCTGCCAGAAGTGGATCTGGAGGGAGGGAAAAGGACACTATCCACCTCTGGTTCCCACCCAAGATCTCTGCCTCCTGACTACCCAGTGTCGACAGAGCTGCCCGGCCTTGGCTTCCTGCTATGATGGACCAACCATTCTATCCTAAACTATGAGCCCATATTGTGTTGCTTTTGTCGGGTATTTTACCAAGGTGACATAAAAACCAACTACGTACTCCCTAAGATGGACTTCAACACCCTATCCTAGGGATATCTGCTTTCTCTACAGGTCAGGCAATGATGGCCACTTAGGGTACACAATGAGAAGCTGTCTGTGTCTTAGCAATGTAGAACTTAGCTCTTTAGTAAAAGCTATTCACAATAATGCAGAATTGTTTTCATATGTCTGATGAGTTTGAATGTAAGTAGCCAATAGAGATAGTCCGATGATGCTTCTCTAAATTTTTTCAACTTTTTGTTGTTGAAAAGCTAAGCAAATACTCAGTAGAAAATGCACTTCCAGGTTTGAATTTTGAGCTCTTCCCAGACCAATGTGATATTCTTGAAATACTCTATTTAGAGTAACCTGAGTGCTGTGAGCATATTAAAGGCAGAATGAATGTTGGACCTGTAACATGTAGTAAATATATTTTCTCAGGGAAAGATGCTTGTCATTTTTTGGGTTTTGTTTTGTTTTGCTTTCTTATTGTTCTTGTTTGTGTATGTGTGTTCCTTAGAAATACCATCTATCTCCTGAGGCAGGGTTTTGCATTGACTTGGAGCTCACCAGTTAGACTAGACTAGCTGGCCAGCAAGCCCCAAGATTTATCTTGTATCTGCCTCCCTAACATCAGTGCATGTCACCAAGCCCAGCATTTTAACACAAGTTCAAAGAGCTCAAACTCAGGTATTCAAGATCGTGAGGTCAACACTGATACATACGTAGCAGGGAATAGGATGTAGGTCCTTGTAGAACGCTTGTCTACCATACTCAAAACATTGCGCCCAATTCCCAGAGCAAATATGAACTGGACAGTGGATATTCTGTATTATATTCTGTAGTATAAAAGCACTGTGGTGGTTGGAGTAAGAATGCACTTCCCCTCCCAATAGAATCATGTATTTGAAGTCTTTTTTTTTTTTTTTTAGTTTAAAATTTTTAATTTTATTTTCTCTTTATTTTATGCATATTTGAAGTCTTAATCATCAGGGAGTAGTACTATTTTGAAGGATTAAAATGATTAGGAGGTGTGGCCTTGTTGGAGGAAGTGTCACTGGGAAGTAGATTCTGAGGTTTCAGAAGGCCATGCCAGTGTGTGTGTGTGTGCGTGCGTGCGTGCGTGCGTGCGTGCGTGCGTGCGTGCGTGTGTGTGTGTGTGTGTGTGTAATATTTCAGTTATGCAATAGGTGGAAACTATGTTGAAAACACATCAGCAATTGAGGAATGAAATGAGAGTGGAACTCAATCCAATGTCTTCACAAGGGAATTTTCATGGTGATTCGTATTTCTCTATTGTGTTTTTGGTGGTTGGTAAATAAATGACTCTGTTAAAAGCCATAGAGTTGTACAACTATGGAAAGAAACTTATGACATGCATTCTTAGAAATGATTCTTTATTGTTGTTTGCAGAAGGCTGGTGGTAGAGTCCATATTCATACACTCAGGTGCTGCAACACTGTGCCAACTTTGCAACTGTACCAATGATGTCCCAGGAAGTAATCACACAGTTTCTTCTTATCATCAGTCACCTTGCCTTGTTCTCAGTGCCTCTCACTATCACGCAATCACCTATTTTCCAGGCCCAGAGCTCGGCACTAAAGAGCCAGAAAGAAGTACAATGGTCTTTGCACTTTAGTGGCTTGGGCTCAAATATTTCTCACTCTTAAGAGTGAGGAACAATTCTACAAATAGCCAAGGCAGAAAAAAGGAGGCAGAGAAGTGATCAGTGAGCAGGTAGATGACTATAGTCGTAAGCTCTCAGCTTGACTTTATCTCACAAGACTTTCAGCTACATGCACACACACACACAGTACAAAAAGACATCAAAGTAGAATGAAGTTTGCTGGAATGAAGAGGTTATCCTGAATGATAGGGGGAAGAGAGGATGATGGGGTAAAGATCATAATACATAGTAGATCCATGCATGAAATTTTCAAATAAGGGGGGAGGTTAGGCAGAGCAGAGAATATAGTTTTTTGTTTGCTAGTGTTTAAGACTTATTTTATGGTGGCTGGAGAGGTGGCTCAGTGGTTAAGAACACTGATTGATCTTCCAAAGGGCCTGGGTTCAATTTCCAGCACCCACATAGTGGCTCACAACTGTAACTCTAAGATCTGACACTCTTAGACAGACAGACATGCAGGTAAAACACCGATGAACAAAAAATTAAAATATGTAATTAAAAAAGATTTATATGTATGTATTTGTTACTTGCTTGTCTGTATGTGTACAAAAAATGTGTAGGTGCTCATAGAATGCAGAAGACATCAGATCTTTCCAGTCACTGGGCATGGAGTTCACTGATAAAACATTTGCCTAGCAGGTGCCTGATCCAAACAGGAAGTTGCAAAGGGGAAGGGGAAGGATTTGCATGCAACTGAGGGAGAAAAGTTCAACAGGGAGTTACTGCCCCTGCTACTCAGCCTCCACTCCATCCCAGGACACCAATCTCCCCTGAACATCCTTACTTAGCCCAATGTCATCTAAAAGGGCCCTTTGTGGCAGTATGGCTTCTGATTTGCTCCAGAACCTTCTGCTACATATTCTTAAATGAAGCCTTGTGACTGATGCCTTTGCTCCCTCACGTAGGCCACAGCTGGCTCCCTCCAGAGACAGGAGTCTTCACAGACAGGAGCAACAACTCACTAACATTTATGAGCCACACCCGTGCCAGGCACACTGACTAGACAGTCCCATTCTTGGGATGTTGCTTTGTAAAATGTGGGCCGTTGAACTCTCCATACCAAGGGCCCTCTTGTCCTCATCACTGCTAAGTCAGCCAAGCTTGGAGAGCAATACTGAAGGAAAAATACAAATCCCAAATGGTGCGAAGCGGTACTAGTACATATTCATGGTGACTCATTGCAGCTAAGTCTGTGGCAAGAATCATGAAAAGGGACTCAATTGCAAGGTTTATTTTTAACATTAGTTTTAGATAGAAGGAAGTGTGAATGGAGACTGGACAAGATTTACTATGGTCTGGAAAAGATTTTGAAGTGATCATTTGTCCTTTAAAATTTACCAAATTTCAATGTCATGCAATCTTTTTGAGTCTAGATACTAAAAACCAATCTACTGAGAAGGGCCACATTGACCTCATATATCAAATGAAACTGAGATGAGCAGGGGCTGTATTGCACCCCATGTGGTGATTCTGTAGATTTAGCAAGCTCAGCACACCTAGAGAGATGTGAGATGAGACTGCTGCGTCCATCCGCCTGAAGTGGGGCTAAGAAGAACACCACTTCTAACACTGGGGCTCCTCAACTTACACTGACAACTGAGTCCTAAGAAAATGGGCTTTGAATATATAGTATTAAGCTCTGGCAACACAAACCTTAGTCCACTGGGCAAGGAAAAGAATTCACGATCCTGAAACAAACATGGAACCCACAGGATGGTTGTAAAAGAAGAGTTGAGGAATAAAGCCAGTTTCCAAATGGGTTCTGAATTCACAGCATATGCAGCAAACTAGCTGTGACTATGAACACAAAGCAGAACTTGACTCTCCACAAATCGGGACAGGATTCTCACTTGTCAATATATTGTCTTCCACCAAGGGAAGGCAATGGCTCCACTTCTGAGGCCTTCCTACCCACTGAGTGTTCTGCCTTAAACTGCACGCAATACTTACAACCAAGATGCTGTACTCACTCCCAGGAAATAGAGCATTACAGTCTGTGCCCACCAGACTATGCAGTCAATTAGCTTGATGAGAGCTGGCCTTTCATGACAATCCTTTAAAGGACCTTAGCTAGTGTTTATTCACTGAATGTTCTCACCGGTAAGATGTAATCAGGTTCTTTGGGGGAAATCTCATCATTTTTCCTTGTGCCCATATCAGCAACCATGTTACAATGCTCTCAAAATTTGTCACCCTACTTTTAGAAATTTCAGATGTACATTGATAGTGACATCTCTATTTTGATTTGAAATTTTCTTGTGAACAGTTTACATGGGAGATGCATCATCAGAGCAGATTCATTAGGTTCATGGATGCATAGCCCAATCACTAGTTCCAAATTGGCCTTTTGAGAGATGAGCTGAGTGCAATGACAACTGATATGCTCTGAAACAGTTTATTGTTCTTATTATTATTTCGATCCTTGAGACAGGGTATCTCTGTATAGCCTTGGCTATCCTGGACGCACTTTGTAGACCAGGCTGGCCTTAAACTCAGAGATTCGTCAGCCTCTGCCTGCCTGAGTGATGGATTAAAGGCCATGATTCACCACACCCAGCTTAGTTTATTATTTCTTTGGAAAGCTGGTATTTTGGAGAACACGTGATAGATAGGCAAAGGATTCCAAAAATTGCAAGTTCTTGCCCTCAGCTAGTGAGAATCAGGATGAACAATTGATTCCTTTGCCTTTTGTAGTTAAGGAAGTAGGGAGCAGTATTTAATAGAGATGCTGCAAAGTACACATGTACTGTAAGCCAGAGGGACATTCACGGTCTCATGTTTAAATACTTGGTGCCCAGTTGGAACTGTTTGGGAAGGATTATAGGAGGTGTGGCTGCATTGGAGGAGGTGTGTCACTGGGGGTGGGCTTTGAGGTTTCAAAAAGTCCACACCACTCCAGTTGCCCCGCTCTGCCCTGTGCTTGTGAGTCAAATATAAACTCTCAGCTTCTGTTCTACTGCCATGTCTGCCTACCGGCATGTTCCCTACCATGGTAATGGACTGATCCTGTAAAAATGCAAGGTCCCATTAAATACTTTCTTTTATAAATTGCCTTAATCACGGTCTCTTCATAGCAATAGAAATGTAACCAGTGTACCAGAACACGCTCATGCCACTCTACAGTGCAAGAACTCAGACTCTTAGCTTCTTAGGAATCACTTCTTTTTACACAGCATCCCACATCAGGCTGCACTATTTGAATCTACCACCAGCTGGCTCAGCCTCAACAGGAATTTTAGACAGTTGTAATTATTTCTTCTTAGGGGATATTGAAATCTAGTTCCCCTGATGTCCTATTTCACAGTCTGCTTCTCACTAGATTCCTAGCATTTCCAGTGCTAGGAGAAAATGTTGCTCAACAAATACCCAATGAAGAAAGGAAGATGATGGACTAGGAAGGGGAAAATGAGTTAAATGTGGCTTTAAAGGGTTCACAGAAAACAACTCCAAATATCAGTAAGACAGTACATGGACCAGAAGCCTCACTTCCAAGTGACTTGGCAACGGTGTCCAGAGTGGTGGCAGAGGCCAGTAATTCAGGATATGCAAATAAATTTACAATAGTTAGCCCAATATGGACTATGTAGTAAGATTCCATCTCAAAAAAAAAAAAAAAAAGAACCCCATGGAACTAGGATTTTACACAACATATACAACCCCCCCAAACTTTCATGTTAAAAAATTTTTAATTGTATTCTTAGCATTTCAATGATTAAATCCCTTTCTAATAAAAGGGCCAAGTCTTTGTACCATCATTTTGGCCTCTCCCTCTTCTGTATCTGCACAAATAAATGAAAATACACTTCTCAGGGGATCTTCCTCCTACAAATTCCTAAATGGTTCCTTTTGAACTGAAGATCAGTAATTGACCATCATGGACTCTCTACCGTGCCTCAAAGCCAGGATGTGCACCAGAACAAACTGATGAAACTGATCCATGTTTTTTATGTGTACCAATTTCTAATAAGTCATTAAAAGAGCTCTTACGGAGGCGGATGCACTTTGGTGTGTAACACAATGTGGCAAGGGAAAGTCACAGTTGTAGGACATGGACTCAGCCTATAAAAATCACTTGTTGCACATGCCAGTACCCATATACAGTGGCTGCATCTGTATCCAGCTCTCCTATGATATAGGATACAGAGATAGAATTGGCTGGAAACTCAAGGCCCAGCTAGCCTGGAATATATAGCCCACTAACAGCAACAATGGTTATTTGTTCCCTGTATCTGGAATGAACTAAAATCCAGACATGGAAAGCATGCCTGTAATCCAGATTTGAGTCAAACAGAAGGCAAAATATATGACTTTGATTTAAGTTGTTTTTTTTGGGGGGGAGGCAGGGGGTGAGGTTTCGAGACAGGGTTTCTCTGTTTAGCCTTGGCTGTCCTGGACTCACTTTGTAGACCAGGCTGGTCTCAAACTCACAGCAATCCCCCTGCCTCTGCTTCCTGAGTGCTGGGATTAAAGGCATACACCACCACCACCTGGCTGTTATCTAGATCTTGAGGCTGGAATTCACACACTTTTGATATGGATCTTGCAGTAGGAAGACACACCTTTAATCTGGACCACCCCTTCTGCTGGAAGCCTATATAAGGACAATGGAAGGACCATTCTTTGCCTGTTTGCCCCCACCTTGCTAGCACCCCCATTCCTTCCCTGGCATTTGGGGCCTACTTCTTCGGGATTCCCATATATAAAGACCAGCTGCGACAAGCAGCCTTGTGAGACCAGGCACTTACTAGATTCTTGAACTTTCCATTCACAGCTAGCCATTGTTTGGATTGGTTGAACTGTAGCTTATGTCATTCCAATAAATTCTTTTATATATGTATAGAGATTTCATAAGTTCTACAACTCTAGAGAACCCCAACACACAATCTGAAAACAAAAACAAAAACCAAGGTGGAGGAAAAGCAACTCCCCAAAGTTGTCCTCTGACCTCCACACACATGCTGTGGAACTTGTACTCATAAAATAAACTCAGCAGTGTGTGTGTGCTGCTCACAACCAAGTACTATTCCTTCAGGGGTTTAGATGGCCTATCATGTTAATCTTCATGGCCAATCTATGAAGTGACTACCTCTAGCATACTGTACAGATGAGGAAACATGTCAGACAGTCATGAAGGTGGAGCTGGGCAGGCAGGCTGATATGCAACGTCTTCAGGCTGGAGAAAGAATAGCGAAAGCCCCAAAGATCTCATATAAAGGCAATGCACAAAGTGCACACTGAAACTTTTCTGAAGAAAACTTCGAACTGCCAACACTGGATATGCAAGAGGAACTGGATAAAGCTTAGGATCAAATATTATTATATTTCATATTTGAATTTCTTAGTATGCATGGTCTGCAACCAATGCCTGAGATATCTTCACTCCCTAGTCAGGCCCTGTACAAACATGCTCACAAAAGAAAGCACACTTACTGTTACCATACTATACCTTTTTAGGTCAGAGGTGAGCCTTGAATTAAAATTAACTTACCTGTTATTATTCACATCTGAAGACTTACTTGACTTTAGCAATATCCACTGTCCATCCTTATTATTGCACATTAAAATATTTCAGCCAACCCAGCTAGAAATATTATTTCTTTCTTGGGGATGGAGGTATGGGGGTGGGGTTGCAGGGCAGGGTCTCAAGTCGCCTAGGCTGTCTTCAGACCTGCTATGTGGCCTTCAGTCCTTGACTACTAGTGCTCTGCTCACGAGCATGTTCACATAAGCTACCTTCGCACTGGTAACTTTGTGGTTCCTGTGTCATGCCTGACAAACATGCAAGTGCTACCCATGTTTATCCCTCCACTCCTGCAGGTCTCCTCACACGACCAAAGCTATCTGTGACAAGGCTCTGGTAGTGCACAGGTGCTGTACTTTTCCTAAATTATGGAGACGCTGAAGCTGGTGTCAGGTTCCCCACAGCAATGCCACCCAGCCCATGCTTGTCCTGGCCAGCAGGGTAGCATCTTGTAGGCCAGCCCATTCCGACACTGTGATCAGTACACTGTTTTAAATTAAGTGTGATTGTTTTCCAGTGCTGATTTCATTCCATTCGTCTCGGTTCTTAAAATGAGGATTTTTTCCTCCCCACCTGATCATACATACCCAACAACCAAGAAACATTAGTAATTGTCATCTGTACTTTACTAAACACTTTGTGTTTAATATATTTTAAATTATAAAGAAATTACAAGGAAGTCCTAAAAAATTTAATACAAAAATATTACAAGTTAGGACAATGAAGCATTTGTAGATGACATTGAAAGAAGCATGCAGGGAAAGGCAGCATAGGGTTAACATTATCACTGTTGACAGGGCCTTGGTACAGCAGAGAAAAGCACCACATAACCCAGTGTCCATAATGGCTTTTCCTCTACTGTAGTTTTCAGATGAATATATAGGAAAAAAAAAACCAGTAAACTTTAATCTAATCAGCTACATATTATAGTAAGAAATCTAATTCATGATAAAGTATGAGAACTATAAAATTAAAAGTAATCCCCCCTGCAATGGTGGCTCAATGAATTTCTGCTTAACTTCAGGCTCATATGGACTCTAATCCTTGGCCCAATACTTTCTGGAAAAGTAAAAAAACAGAATGCCATTAACTTATGCCATGCAGTAGAAATTAATCTCTTGAAAACTAAAGGTTGTTAGCTTTAGCAATAGCAGTGACAACACAACAAGGCTATAGCTGCCTGTTTCTACCAAAGAAATTCAAGACCGGTAGAGGACATGGAGAAGGCAACCTGACCAAGAAAACAAAGGAAATGTCCAATGCTTCTATTCTGTAAGTCTCTGGAGAGTGAGGCTGGGTGGGGTACTTTGGGACTTTCCTCATAGATTATTAAGTTATAATAATATAAGCGATTAGCTAAGGGTGAAAACCATTGTGGTACGCTTTGTTTACGTGAAAGGAGAATGCCATGAAGAGAAAAGCAGCTGTCCTGAAAGCGTTCAGCCACATACTTGGTGTGTCTTGTGTTACTGCATGCTAAGCTAACGGGGAATCTGAAGTCTTAGTTCATGTGCAAAATCCTCTAAATAAACTATCAATTTTTCAAAAACACTCAGGAGTCATCATTATCCTTTAGCAGAGAACATGCTATTATTTAACAAATATAGAAAATAATCCCTTCATTTTAAAAAATCTTATCCCCTGCAAGAAGTAATAAAATAGCAAAAACTTTAATTTCATCTATGGGCTTTTTTAAAGTATACATCTTGGAAACAGTGTTTATGAAAACAGTGATTCCCATGGCAGTTATATTCACTGGAGAGTAAGAGCGAAGACAGATAGGTTGTCGTATGGAAGACTCTTGGAGCAAAATCATTTAATCTATACTAAACAATGGGGATAAAAGCAATTGAAATGTAAACAGGAAATTGTAAACAAACACCATCCCTCTCTTTAAGTGACTAAAGAGTCTATACAAACCACATAGATATCAAAGGTTTTATATATGTACACAGCCAACATAATATCAAAATATATTTTATTCTGGACCTCTTTCAGATCTGATTCAAATTACAGTTGTCAAAGCAATACAATGCAAAGGGGAAACTTCAACAATACACACACACACACACATACACACACACATACACACACACACACACACACAAATGTGCCTGGAAAGGGTCAAAGGGTCATTGGGGATAAATCACTGTGATGTCAAACCAAAATACATCATAAGTGTCATTGACATGGTCCAGGAGAGATAGACATCTGTATCAGTCTTCCTTACACAATCATCATGAAAACTGAACAATAAAATTCTTTAACATGTACAAAAACTGTCACGGGCTGGTTTACACTCTTACAACAGCTTTAAAGTTAAGTGGGAAACTTAAAAAAAAAAAAAAAAAAAGGACGCAGACATCATCACCAGTGCTAAGGTAGGCTCACAGAATTAGGCCGAAAGGATTTGTCAAACTTAAATGAAAACATTATATATATATATAGAAATAACGTCAAAGTCAGGAGAACCACTTTTGTATTTAAGGATGGCAGAGATACACAGTGAAGTCTGCCTATTGTAATGAGATGAAAAAGTACACCAGATACAACATGCAGAATATTTCCTCAAACTGATCTAGAAAGTCCAAAGAAAACATGGAACAGCTTGCTAGGTCTTTATTTAAAAAAACAAAAACAAAAAACTAGTTATTCACCCTGCTTCAACACTGTCACAGAAGGGCAGAAATAATGGACACCTCAGAACTGCTATAAAAACACAGGATTCTAAATAAGTGGATTAAAAAACATGAGCACTCCCTTTGTTTCTCTCTCTTCTATATTTGACTAGAATCATGTATTTAAAAACTGATATTAAATATGACACCTCAGAGCTATTACTGGAAGAAGACCTTCCTTCCATACTGATATCAAAAGAAAGGAGGGAACCAAAACCAAACAGAAAACCATCCCCAGGGTCTCTGTAGGCTGGCTGCTAGCTCCCAAATGCTGGCTTTTGCTGGTGTGCCACAATGTTGGTCCACGGAGGCAGGATTTCTGCAGCAACTACGCAAGCATTGCTCTTAGCTCCAGAGAATCCAGCTTCTGTGGAAATGTGCAATGCGCTTACGAAATCATAAATGGTCTCTGAAAGAGCAAGACAGCACTGAGATGGTTTTCCTATGCATCTAGTAAAACTTGTTATCTGTGCTTGCAGAAGTCTGGTCGTCTGTGAGTACTTTAAATAGCAAAATGCCCAGTCCTCTGCCAGCCTCTGCTCCTCATTCATATTTTACATTACTCTTTTAAGAAAATCATTCTACATAAACAGATAGCTCCTTAAAAATAGTACTCTCTCATTAAATATGATTCAACAGAAAGAATCTTAAAGAAAAAAGGAGTGCTTTATAAGTGAAAAGTACAAATCTTTGGCCTATCTCTTGACATTTTTATGTCAAAAAGGAAAAACAAAAACAAAAAAACCTTCATATGATTCAATCTATTGATTACTTTTTGCACCATAATTTGTTTGTTTTTATACCATAAAAGGAGGCACTTTCAGTATCTGTAAAAGGTGTTTAATCCTAAAACATACCCACCTAGAGGATAACTAATGAAAACAGAATTTGCTATACTCTAAGACCTATTCCAGTTACCACTCCAAAAATCATCTGAAAGTCAGTATTACCTGATCATAGAAAAACGGGAATGGGGCACATCTAAGTCCCCCAGGGTCTCCCACATGGAGAACAGAGATTGCTTCATGCCTTTCAAGGGTGGCAGCTGCTCCCTCTATTCTACTTTAATCAGTAAGTATTCATTTACTTTCCTTATTCTCTTTCCTTTAAGTTCCTTACAATAGCATATAAAACAATGATCTAAATGAATACCATAGAAGGACCACTGGACTCCATGGATCTTCAGAGTAAATTCCCAGAAAAAAAGACAAGAAGGAAAGTAAGAATCCCAAGACAGAACACTTCACATACTGAAGATGATCACACTCTATGATCATCTGATTGCTCGGGTGGAGACATGATGTGATGTCTGTGGAGCAGCATTGTGGCACGTCAGCAGGCTTAAGTGACAGTGACAACAGCAGCAAAGCACAGTCCTACGCTCACGAAAAAACCAGCCTAAAGATGGACACCTTCAGCCACATCTGCGCAGGAAAGACCCAAGGTTTTGGGATAGCTAAGCTCTGCACTTATGTTCTCTTAGACATCCTATCACAGCGAGTGTGCTGAAGTGAAACAGGCAAAGAATTAGGGAGAAAAAAAAAGTAACAAACCAACACACACACACCTAACAGAAAGCCAGACAATATCATAAAATGCAGCTGTCATTTTGGCAGCTATATTGCAGTAATTTTTGACTGTCTTTGAATCAGCTGGGAAGAACATCAATGACTGTATGCAAATGAATAAAATGTCCATATCAAAATACAAAAGCACTATCAACAATCACCTCGGACTTTCAGGTTTAGATTCAGTGCAATTGACAAATGCATCGCTGAAGGAAATGCAGCTTAGGCATACTCAAAACGTTTGTGTCTATTCCTGGGAGCACATTTAAAAATTATTGCACAGATATTTTTTATTTTTATTTTTATTTTTAAACAACAACAGGTGCCAACAGATGTGACCCTCTTGCAGTAAAAACAGAATCTCAAGTGCCAGACACTCAGCATTTTAGATTTCCTACAGAGCCACAGGGCAGTGAGTTCTAAATATCTCCACGTGATCGGACCCTAAAAATACCGAGCACAAACCATGACTGCCTCTCTGGATGTAAATTTTAAAAATATAATTACAGTATCATAGTTCCCACTAACAACAACGGGGAGATCTAAAGATGCATGGTACAATTTAAGTATATCATCCTCTTTACCAAAAGCAAAGGCCTCTCCACCTTAGTGAAGCCAAGACTTGTGTCAATCAATGCTGTTTTGTAAAGAGCAAAGCAGCAAATCCTGAGGACAGATGCTGCAGGGCTGGGTTAGAGCCGCTTCTTAGACAGAACACAGGGTGAGATGTAGGAGTCAAAGGCCTCAAAATAACTAATGACATAAATAGTGTTATAAATTTGCTAAGCAATTTCTTAATTAAAAATTTAAGATATAAAATTGACAACTGTTTTGTTCAGAATCGACACTCCTGGGCTCTTCCATTAACATCTACTTCCCTGTTAAAACCTTCACAAACATAGTCTCTGGTGAAAATTCGTAGGTATATTTTACTTTTAGCTGAGCACAAGAAGAGATCTGATTGGATACCTATATCTTAAAAAAAATTCTTGATATAAACAGAGTAAAAGACATGATATAGTAGTGATTACTGGGAAAAAAACAGCAGCTCAGATCTACATTGCTTGACAAAGTGCAGCCTCGGCAACTTAGACACAGCAGTGCTAACCTCAGCCATACTTGTACCTATTCAAAAACACCTTGAAGCAAGCCTTTAAAAATTGTTTTTAAACTAACATAGCAAACACTTAGCCATGTAATGGCAGTGTTATATGCCATAATCTTGCTTTGTAAAAAGAAAAATAACATAAGAGATTTTTTAATACTGGAATCTGGTTACATTACATATTTAAGCTTCTATACAGAATGATGGACACTTTGAGAAGCTAATCCTTATCCAGAAACATTTTAATCTCTTAAGAAACAAAGTAAAACAGACAAATGGTAAAATAAAAAATAAAAAAATTTCAAAGCCCCAAACTATGTTGCTCCTTCTCACAATAGTGCACATTTTAACCATAATTTAGTTATGGCTACAAAACATCAGAAGATTTTTTGTTGTTGTTTAAAGTCTCTTCTTTATGGTATTAAAAAAAAAAAAAAAAGTTGTGCCCTTCTAGTCTTTAATTGGCAGAAATACATCCCCAAGAAGAAACTATTTTATTTAAGCCATAACAAACACACATGCGCGCGCACACACACCATACACACAGAACAAAAACAAAAACCTAAAACAAAGATACATAATACCCTTTGCTGATGTGTCTTAGAGAATGACATGACAGAAGTCATGTGGGTCTTCCTTTAATTCCAATTCCCTCCACATATGCACCAATTGAATATATGCTCTGGGAGCCATAAAATGTACCAAACATCTACCTCTTCCAAAGAATGCAGTAAAATATTTTAAGATTTTTTTTTCATTTAAAAAGTGAGAAAAAAATAAAAGCAAGAAAATGATTCACTCCCTTACTTCATGCATCCACAATCTAAACCATAACAAATGGAAGCAAGAACGCACTACTGCCGCAAGCTTCTGCTAAGTCCATTTCTCTGTACATACAAACTGCGCACTACTGATGGGGAAACAAAATATAATCCATGGTATCTGCTGATTCAAAGGGGAGAAACAAGGCTGTCATTAATATCCAGAACTGGTACATGTGTGGTTTGCTCTTATAACGCATACTCCTTTTCTTCTGCTTTTCATATCCAAACTTCTAAACACTACTTAGGGGCACAGCAGGCTAGATCCCAGCACTTGGTGAGCAGAATTCTCAAGCTGGGGTGAGGCTGTCATCCTCAGTGTACAGCTGTGTTCATACATACTGTATGTATCTATTTCTCTTAGATTTGGCTGTAGTGGACTGGCCATGGTTCAAGTGGGACTATAGCAGTATGTGGGTCAGGGATAGTCTTGTGGCTATGTACACATTCATAGTCGGTCCATGGCTTCCAACTAGTAACGCTATTTCCGAAGGTCTAAGACACAAACCTGTAAGAGATGACAACAGTCAGCCAGTGTCCAGAAACCTACGTTACAGTTCAAACTTAACTTGTATAAAGATCACAGTGTAATTTAAATCTGTTTCTTAGATGCAAATTCACAAAATCAAAGTAACACATCATGGAAATAAACTTTAACTGAAGGACGTCACATCACTATGATGTACAATGAGCTCCCACGAGCTACAGTAACTGAAGAAATGCTGCTATAATTTTTAGGAATTAGTCCTTATTGTCAGTAAAAAGGGAGCAGGAAACATATAAAGCAGACTGTTCCTAACTCTCAGATCTTAACAGAAGACACCAGAGGTTACAGAGGGCCATGACATGGCTCAGGGACACTTTCCAATTTCCCCTGTTTTAGAACGAAGAAGGCCACACTACTCTCCTCCCACTCCAACCCGCACCCCCAACCAACCAACAGCATCCTGATGGTCTCAGTGTCAAATATCCTCCCACAGAAATTGGTCTCCTTTCCCAAATCTCCAATACTCCTCCAAAGAGAGGAGAGTTGGGGGAAAAGGGCTTTAACAATATCAGTCACTAAGAGACAGTTCACCACATTTAATTTCACAGTGAAAACTGCTCATTAACTTGTTTATAAAGACCCTTTGGCAAAGTCATCCTAAGTTTTATTTATATTACTCAAACGTAATGAACGAACACACACACACACACACACACACACACACACACACACACACACGGCAGGGGGAGTGGTGTCAATACCGTAACTAAAAGTTTTTATTTTGCAAAGAACATGGCTGTACCTAACACACTCTCGTCTCTTTAAAAATTCATGAGTATACTCACTGAACCATCCGAAGCACTGGCTCCAACTTTGTCTCCTGCTGCATTCCAGCAAACTTCAAAAATCCCACCTGTTCCCCTGTAACTGTGAACTAGAGCACCTGTCTAAAAATATGAAAAAACAGAACCCTAAGAATCATTACAGTGAGACAGGAAGATTATAATGTGGGAAAGGACTGATGAGCGCCCCTCCCCCATTGATGGTTAATGGTGGCTGAGGGAGGAAGTGACATTTTCCTCAGTGGTGTAGTCACTGATTATTTGTTCATTTTTCCTACAAGTAACTCTCTTTACACTTACTAGGTCTCCTCCAATGCCCAATAACATTAAAGGAGGAGGAGGGCTAAATGGGGAAAGGAAGTTACTGCACCATATCATGTACAAGTAAGAATATCATAATGAAACCTATTATTATGTATAGTTACCATATAGTAATTTTAAAAAGGGAAAGAATGAGAGATGCAGGGGGAGAGAAACCCACTTAGGAAGCTATCATAGTAGAACTATTATAGTGATTCATATAAACTTAGAATCAAGAATTAAAAAGGCAGTATAAGGGTTCAAGATAAACTATCAAAGATAATAGAATTTTGTGAAAAGATTGGGTCTGAGAATGAGTAAAAAAACATAAAAATATATTATGATGCATTAATTCTCTAACAATCAGAGGTAAGACTTGGTTTCAAATAAAAATACAGGCAGATTCTAAAACTCCAGAAATGAGCTATGGTAACGCTATCACAGATGCAATCAGACAATTCTCAAAGGATAGTTTCTGTACAAACTACTTTGCTAGTGTTGGTGGCCATTCCCCACTAGGCATTTTAGCTTCCTTGAAACAACACCTACAAGTGAACACTTATTACTGAAAGACATAGCATGTTGCCAACAGAAACAAAGAATAAAAGTGTAAAAGATGAAGTGTAAAAGACAAGAAAGACACTGTGTTCAAGCTGTTTACTCTATGTTTCCTAGAGTAGTATGAGTGGGCCAGGGAGAGTCCAAGGAAGCTAAAGGCAGAAAAGATGTACATACTCCTCTTGAAAGAAGTTACAGAACTTCCTCTAAAAATATGTCCAGGAGCAGCCAGGCATGGTGGCATATGCTTTTAATCCCAGCACTTGGGAGGCAGTGACAGGTGAATCGCTTCAGCCAGTCTGGTCTACAAAGTGATTCAGGACAGCCAAGGCTACACAGAGAAATCCTGTCTTCAAATACCAAAAACCAAACAAACAAAACCACACAAAACAAGCAAACAAAACATATGACCAGGAACATATATTCGTAAAGAGAAAAATGAAATAATAGTGGTAAGATAATATCTAGTAAGATATTAAGGTAGAATATTTTTATTTTAACCAGGAACAGGCCTTTAATCTCAGCAACTGGAGGGGGAGGCAGCCTGTCTATAAAGTGAGACTTTCCTTAAAAAACCAAACCTACCAACAATCCAACTGAAAAACGAAAGGACTTAATCTGAAAGGGGCCTTAGCTTCACAGGAAGTAATTTCAAGACTGATAAAGGAGATTACATGAAATGAAATCTTCTGCAGGGCAAAGTGAATATTCAGCACAGTAGACAGAAAGTGGGAATGCGAGACCATTTTGTGCCAGCCATACTTCAAACATAAAATAGAGAGAATACTTTTTTTAAAAAACTCACCAGAATTAAGCACTAAATAAGTAACTAATCTAGTTAATAAATTGGCAAACTGAATGAACAACTGACAAAAGATACATAAATGACGAATAAATGTTTCTAAGTTTTCAACATCCTCAGCCATCAGAGGGAGGTGATCTAAATGACTCTGAGCTTCTCACTTCCCAAACCAGAATGGCTTTCATGGGGAAAACAAGTCCAACATGCTGAAGTAGTGCAAAAATAGTACACCTCAGAAATCACAATACAGGTTCCCAAAGAGTGAAGAGTAGAACCACATGCAGCGGTGTCACGAGTACACACTGAAAGACAAGTCAACGCACCACAGAGACTCCTGCATAACCATGTCTACTGCTGTGCTATTCAAGATGGCCAAGAAATGAAATCAGCTTGGATGTTTATCAACAGATGAATGGAGGGAGTGATGAATGGAGCGAGAATAGGAAGCATGTATACACAATGGAATTTAATGTATCCTTAAAGACAAAAATAAAACCATGACATTTTCCCAGCAAATTTGTATAAATGGGAATTATTATTAAGCAAATGCCCTGCACCAACAAGACCTGGGCAACACAGAGGATGGTTCCTGAGGCAGAAAAGCTCCTACACTGAAAAGCTGTAAAAGTGAAAGCAAAAGTACTATTTTGCTACTATTTTGGGGTGGCTCTTTACCATCACTGAAAAGGCAGCAAAGTGTTAAGAACAGTTCACTCATAAAATCTTGTCCTTTTAAGTTCAACAAATGTCAAGTGCATCATAAGCTTCTTCAGTTCATATCTACTATGCTATTCAAGAATGAAATAATAAGGCAAGAAATCTATTTCTAAATTGATTTGCACATAAAAATGCAACTTTCACTCGGTGTTAGTTTAGCTGTAAAATGTCCCAAGAGTAATCTTAGGACTTTAAAAGTAAGCATTAAATTGATGTCACATAAAGAATAACCAAAATATAAGAAATTAGGTAAATCCCTCTTAGTAAGAGTTGTTTACTGTTTAAATTACTAGGACATACCTGTGTGTTCCAGATGTGCACGCACTTGTCAAAAGAACCACTTGCCAGATACCTGCCATCAGGACTGAAAGCCACACTGTACACAGGCTCTTGGTGTTTTGTCAAAGTATGAATGCAAATCCCTCGGTCTACATCCCATAACCTTACTGTAGAATCAAAGGATGCACTGAAAATAGAAGAGAAAATAATTTTATAAGTAACCAAATACTCTCTTGGACTTTCCCCCAGCCAATCCTAAGCGGTTAGCAATAAAATCCACATAACTGTAGAAACTGGAAGGGAAAGAAGAAAAAAAGACTGAAGGCCCTAGCCCCTGCCCAGTCACTTTACTCTGAACAGTCGTAGTTATCAGTCTGCGGTTCTGAACCCCAAACTGATTGTATTTTTGGATTCATCTCTTAAAAAACATGCTGATTGAACTTTATTATCCTATGCCAAAATGATCTGAATGTGTTGCTGATTGAAATAGGGTCTTACTTTCTGGAATAGAAGCATGTGCCAACAAGCAAAGCCTAACCACTGGGTTTTATTCAATAGATACAAAATTAAAAAAAAGAAAAACCTAGTAAGCCTTGAACCACTAATATTAAAATCCTATGTTTGAGGGTTCCCAATGAAATAGATTCCCAAAGATATGCTCCCTGTTTTCTGCCATACTTTCCCCAAATTTTTATTCATGAGAGACTAAATAGGAAAAGTGAAACAAACACATCACCTTGCTAACATAAGGTTGGCATTTGGATTATTTGTCCCTGGTCCTGTTGGACTCCATTTAATAGTATAAATTTCTTTATTATGTGCTTGCAAATCATGAACACAATTATCTTGCTTCATACTCCAGATCTAAATGGAAAGAAAAAAACATGGTAATTTTCCATACAATGGATACATTTAAAAGTGCTATCTTTCCAGTACAAAATGAATCATATAACCATGTATTCAGCATTACTCCACCTACAAATGTGTTAAATTCTTCACAAATATTCCCTACTGCAAAACTTGGAGGCTGAATTAAGTGCAGCTTTGACCAGTCTTTTTTGTTTGTTTATTTGTTTGTTTGTTTTTGTTTTTGTTTTTCTAGACAGGGGGCTTCACTGTGTGTATGTAGCCTTGGCTATCCTGGACTCACTGGCCTTGAAGTCACAGAGATGGCATGCCTTTGCCTCCTGAGTGCTGAGATTAATCCATACAAATCTCCTCATTTACAAAGTCCCTGAACTAAGGATACAGGAACTCAGTGGTCTAGCACGCTGTGAGGTCCTAGGTTCAGTTCCGCCAACCCACAGATACACACCCAAAGCAACTGGAATTCACACTCCTAAAATACAATAAACAGAACAATACTATACTGCTTTGTAGCTTAGATATATATAGTGCTGTGAAATGAAGCTGACCACAGATGTCTACAATATTTTTTGTTAGTAGCATTTGGCACTGGCAATCTTGATATATCACCCCTTCTAATCCTCTTCATATTTTCCATCTACTTTGGTCATCTTTTTGACCTAGGGAATTCTATTTCTTGAGGTTTATAGTCCTATCACCTGTTGTTTATTAAATAGCACCCATTTCATTTCTGCTTCAAAATCCTGTAACTCTCAATTCTTTGCTGGGTTAAAAAAGAAAGAAAGAAAGCTCCAATCTGGAGCGCAGGATATCGAGTTCCAGGCTCTCCAGCTTGCAGCTCAATCCATGGTGAAGCCTCTCTGGCTCTTACGCTTTGATGGTGTATGCATAAGAGGAAAACCCAAAGATAAGAAAATCTAGTGTGGTGGTATAGTCCTATAGCCAGTGCTTGGGAGGATTTGAAGGATATCCAATCCAAGGCCAGCCAAGGCTACGTAGTAAGATTCTGGCTTTGAAAAAAAAAAAAAGAACAGGCTAATGATACAGCTCAGCATTGTCATGAGTCCTTAACACACCAACATCTTCCATTTGAAATTGGAGGTAAAGAGAAGAAAGATACACTTAGCCTTTTCATACTAAAAGAGGTGATTTTCTCTGCAGGATTATCCTATTTGTAAGGGTTGTAATGATAGTCACTGGTACTGCAAGTCTCAACTTGACTGAATCATGAAGAATTCAGATATTTGGTTGAGCATTAGCTCTCCATGTTATGCAGTAAGAACAAGGCAGACTGCATTCTCCATGTGGGTGAACAGTGATTGTGTAGGCAGCTACCACTATCTTCTTTAGCTTCACTACTGAGCTGAAATGTGGGCCTTCTGCTTTCAGTATGGGCCTTACCCAATGGCCCTGGCATTCCAGATTCACAGGACTTGAATTTCAAGTTTGGAACCACATGGCTGGCTGTGGGCGTTTGTATAAGAATGACCCCCACATGATTGTATATTTACATGCTTGGTTCCCAGTCGGTGGAACTAGTTTTGAAAAATTAGGAAGTGTGGCCTTGTTGGACAATGTGCATCATTAGCTCCCTCGCTCTAGGCCTCTATTGACCTCCTCACCAGTGAAAACTGTGGTAAGTACAGCAGCATAATTCATCTGTATAGCCACAGAATTTACTGTATTCAAGGATGCAAGTATTTTAGAGGAAAAAAAGATTAACCGTTAAAAAGTCCTCATTTAGGTTTATTTATCAAGAGAACATTTTAAATAGTCTTAAGCTGGGCATGGTAGTACAAGCCTTTAAGGCCAGAATTCAATAGACAGGTGGATCTCTGTGAGTTCCTGGCTAGCCTGGTCTACACAGTAAGACCCTGACTCAAAAAAAGTGGGGAAGGGGAGGAGAGTTAAAATGTCCACAGACATCTTCACTTTAAAGCACCCACTACCTCAATTACCTTCAAGGTCATGTCATCTGAACAGGAGGCCAGGAGATTGCCAGTTGGGTCCCATTTGATAGCATTTACTTCATTCTAAAATCAACAATAAATATTTATATTTTGATTTTGTAGAACAGGCTATTTGATATTTAATATATACACTTAAAAACAATTTTGAAACATTACTTGCTAAAAATAGCCATTTATAGGAGGGAAAAGCCATCTTACCGTGTGTCCCTGGAATGTTTTGATAGGTCTGTCTTGTCCTAATTTACAGACATGAATGCACATATCTGTACTACATGATGCAAAGGTGTTGTTGCTCTGCCAGTCAACATCCAGTGCTGGGGCTGGAAAGAAACACAGACTGGGTTTGCATTGTACACATGTGTCACCCAGGAGCTTGAGCTCTGAATTGTGGTTCAGTATTACAAATCCTACGTAGTACTTAAATATTTTACTTTCTATTTTTCCACCTATTTGTTTGTTTGCTTGTTTATGCACTGGTATTTTGCCTGCACGTATGTCTTTGTAAGCTGCCATGTGGGTGTGAGGAATTAAACCTATGTCCTCTAAAAGAACAGCTGGAGCTCTTATCCACTGAGCCATCTTTCCAGCCCCTTCTTTACACTTTTTAAGATATAAATCAATAAACAGCTAACTATCTAAGTATTAAAAAAACAAATAACTTTCACTGTGCAGTGATTACTGTGCAGGATGATTTATGTTGTAAACTGGAAGACTATGTCTTAACTTCTCTTTTGTATAACAAAAAAATCTGGTTAACTTTTTATTTCTATTTCATTTACCTGTGCATGTGTAATCGACAGGAAGCTTTGGTTCTACCATTGCTATAGTTTTAAGCCAAACAAACTGCTGAGCCTACTAGCATGTGGCCCTTCATCTGAGCTTGGGGCTAACACTCCACCTCCAAACTCACTTAGTACTTGCTGATGCTCCTACGACCAAGCAGAAAGCTGCAGGCTCAAAGAATGCTACAAACTACAAGTCAGATAAATAATGAGTGAGAGTCAGTCCCATTAACAACTACACTGCATATAATTGAGAAATACATTTTCTTCAAAGTAATTCTTATAAAATTCCTTTTAAAAAAATCAAATAGCTGAGCATGGTGACACAGGCTACAATCCCAGCACTTGGGGAGGCAGAGGCAGATGGATCTCTGTGACTTCAAGGTCAGCCTGGTCTACAATGAGACTCCAGGACAGGCAAGGACACAGAAAATCCCTGTCTCAAAAAAACAAAACAAACAGAAAAATCAAATGAAATCTTAAAATTCTTAAATTTAAAATCTCGATAAAGCCCCAAAAGTTGGCTAGGATTTAGTAAGTAGCCTGATTTTTAGCTCAAAGAGGACTACACATTTCTTTCCCCCCTCTCCCCCAGCCCCCCACCCCCCGTAATTAGTCTCACAGACCAATGCAAGGGTAGCAAGTGACTGGGCTAAGTGTGAACACACGAGGAACTGTCTTCACACTCAGTCAGCTGTACTGAACAGATTTTCAGTGGGGAAGTAATAGGACATTTAGACTTAGCCACAGTATGACACAATTCCTATGTTCTACAAAAACTAGGAAAAGCTACTTTTCAAACCATGATATGTCTGTCAACTTGACTAAGAGACAAAAAGAAACAGGAAAGAAAAGGAGGTTTCCTCATTTGCTTTTCATGGACATTTCTTAAACTTATCACTTCACTCTCACATTTGGCTAGGTATGACTTCTAGATGGATGCAACCTGCATCAGACAGTGGCTATGGCCACCCTGGTCAGCAGCATGTGACTGTTGGCAAATATTTGGTGCACCCATTGTATAGCCAATCAGTCCTGGTCTCTTCAATCTGCCCTCTGATTCACCAAGGCCATGAGGATAACTCTCACTAGCTGTCATTTCCAGGATCTTGTACTTCCTAGTCCTGAGCATGCTTCACGGCGGGACCAGAAGCCCATGACCATTAGGAGGTGATACACTGTGCCTGCTACTGGCTTGGTCTGGGTTTCCTAATGTCCCTGCTGTTACTAGGCAGCCTCTTCCCAGTGTTTCAGGGTTCCCACTAGACTGGCAGCACCTTCCATCTCTCTGGTGTCTTTCTTGAAGTTGCTCTTCTCTGGGCGACCTCACTGCCCCTCATGTTCCTTCTTCCCAACACTGCCACAATGATATCCTTCTGCTGAAGTCCCTTTCTTGGATTCCCAAGTATAGACTGTCTTCCTGACATAATCTTGAGTCAGTAAACATTACAATATTGAGAAGTCAAAAATAAAAGAATAGGAGGCTGGAATTTTTAATTCTTTTAGAAAATAGATAATTATACACAAAAAAAAGTATGAAGGCCAGATATCTGACATGACCTCTGAGAGCCAAGTGATCTGCAAATGTGAAAGGAGACTGACAAAGAGCAATCCACACTAATATAGACATACCTTGGGTTCATGGAAAAAAGAAAACTGTGTAACTAAGAACTTCAGCTAGGAATGCTGACCTGTGTGCTGTGATGAAAGTAACTGCAATGTGCCTGGTTCTGAAACCACACAGACCAGGCAACCCAGGGAAACACTAAGGAATAGTCACTCCTTGGACAGGCCAAGGCAGCATACATCTTAAGGACTACAGACCTAACCCAAAATTACCCAATTCGTGAAAGTTCTGTTTATTATTATGAACACATTATTACACATTTAGAGGATCTAAGAAAGGTTAAGTCATTTTGATATAACATTTTAAAACTTTTAGAGCTAACATGAAAATTTTTCTCCTATTTTAATTTATTTTCCTCAATCCACATAGATTCAATAAGTTTTGCAATGAATAAACCTATTGAAGAAAAGTTTATTAGTATTGTTCTTAATTTTTTCTTTGACAATTCCCTGGCGATTTTAATAGCCTTACTGAGATGTAATTCGCTCATTTTAAAAGTGTCTCAGTCAGTAGTGTTCAGAGTATTTCATTATTCTTAAAATTTGTGACCAAATACATTGTGGTAGTTGAATAAGACGACCCCCATAGGCTCAAATGTTTGAATGTTTAGTCACTAGCAAGTGGAACTCTTCCACAGGATTAGAAGTATCAGGAGATCTGGCCTTGCTGGAGAAAGTGTGTCACCTGGGGTGCACTCTGAGGCGTCCAAAGGAAACGCCAGTCCTTGTCTCTCTCTTTGTAGCTATAAGCTACTGCTCCCACACCACGCTCGCCTGCTATCATGATTTCTATCATGATAATAGACTAAACTTCTGAAACTGTAAGCAAAGATGTAATTAAATGCTTTATTTTTTAAGTGTTGCCTTGGTCACGGTGTCTCTTTGCACCAAGAGAACAGTAACTAAGACATACAACAAATTTTAACTAGTTATAAATATATTAATTTTTGGTACTACTTTTACTCACTTTTATGCCACTATCTCTTTATTTCTATAACTCCCTGAATACTACAATCACTAAACACTAATCCCTCATCCTGATACCTGACTGCAGTTCCAGGTAACCTCTAATTTGCCTTTCAGGAAGTTAGGATGGAGAGATGGCTCAGTAGGTATGGGTGCATGCAACAAAAGCCTAAGGATCTGAGTTCTGATCCTACAACCCATATGAGCCATGTGTGGCCATGCCTATGTTGAATCGGTGCCTCCATCACTTCATTGAGGGCAGATTCAGAAAAACTCCTGGAGCTTGCTCACCGCCAGTGAACTCCAAGTTCAGTGTTAGGCCCTGTCTCAAAGGAATAACGCTGAACAGTTGGACAGACCAATATCACCTGATATCCTCCTCTGACCTCTGTATGAGCAGGAAGAGGACAAGGAAGGTAGAAATTCAAAGTAATACCAATGTAATCAGAAAGGTATTGAGGGGAATGGAAAGCATACATATGAAAAATAGAGGCTACATGGAGAAGGAAGGAAGGAAGGAAGGAAGGAAGGAAGGAAGGAAGGAAGGAA
>OU015751.1:62500195-62527688 GCA_907169655.1 Acomys percivali | reverse complement strand
GAAGGAAGGAAGGAAGGAAGGAAGGAAGGAAGGAAGGAAGGAAGGAAGGAGGAAACTGGGTATTTTCCAACAGTTGGAAGACTTCAGTATCTCTCAAAAACGGATGGTCCAACAGACAGAAAAGCAGTAAGGGCTAAAAAAACACTAACCTTAACACTAAATGCTAGGTTAGCACAACTTGACCTAACCGATGTTTATAAGAACAGTGAAACCAAATAAGCAATCAGTACTCAAGAGACCTCTGGAAAAGCCCCAAATACTTAGAAATCAAGCAACATAAAGAGTTCACTGATTTAAAAACAAAAACAAAACAAATGTAATCAAAAAGTTATTTTGAGGGGAATACAAAGCACACATATGAAAAATATAGGCTACATGGAGCAAGCCAAAATTTCAGCACTCAGGTTAAGGAAGGATTATCTCAAGCTATATTGTGACAATCTGTCTTGAAAATAAATAACAAGGATCAATTAAGGAGCACACTAACTATTATGGAATACACCCAACTGGATGTAGAACACATATCTGTAGCCTGCGAATACCCTGAGTCTAATATCAGTAAAGACTGCATACTGAGTGCCTGTTTTGAAAATAAAAAATAAAAAGCAAAGATAAGCCACAAATGAAGAGAAAATTGTTTGCTCTACACATAACACGTGACTTGTGTGAATGAAATATAAATAACAAAAGGGGAAAAGGGGAGATGGCTTAGTAGATGAATTCCCTGTTATGCAAGAAGTGTGCAGATGAGTTTGGATGCCCAGAACCTACACAAAAGTCAGAAATGATAATGTGACCTGCAATTCTAGCACTGGGGAGGTGAGGACAGAATGGCCCCCGAAGCTTGTTGGCCAGCAAGTGTAGTTAAAACAATGAGACCTTGCCTCAAAAACTAATGTGCACAGTGATAGAAGACCCTTGACAACCTGGTATCATCCATATGGCCTCCATATACACCTGCCCCCTGCCCCCATTTTAGTTTCTTAAGGAAAAAAAAAAGTCAAATTAGTAAGATACCATCACAAAACAATCAAATTTGCTACAATTAAAAGAATGATCATAATCTAAGGTCTGGAAAGGAATACAGAGACTAGTCAGTCTGTCTACAGCTGAAGAGAATAAATTGCTTTATAAAGTAATTTCAGTTTCTTAGCAATGCAGTCATTTTACTACTAGTTATTCTAAGAAATGAAAATGCATGCTCATTTAAAGACTTTTGAATGCTTATAGTTGTTTTATCTGTAATAAGCCCAAACAGAAAACACCAATTTACTTCAACAGTAGACAAACACACTGTATAGACCACCCAAAGGGACCTTGCCAGCAGCCAAAGGTACTGAATGTGTTTGTTATGACACAAAAGAATAATTATGCAGAATGAAAGAGACTAGAGTCCTCCAAATAAACTATACCTGTGACCATGTATGTCCAATATGAACGAATCTTTGGTAACAGAGATTACTGTGATGCCTGGAGAATGACATCACAGAGGGACAGGAGGGAAGCCTGTGGTAACAGGTGCACCTGTAGGTAAGTATATCTAGCCCATTATAGTGCAACTATTTCTCTGCAGAGCTTTGTTAAAACACCAATTTCTTGTTTTAAAAAAATTCTCTTCCCTCCAATCCTCCCTCTCCAACCAGTAAATCCCCTTTCTATCA
This sequence comes from Acomys percivali, assembly GCA_907169655.1. Classification (NCBI taxonomy): domain Eukaryota; kingdom Metazoa; phylum Chordata; class Mammalia; order Rodentia; family Muridae; genus Acomys; species Acomys percivali. The sequence continues at coordinate 62,526,027 of OU015751.1, read as the reverse complement.
GATTCTTGTTCCTTGTCTTTTGGTTCCTATCTAAAAGGGTACCACATCCTTTAGTCCAGTATCTTCTAACACACCCATGTACATGCACAAACAAATGGACAGCGGCTTGTCCTATTCCTCAGCAAGCTCTGGTCAGAAGTCTGAGAGACATCTCAAATTGTTGTTACCTTTTACACTGTGATAAAGCATGCACATACCACCCCCCACATACCATTTTAACTTTATATCACTCCCAGGAAGTATGAGGAAACATGTGGTACTAGCCAGAGAGCAAGGAAAATTCTACCTGGGGAAGAACTAGAACCCAAGGTGAAATGGAAGTAGAATAGGTAGGTAAACAGGGAGAGCTGTATAAATAAACGCATATCAGTGTTATAGGCTCTGGTAGTTCAGTGTCTGGTGCTTAGCACAATGCCTGCAAACTCCTACTCAGAATCTACTGAAAAAGCATTTTGTTCCTAGTTGGTTTGTTTAGTCACAGCTACACTTCTGGCTCTTGGTCTGTGGTGGTTCATTGCTAGAGACATGAGGATGATAACCACAGCCTCCTGCTCAGCTCCCAGCATAGAACCTCAGAACACAAGTCTCAAAGCAGCAGCTATTGTCATGCAATGCTAAAACTATGACCCTGATAGTTTCACTGCAATCAAGAAATTCACTGAGAAGCCAGGTATAATGGTGCACATCTACAATCCCAGTACTCTGGAGCCAAGAAAGAGGAAAGCAGAATGCTGTGAGTCGGCAGCCGACCTGGGACACAAAGCAAGATATTGTTCCTTCTTGACTTCTCAAACAGCAGAGCTGGTCAGTGAGAACAGATGCAGCGGTTCCAGGCTGAAGGCAGTGAGGACACTGAGCTACATGCCAGGACCATGCTGGACCTCACACAGGAAGACACCCACAAAAGACACCAAGGACACCTATCTTTTACTTCACAAACACAGGAGGGATGACCCAGACACACCAAACTAAAATGCACAAAATGCCAATATGTAAACCTGTAACAATTTAATTTATCCCCACAGAAGTCATTTCTCTTATCCTTCCAATAAATAAATATCAAGACCCCTTATTTACATATAGTGAAAACGAGGCTAAAAAGGTTAAATTATCTGAGAGCATAGCAAGTGGAGAAAGGACATTTGCTGCCAGACCTTCCAATTCTACAGGACCATCTCTAACTGCATACATCCCCTGAGTGCTTTCTTTATGGTACATTTCACAAAAAATCTGCTGATCTTTGAAAAGCACTATCCAAAAGCTATGGAACACTTCCTGAGAGAACTGATACAAGAATGCTGTATGACACTAAAGGTCCTGAATGAATTCCATGACATCACACTCTAATGAGAGAAAGAGAAGTGCGAGACAGCTGCCATGTGTCACCAAGATTTACCTGAGTGGAAAGGAAACTGCTGCTTGGCTTCACCAGTGTGTGCATCCCAAATGATGGTGGTCTGAGATTAAAAGAAGAAGAATTTATTTTTCTGAAATTAAACAGTGTGCAAATACAATAATGGATGCTTAACTGTATTAAGGCAGAATGAAACTTTAGAGCGGATTTTATCTTCAATGTTTTTATCCCTCATGGCACAAGGTCACCTACACTCAGCTCAGGAGATATAATCATGATGCAGTATAACTTTTCTGTGGGCATTTCTCACCACCTTACTCCCAATAACAATTATTGTTTGTCAACCAAGTATTAGACTGCTTAATGGACATCACTGCAATGGTGCATTTAATGAGTTTTTACAGATTTGGAGTTATAAGACAGTAAGTTCTTTTTACAGTGAAATCTGGTTTGAAATACTGAAAGATTGTAATTGTTTTGAAGCTCACATTGACACCCCCCCCCAAAGAAAAGCTATTTACATTTTTGATAACACTTAAAACAGGTCCTAAAACTGCCTATGAAAGTGACAGGTACTGTCTCTCACTCTCTTTTCCCAATTCCTTCATCTCTCTTTAAAAGCTAGTCACTAAAATGAGGCTAAGCCAGATTATGTCCCCTCCTCTGATACCACAAAACTGATGAATAAACCTTTTCTTTGCTGGATGGAAATAGTCTTAAACCCTTGATTATTTAGGGAGGTGTGGTAGCAAGGGGGAGGGAAAGGAGGGCTGAAAGAGAGAGAAGCCAATTCCAACAAGTTTCTATTCACATCCTGGAGCTAGCAAGGTATTGTGGTTCAGTTAAGCACAAGAGGATATGGTGGGCCCATGGAGTCACTCCACAGCCACAGCTGCCATTGAAATAAACTGGGAAAGCACAAAGTGCCTAATGACATTTCATTAGGTTCAAATCCCAGCAAAAATGAATAGTCATAATTAGCATATAGGCAGTCCCACTCGCTACCTCTCAGGGGCCTAGCAACCTCTGAGGTCATCATCTACTGCTTGTATGCTGAGTAAGAAGGGCCTGCCAGCTATCTGTGTGCTCTGTTGTGGGTGTCCCCAATCCTTTGCCACAATAAACCTCCTTTATACCAGATCTATTACATGGCATATTCATCATTACTTTAATAAGTCATATCAACAAAAGGTATGAGTAGATTCAGGAAATCTTGCAGAAAATATTAGAAATTATTTCTATTATTGTCACAAATTCATACTTGTATGAACTGAAGTGTGTTTAAGTGATTAGCAAGAAAGAAAAACAATTACTTTCTAATATATTCCTTACAGAACTTATCTGAATGTTCATTTACCTTATCTACGCCAGCACTCAAGATGAAATTTCCTTTCTTATTCCATTTTAATGCAAATATAGGGCCTTTATGCTGTCCCAATGTGCTGGCAAGATTACCTAAGTTAAAAAATGAAATCTGTAAAATTACTTCAAACTCTATAAACTATAATTTATAAACATCAATAAGCTTAGAAAAATATGTACCATCTTTAGTCCATATTCTGGCAAATCCATCATATGATCCAGTTGCTAGAAGTGTACCTTCACTCTGTCAGAGAAATAAATTTTGTTTGTTACACAACCCCAAAATGCCATTTCATTACTACATACATGCTTCCTGTGGAAGTCCCAGGCACAAAAGACCCTTCTATGTTTGTGAATGCCATCAAAGGCCAACAAAACACCCTTCCCTGATGAAGCTAGTGTTCTTTGAAAGGCTCATACCAAAGGCTATGAAGCAGGACTGACAGACAGTGGCCTCTGTACAACATTTTCACGGATGCCCATGAATAAGAATGGGGCAGGTAGCAGAATAGGGAGACATAAAAATGATACTATGAGAATGTTTTTATAAGAAGTAAAAAGCGAGGGGCTGGAGAGATGGCTCAGAAGTTAAGGACACTGACTGCTCTTCTGAAGGTCCTAAGTTCAATTCCCAGCAACCACATGGTGGCTCACAGCCATCTATAATGAGATCTGGTGCCCTCTTCTGGCCTGCAGGTGTACATGAGACAGAGAGCACTGTATACATAATAAATAAGTAAGTAAATCTTAAGGGGGAAAAAAAAAAAGAAGTAAAAAGCAAAATCTTCCAAAATGCTTTTTAATTCTGATTAGGACTTTAGGAACATAGAGCCAGGTTGAAGGTAAAAAGAGGGTCTACTTTCCAGATTGTATGTCAAGTCCTCAAATATCCTCACTTACAGACCACTTAAGCAAGAAAAGAGAACTCACATTCCAATCTAGGGAGGTGACATCCTTGTTACTGGGAACGTCCTGCCCTCCTTCCCGTATGCAGTGTCTAAGCACCAGCTGCGTGGGGCCACTCGTGCTATTCTCACTTAGGTTCCATATTCTTGCTGTGGAGTCTCCAGACCTTGAAAGTACAAACATGGCTTAGTCCTCATGATATTTGCAAGCATTCCAGAATCCAAGCCACATACTTAGCATCTGAGTGAGAAGTGGACTACCAGGCATAAACATTGCTAATATTTTTCTTATTCTACATTTTAGAGCTTCTACCAAGTAATTCTAAAATTACTTCACAAAGAAATACAAATTTACTAAGGCAAAATATCCACAAGCAATCAACAAAAGTGCCTGGAAAGTGACATATACACAGAATACATAGCAGTCCATTCTTAATGGCCACTGTAAAGCTGGGCATGGTGAAGCAGGCCTATAATCCAAGGACTCAGGAGAAGCAACAATTCAAAGCTAAACAGTTAAATCCTAACATCTAGACATTGCTTTGAGAAACCTACCCTGATGCCAAGAGATCACTGACAGGGTTCCAGGCACAGATGAAAACCTCGGATTCATGGCCCCGTAGCACAACTGCTTTATTGGGAGGGATTTCAACATCCCCATCTACTTCCATCATGTCAGTGTGATTATCTGCATCATGAGAAATAACAGTCTTTGTCAGAAGGTAAGCACATTTCTAGCAAGTATGACTGTACTAGAATAAAAAGTGTGAGTACTTATATATACAGAATATGTATATGGAAGTGGTAAGGGAGTAAAAAAGGTTATACCTCAGCATGGCTAAATTAAAGTCTGTAACAATACTATTCTGAGTTTCTGCCAGTAGGGGTTGCTGATATCATTCATATAATATAAGCCGTCTTTATTCCTCAATGTCAGAGCCTTACTGTACATTTGAAACACAGAATATCACAAATTTTACTTAGAAATCAAATACAGATGCAAACTTCACTAAGAGTAGAAAAAACATTCACATACAGTGAATTTAAGCTTTTTGGAACCTTAGGTATAAAATCTGAACTCTGTGATGCAAATTAGAAGTAGAGGCAAACCCTGGGTATGATGTCAGCTCTAAGGAAGGGGCAGGATCCTAGTAAATCAACATTATTTTCTCAGTCTCTGAACAGTCTCAGCTCACTTGCGATGCTATGTGCTCCATTCTCCTCCCCATTTGCTGTGTTCTCTCCATTTTTTGCAGATCCTTGTTGGTTCGCGGCTGCAGCAGCAGCCGCGGCTGCATGCTGCTGTGCAAGCTTGTCTCTATAGGCTTGTTGTCTTGTTTGGACTACATCAGGCATGACAGCATCTATCAGGGACAGAGACTCTATGGGTCGACCATCAAATAAGGTGCCATCCTGAGGTTAGAAAAAACGGGAAAGAAAAATGAGATGTAGCCTTGAGGGCAACATGCAGTCCACTAAGAGCTTCATTCTGAGGAAAACCTAGTAAATATCTGAATGTGTGCAAGAAAGTGGGGAGGGAAAAAGATAACATGGTGTTAGGCAGAGGTTAACAGCCATCTACTCATCACTTGCGCCCTGCTAAACTCTGCACAAAGACAAATGTAAAAAGAGGCCACTCGTAAAAGCTTTAATAGATAACAAAATGCAAATACATAAAATTCAGGTAAAGAAAGCAGTTTGTAAAAAAATCGACTGATATGAGTCATACAACAAGGAGGCAGCGCCCCCATCAGTACTCTGCATCCATACAACAAGGAGGCAGCGCCCCCATCAGTACTCTACATCCATACAACAAGGAGGCAGTGCCTCCATCAGTACTCTGCATCCATACAACAAGGAGGCAGTGCCTCCATCAGTACTCTGCATCCAGGTCTTGGAATTAAAACACACCTGTGCTGAACTAAGGCAGATCTTTTCCTTGTTGGTTTTCTCCAAACATTACAGGGTAACTCTAACATTCCAGGATAATTACACCATAAAGGAGATCTAGATGTGTATGATATTCAAGCTTGTCATTTGGTGCAAGTGAAGAACACCTGTAGACAGTGCTAACTGTGGGGATGTGGGATCTATCCTTGAGTGAACCAACAGCGGACTGGACTGCTTTAAATAGCTAAAATTCCCAATTTACTTTGGAGGGGGTGAGGTGGGAGAGGAGTGTGCTCACCTGTCAAGTGAAAATAAAGGGAAGCCGTCAACATGTTTGGAGTACTGGCCATACCCTAAACTCTGTAGCTACAGAAAAGCTCTGGAGACTTTTCAAAAGGAACACACAGTGCACACTTACTAGTGCTTTGAAAGCTGTAAGATCCTAGTAACAGTACTGGGGGTTCCCAGTATCGACCCATAAATGGTCTAGAACTGAATGAGTTTGGCTATGCTACAAAGCTGATTTATACAATCAGTAAGCTGGTAATTTGCCTCAGGCACTAGTAGCATGCCAACACCCAAAACAAACAACTACTCACACATGAACCTCAGACACAAAGCTCTAAGCATCAAAGCTGGCGGCATCAATTATAAAGAAATTGGCTTCCAAAATCAGGGTACATGAAACTAACAATGGCTAGCTCCTTGCTGTTTCTAAGTACTTCTCAGTACTATAGGACAAAATTATTTCCTAGAGGTGGGGGGGGGGGGGGGGGGAGGGGGGGGGGGGGAGGGGGGGGAAAGAGAGAGAGAGAGAAAGAAAGAGACAGAGAGACAGAGACAGAGACAGACAGAGATTGCCCATTGTATAGAACCCCATGTGCCACAGCGGGTACAACCTGACTAGTACATTATGAATAATAATCTGAATCCAGTGAAGTAAAGGTCAGATACTGAATAAACAAACACATTTAAGAATCGGAATCACGTGGCTTACCTCATTTATACTAACTTCTGCCTCTACATACTGTAGGCCTTTCTGGATGATAGAGATCAATGCAGCAGGTGGGACGAGGGCACCATTTATATTGGACTGACTTATATGGCTCTCTATACCAAAGGTAAACGCGGAATGAGAAAATCCTAAAAGCAAAAGAAAAGGTGTGAGAACTTATTTTCCTAGTAACAGCACATTAAATTACAAACAGGAAAAAATTTTTATACTTGTTCCTAATTATGTACCATCATTTGAAATTGTAAATGGACAACTAAAGTAAAATGCAATATTAAATACAAGAAATACTTAAAAAAGAAACATGTCAGCTTTTTATTTTCTTTTGCTCGTGACTCAATGTACTTCTCATAATTATCTGATTTCTACTGGGTTACATGGCATCAATTTTTCTAAAGAACAATAGCACCACTTTCCTCAAGAAAATGCAGCAAATATAAAAACTGAAAAGCTTTGAGAAACACACCTCAACTGCATCCTGAGACAAACTGAAATCAAGGTTTATGTGACAGGTCAGATTTAGAGACAAACTATAAAACACCTTCAATGTTTTGTGGCTTTAAAAAAAGAGTTAGGAAATAAAATGCAAACTATAAAACAACAGAAACAAAACAAGATGACTCCAGCCCTGGGCTGGAGATGTACCTCTGTCAGTAGTACTGGCCTGTCTGCAATGGTGCACACCTGTACTCCCAGCATTCAGAAGGTAGAGGCTGGAAAACCTGAGTTCAAGATTATCTTTGGCCACATAGAGACAAACCTGGGCTGTATGAGACTGTTTCCCAAAAAAGTAGAAAGCCAAATTGTAATATTTAAATCATACTTTTTTAAATTTTTTTTTCAAAACAGAGTTTCTCCATGTAGCCTTGGCTGTCCTGGACTCACTTTGTAGACCAGGCTGGCCTCGAACTTACAGCGATCCGCCTGCTTCTGCCTCCCGAGTGCTGGGAATAAAGGCGTGTGCCACCACTGCCTGGCTCATACATTATTTTTATATATTCACTGACTGTTTAAAAAGATACTAAGGTTACCATTTAGTAATTTAACATTTAGTAATACCTCATCTAAAAAAACCTTTTGTTTTGTCTTATGTTTTTCAAGGCAGGGTTTCTCTGTATAGCCCTGGCTGTCCTGGAACTAGCGCTGCAGACCAGACTGGACTCAAATGCCTGCTTCTGCCTCGGGAGTGCTAGGATTAAAGGTGAGTGCCTCCACCACCTGGCTTTAAACAAACTCTTAAGAACTACAAAATGAAAATCAAGTTTCTAAGTCTATTAACAGTTAGTCCCAGCACCAAAGAGACAGAGGCAGGCTACACAACATATTCCAGGACAGCAGGAGCTGGCTACACAGGTCATATCAATAAATTAAATAGTAAAATAATAATAATAATAATATTTAAAAACACGAGGCTCACATAACCAATCTTTTTACATTAGCTTCCTCTTTTTATGAAAGTCTCATTCGGACTGCAAAGTGAAGTTCCAGTAACGGACAGGGCGGTTGTCCTCTTCACTGAAATCCCATCAGTTACTAAGATTTAAACCCCTGTGTGATTTCTAGCAGCACATGGCTGGGAAAGGCTCGGGGTGACCAAGGTACACTTGGTTGGGATCTCAACGGCCCACAGTGGGAAGGGAGACAGGCATCTCTCTAAGACCTTGGTTTTAACCTCATGCTGTCACCGACAGACTAGTTTGTGATGAAGTGCATTTAAGAGTGTCACAGAGATGGCTAAAGCAATTGTGGCTGTGAGACAGGGGACCAAGACACAATTCATAAGCATTATTCTTCAGAAATTCCAAGTTCTTGAATCTGCTAGGTTCCAGACCACCAGCAGAGAAAGGGCTGACTAAATGCTGGAATCATTAGGAAAAATGACTGGAGGTGAGGCAATCAAGTTGGAGACTGGAGATTCCTGAGTAAATAGCAAACCAAAAATCAGATGGGGGCAACCACCTGGGAAGACAGTGAAACAGAAGATGACATTATGGGAGGCACCATGTGCTAGGTTACACTGTATTAGGAATTAAGGCTGGAAAATAGTCACAGGACACAGTAAGGACTCAAATCCATTCTGCATCCTGTCTCTTTTTAAAAGTCAAAGTATGGCAGCAAGATTGCACTTCCCAGCCAGAGAGCAGCAGTCCATCACTGCTCCGCTGTCCCTTGGAGCTGAGAAAGACGAAAAGGTGTTACATGAAACACTAGGACATTTTACTAGCTTTACTACCAGGATTAGGAATGCAACTATATTCAGTAGCAGTTATAAACTGAATAAAATCTGGTTTCTCTACATTATCATCAAATGTAGCATTACCCAGAACTATTAGATTCCAGGCCCTGTAAAAATTTCTTCCAGTTTAAGCTTAATGTTTGGCCCAAGAATATAACTGCTTGAGCTGAGCACAGTTAGGGCTCATTTTGCCAGACATTATGAAAGGCATCTCAAGCCACTGCATATGTGCTCAGAGTGATCTCAAACAGCAAAGGGACATCCAGGAGCAGCCAGCTTCTGGCTGCCTGTCCTCTCCATGCTGCTAGCCCCAGGAAAGGCCTACATGTACACATCTGACTAGACATTGAACTGGTATGTCTTCTTTAGCTCTATGAACACACACAAGGTTGCTCAGTGTTGGCCTGCTCAAAGCCTTCTGGAAACTTTTTTCTTGGAAGTGTCTGACCTCATTTCATAAAACTACAAGGTCAGTTACATTAACTCCCAATTCCCCTTTGGCCTCTTCAAGCATCATCACGTCAAACCTTCCTACCTCCAAACTCTCTGCACCTGACCTGTCCTTCATCAAGAACTAAGTTTAGTCTCCCTTTCCTTTAGCTTGGACACCTTCGTCTGTACATCCTCTCTTCCTTCAGTTAGCTGACTACTCATCAACTTAAAACTGAGGGTATCACATAACAAATCCTCTTGGTACTCTCTTCAGCTGTCACAATAACGTCTGATGACATAGATGCAACCATATCTGGAACTTAGTCCTACCTTTCTGCAAAGCTTCCTCTCTCTTCCAACACCTTAGGGCAGGAGGCCACATTCCCAGTGCACGTACTAATGGCATTCGGCATCTTTACCATACTCCACTATCCTGCATGTCTGAGCAATCTTCTTTGTCCTCATTTGAATGGAAATAAGTGTCATCTCACTATCCCAGGTTAATCAGTTTCTCCTGTGGTCTTAGAAGTTGTGTGTGTGTGTGTGTGTATGTACGTATGTACATAGTCTACACTGACTACTTGATGTGGCAGCCAAGGAAAGGGCTTAAATATAGCAATCCTTTAACTCTGGGAAACTAGCAAGTTACCTGTTTAATCATCCATTAAATCAGAAGGCTGCACCACCACAACACATTTTGGCATATGTAAAAATCTGTCACTCCAGAAAAGTTATAGTCTTTGTTTAAAAACAACTAAATTTTTAACCAGGTTTATGCTCCCTCTTAAGTTCCCATTTATTTTATTTTAAAAAAAAGAAAAGAGAAAAGCTGTTTCCGGGACAACTTTACATTTACACAGGAGCAAAGGGAGTTGCTTAAATCTGCAAACTGTTGAAATCTGGCTCATTAAAAACAGCACCCCTCCTTTTCACAGGTAAACGTGAGTCTGACATAAGTAGCACCTCCATAATGTATGTAGGGTAACCAAGAGCAGGAAGCAGAGGAGCCCTGAAGAGGGCTGAGGTAGAAATCAGGAAGTCACACACTGGAAGTCTGTCATGGAGAGAGTGGCAGGGTATATATGTGTGATGTCTTTGTGCATATGTATGCCTGGGTTACACAGTCAATCACACAGTTCCTGTTTTGTCACACTGCTTAGTTAAGCAAGTATTTTCCAGGGACAAGTTGGACTTGAAGAGGAGAATGAGTACTCCACAGCCTTGTAACTCTACTTTGCAAACACAAAACACAGCAATCTAAAATTTAAAAAGTTCTTGAACATTGTGGTTATGGACAAGCAATCTAGCTTTTCTTTTTCCCTTAAGGCAAAGTGTAAATGAACAGAATGTTGTACTAGTAGGGAGATGAAACTGATAGGTTCCTGTTTAAGCTTCAGAACAGTGATACTCAGAAACTGCATTTTGTTCATACTATCCACATGCTGTAGGGCTGCAACAAGGCGTGTTCAGTTCTACAGAGCTGCGAATAGACGGGCAGCACTCACACACTAAACACACAGTCCTATGCCCTAAATCTTGCTTTTAAAATTATGTCCAGGATGGAGGAGTAAGCTTTGTGCTAGAGCACCTGTCAGAAGGCCCTGGCATGTTTAATGCCTAGCATTCTCCACAAACAGTTAAAAAAAAAAAAAAAAACCAACAACAAACAAAACTACTAACTACTTTAGAGTTTGTATGAATATTAGACCCTATGAACTATTTAACCAGGATCACAACATTGAGACTGAAAGTCATTTATGCTTCACCCTGACACCTGGGCTTTGATGAGGTTCACTGTTGTAAAGACTTTTACATTGTATGTCTATATATACATCTTTTTCTCCTTAGGAAAGTTTCCCTCAAAAGATCTTTGTGCGTGCGCACATGGTGAGAAAGTGAGAAAGTGAGGTGGGGTGGGAGGACAAGGAGAGAAAATTTAAAGGATATCATTATGACCATCATATAGTTTTTTTTAAAAAACTATATATATAAACACATGAAAGCTACCAGCAATGTATGTGCACCTCTTTATACTTCTGCCGCACTATGTCAAAAATAACAAAAGGACAATGAAATTAAGACTGAGCAAGAACTCTGGCAACTATTCCAATGGACTTCAATATCACTTGAAATGAAAAACATAAAGTTCCAGACAAAATGGTCATTCCACTTAAAAGTAAGGAAAACTTAATTTGAAAGTATAAAAGTCCTTAAATTGGGGCTTTACTTAAGTCACCCCTAATTTTCATTATATACACTTTATTATAAAGAAACAAAAATGCTGACTTGCACTTCTCATTTAAAAAAAAAAAAAAGAGGAGGAGAAAGAGGAAGAGGAGGAGGAATAGAAAAACTGAAGCTATACACAACCCAAGTTCCCTTCTGTCTTATTTTTCATGGCTAGTATGGGGAAGGAGGATTACCTATCTAATTACCTTTACATGACTCAACAGAAATGGTGCTGCCATTTTATTAACACTATTGAGGTTAACAGAAAACCATCAAAGAAGAAAAATGAATGAACTGTGACTGCTGGTATAGAAGCTGAATGTTAAACATTTTCCATTTGTTCTGTTCTTATTATGATCACATTTTCTAAGTTAAAAACATTAATATGGGGTTTTGATGTGTGGTCTTCTAACTAAAACACAGGCTAAGTAGTCCACATCTGAAATAGCCACATGTGCCTCTGACCTCATATTCTGGAGCATCTGACTGTAAAATGAGTCTGCCTTCTTGAGGATGATACCCATGTTTAAAAACAAACTCCTTTACAGTACATCTCTTGCTATACTAAATCTGGAGGTGTTCTTTGTAACGTTACCCGTGTGCCTGTATTTTAACTGAGACATGTCAGCATGAGATCAGATGAGGAATCTTCTATTTGCATTAAATTAGTTATTACATGATATTAGACTCTGAAGCATTTTGGCTTTCAGACTTTTAGATAAGGAGTGCTCACTTTCCACACCGTTTGGGTAAGCACCATATCACAAACACGGATGGTGGTAGGCCTATACCCAGGAGACCTTTCGAAGCGGTTAGAGAAGAGGTAGTGACATGGAGAATGCCTGCACCATGACTCGCAATTCTAAAGCCATGGGGTTTTTCCCCTAAGACTTTCCAGCATAATAATCTAGTTATTTAATGGCTTTTGTAGTAGTAAGTACATTTTGATTTTTGCAATTTCTACTTAGTCAATCATAGAGTGCACCTGTTTCATGACTTTTAATAACAAAGTTCATCATCAACAGAGATATTACTGAGCTCTTGAACATGTGCGACGACACTCAAATCTGTGAAGACTTCTCCAACCAAACACACAAAGGGATCAAAATGAAACTTGATCTTCTTTTTTTCTTTTGGCTTATTAAGACAAGGTTTCTCGGTGTAGCCCTGGCTGGCCTTGAACTCAAAGATCCACTTGCCTCTACCTCCCAACATGCTAAAATTGAAGGCATGTGCCACCACTGCTCAACTGAAATTTTATATTCTTGAATAAAGCAGAAGACTCAAATACCACAAGAAAGTCCACAAGAAAATGTATTTAACACCCCTAGCTAACAAAGTTGAATATGGGCAGGGATAGTAGGAAAGATTCAAAGCGGTTTAGCTCTAGGGAACACTGCGTCAGATTCAATCACATGATTTATCACAGACCACTGTATAGGGTTGCCAGCTAAGTCCACAGGGCAATCAAATCCACACCCTGGGACAAACACAAACTAGAGGAGGAACTCTGGTTCAAGTCAATCTTGCTTATATGTAACAAATACTTCTAATTTTTAAGCTACCTCAAAAGGAAAATAATAATAATTATTATAATTCCTAACAAGTATTTGCTGCATTGGGTTGGCTTCCTAAAAATGCTGAATCAGGTGAGGCCCTCACCAATGTTTTATCACAAACTTAACTGAGACAAAACTGAGAAGTGTAAATTTACAATACTTAATAAAAGCCCAATGATAAATAATACCTTTGTCTTCATCTTGACCTGTGAGGGGCAATTTAGAAAGACAAGGCCAACTGATTATTTAAAGCATTTGTGATGCCATCTCTTTTCAACAAGCAACGCCGACTCTGAAGTTAGTCATCTGGAGGTTTAAGACGAAAATAGCTTCATTCCCTCTAGATATGGGTGCCACAGTCTAGTCAACATTAAACATAGGATTCAGGGAACAGATGTACAAGTGCTTACTGAAAAATGTTACCTCTCAGCCAATTATTTATCAAAACAGAAGAAAGCTTCGTAAGGCATTTCTCATCTGAGAGCCAGACAAGACCTTTTACTCTAGTCTGCTCACTTCACAGGGTAGTTCTTCAAGCATCTCTGTCCTGACATCTGTCCTGGCCTCCTTTCTGTCCCCTTACCTTATTTCATAGGGGATATGGTAAGAATAGGAAGGATTCTTTTGTATTGTTAAGACATTTCAAGAGAAATTGTTATGACTAAAGAAACTTACATCATATTGCACAAGTATTTAACTGATTGTTACAAGCACCCCTGAAATCAACAGAGCCAATACAACTGAGCCCCATGGTTCCAGAGATGACCACAACCATGTGTCAGAGCCAAAGCTGAGCTTTCTGAACACAAGCTAAGTGCTCAGTTTCACGGCAAATGGAGTCTGTTGTGGCTGGGATAACTAGGTTCCAGGTCCTTCTACTGCGTTCACAGTACTGTAACATCCTTCAACTATACTGTTTTCTGCATCTGGACAAATTTAAAGGCAATGTCTGGTGACAGCTTATATAACAAAGCATATCCCATTGCTTGTTTGACCTTTGACCACACACAGTGCGGTCAACGATGGTTCTTAGGAGACATGACTTACTCCACATCCCAGAATGTTCATCCTTCAGCCTGTTCACTCTAAATTCAAGTCATTAATTATAATTTTCTTTCATGATATTGTGAACATGCTTGCATACATGATATGTACTTTCCACCCTGCCTCTTTTCTAAAAAGTACAGCTATTTTCTATTTTAAAATTTATCTGTTATTATTAATTATTAGTGTGGGGTGGAAGTAGAGAACGTCATGGGCTCTTCTCTTTTCACCTCTCTACATGGTTCCAGGGATCAAAATCAGGTCTTGAGGCTTCAAAGCATGTGCCTTTACATGTACTGAGCCATCTTGCCAGCCATCCCTGTCCTATGACTAACGCAAAACAGTGACCTTTACACTTTGTTTGGCCTGAGTCACCTGGGATGCCTTCTGTTCACCAGGTGATTCTAATGCAAGCAGCCAAGGAACTCTGAGTCAGGAAGTAGGATTACATTTACGGCAAGGTGCACTGCCAGACAATAAACATCCTCAGTTAAAATCTCATCAAGAAAACCAGTTTTTTCCTGTCATAAGTTACAATTTTTACAAAGATACTTTCTTCACTTTTATACATGTTATTTACTAAATTTTCAATACCAGTACAATGGAAGCATAACGCTAAGACATAACAAAAGCCCATCTAATAATGCAATGAACACTAATTATATAAACTAAGATGACTTGAGCCAACTCAGGGTCCTTAAAAATACAATTCTTGCTTTAGTTTTGTTTTTGGCAGGTTAAGGTCTTATATATAGCCCAGGCTGGCCTTAAACTATTTGTAGCTGGAGGGGAAACTAACTTTTCTGATCCTGCAACTGCTAAGCACTGGGCCATGGATAGGCACCACTATGCCCCCTCTCTGGCTTCATCTTTAATCTACACCATCCTAAGCACTGGCTGTAGATGGGGACCACCATGCCCTCTCTCTGTTTATCTTCACTGTAACTTACACCATGCAAAATGCGTTCACATTTTTCATCGAGAATACAGATAACTTTATGAGACATTTAATATTTAATCATTGAATATTCTTTCAGAAATTAAACAGATCAGTATTTCACTACCTCCTCCCTTTTCCAATTCTTTTCTTGTAGGAATATAAAAAGCAATTTGTAGAACTGTTTGGACAGGAGAATCTGAGCAAGGAGCAGCACCATAAGGCTCCTCTTGCCTGAGTAACCTGGGCACTGGGTAAATGACAGGGTGCTCTGAGGTACCCAGCCATTTCTGATGTTCTTGAACAGTAATGTACAGTGGTCTGACCTGAACAGTTGCCTTTCAAATACACCAAAGGAGACTTTATTACAAACCCTCATGCCAAACCTTCACATCTCTTTCTGCCTGCTTGTCCAAAAGCTTGAAAACTGAGGTTTGACAAGTGGTCCAATTCAAGAGGAGAAAGCAAAGGTGTCCACACAACAAGCCCTTTCCATGTTGGGCAGTGTTGCATAATAACTTGTACAGACTTTCACAGGTAATATTCAGAACAGTCATGAGGGCTACTATTTTGTTACTTTATTAATCATCTTATCTTAAATAGTTTCCTATTGGATCTATCTTCCCTCTCAGTATAAACAAATTCCATCGCTTCCAAAGAAGTTATTCTCTGTTGGGTGGTGACTCTTACCTCAGAGCTCTCCTTCCTTCCCTCTGACTCCCACCCCCACCGTGATTGGTTAAGCTCAGTCTCCCCTCATCCCCACAGTTGGCCACTCTTGTCTTCCCTCTCCCCCCCGCCCCTCCGGTGGTTGATTACTGTAGTCTCCACTCCTCTCCCCTTGGTGCTTACTGAGCTTTTTCCCTACCTGCTCTTTCTGATTAGATATCATCTTCCCAGCTACTCAGAGAGAATTCTAGGAACATTTTCACTTGTAATGTTACTTCTATTTTATGATTAGATTTCCATAAGTAGAAAACTTGGATGATCAATAACCTCAAAATTAATTAAAAGCTACATTCAAAATCTACATTAATAACCACCCCAATATATCAACCAAAATTCAGATCAGAATAGATTTAATAAATTGGGGAAAATACTCTGAAAAATACTGTTAATTTCGCTTTTAAGAGCCTTGCTATAAGTAAGAGTAACAATTAACTGTGCACATGCAATATATATTACCAAGCTGATTGTATCTGAGTTCTTACTAAAATATGCAACGTCACTTCTTAACACCTTCTTATTAAAAATGACCTCTGAAAATCAAAAGACAGACTGCTAGTTATGTATTTGCCTGAGACAATCCTAACATATTTGAAAGAGTCAGAGAGTTAAACCATGCAGCAAACACAGCTTTAAAGTGGCAGTCCAGCATCCAGAAACAGACAAAGCTCAACAGTTTGGACTGGTACAAATTTCAAATGAATGAAAAATTATTTTGAGAATAGTAAAGGAATTTGAGGCCTATTACTTTATAGAAGTACTCACCTGACTCTTGCAAGTACCTATATACCAAGAAGTTGACCTCATCACTGCTTATACTCATCTTTATTCCCACTTAAACCATGAGGTCACAACACAGGATATAACCCTAAAAATAAAACAAAGTTAATTATTTTCTCAGTAAAAATATACTGAAACAAAGTGTAAACAATGTTGTAAAAAAAAAAAAAGAAACATTTGATTTTATTAAATGATGTAAAACTGAAGGTTCTTATTGCTTTGCAGTATTAACATAGTTACTTCTAAAGGTAGTAAAATGACTTACACAATCAAACCATAGCTAGTGCTGTTTTTCTATAGGGTAACATCCTGTCAAAAAGGAAAAGAGTCACAAAGACCTTCAACATTGCAAGTAATTAAAAACTTATTCCCTTTAATCTCCTTAACTAGAAATAAGTTGGCAAGACTTAAGAGTCTAGTGTAACAGTTACTGGAAAAAGGCACAATTTTAAAGTGGTGAACAAGAAGGAGCCCCAGTCCTTTCCCCTAGCTCTGTAGGATCTCTTCATGCTTGGTAGCCTTGCTCCATAGCAGAATCTCATAATACAGTGCTCAAGTCTGCGTGTGTATATACAAGATCTGGGTATGTATAAAACCAGGAGGCTGGAACACAGTTCTTATAATGCCACATTCTCTTATGAATAAGGTCAGGTGTAGGGCAAGAGAAACGCTAAGACATGACTTAAATATATATAAATCTACTCTTGCAATTTAAGTACAGGTCACGAAACTTCTCTTAACAGCCAGACAGTAAATATTTGAGGTTCTGCCAGCCAGCCATAGTCTGTCACAACTACTCAAGTGTTATGATGTGATGCAAAACAGTAAATGTAAACAAATGAATGTAGCTGTGCTTCAATAAAACTTTAGTTGTGGGCACTGCAATTTATATTTCACAATAATTATTGGGTAGTCCAATTTTGGTCTTCTTTTTTCCCCCAAGCACATTTTTCAAAATGAAAAGCAAAACAAAACAGGGAAGAAGAAAAAAAAAGGAAAAAAGAAAAATATTCTCTGCTTTTGGTCCTTTTGAGAGAAGTGATGGGCTGGATTTGACACATTGTATATTGATGAGGTTTAAAAATATATGCTAGTATCTACTTAGAATAAAGGTGCACTTAACATGTACCTTGTGCTAATTGTCCTGCTATACCATAGCTCTTGTGTATCAACAGCACTTGCCTACCATACTTGGTAGATGTTGATGTAGAGGTAAATGGACATCCTGGCAGACATTTTCCAGTGGAACTGCATCATGGCCACCATGGTACAGAGAGAGCAGAGCCAATGGTCTGCTCCTTTGGTCATTTCCAACTACTTGTTTTACTGTGTGCTGATTAGAAGTGTGGGGGCAGGGGCAGTTCCAAAAAGGCTGCTGCAGTACTGTCTGACCAACTTCCTATTACTCATTTAGGGGTGAACTTGCTGAAGGGTGACAGGAACTACAACAGGCTTCAGAGACCTGACAAACACGGGAGGCCTCACACCCTTCATGATTTGTGAAAGAAAGTCACTTAGTTCATTACAACTTGGACAACACACAGTATATACAAGTTAGGGCTAAGCAGGCAAAAGTTGTAAAATATGGGTGGCTCACAAGTGCCATCGATAGCACAGTGAGGGGAATCTAACCTTTATTTCAAATCGTTTGAATATATAGCTAATTACTAGGACATAATACACTTCTTCCCATTAGTTTGGAATAGTAAGAAGATTAAAGGCAAGCAGGGATGGCATGCGAGGGAAGGGGAAGCACTTACTAGACAATAGTTAAAGGACCTGGTTAAATATGTTGATCTTCCTTTTTCAGTATTATGTTCCTTACTTCTATGAGACTGGCATATGAGAAAACCACTCCTAGAGACAGGGCTATGGACTCAGAAATAGTAATTGCAAATACTAACTCCCTAAAGTGCAGGACAAAGTTGAAAAATGAGGCCAGTAGGAAAAATTCAGCACTAGGAGGTCTCACTGCTAATCTCAAACCTTGACTCACTAATCTACATGAGTAGTGGGGGCTATCACAACAGTTTACACACAATACAATCTTAACAAATGGCATCATATTCTCAAAGTCAGCCAGAATATGTCATACACAGACAATGCAATCTCTATTGAGTAGGACAGCATCTTCTACTAGCACAATCCTGAATGGGAGGTGAGCTCTCAAAACCATGAGCCATCATCATTCACCCACAGCCAAGCTGCTCACTAGGACCACATTACATGTTGTGCCAAGCTGACTTTGTCAAGCCAAGATACACTGTAGCAACACCACCTCTTTAACAAGGTGGGCTTAAACCTTTTAACTCCAAACTCAAGCTAGCATAACTGTGCACAACTGCGGAGAGAGGAAGTAGCCCACCTCCGACATGACTGTTTTGGAGACAGGATCTTTCAAGGTATTTAAGTTCAAAAAAAGCTCTGTGGTCTTTCTTGGCTGGTACCATACACCAGGCATGCACAAGCACAAAGGAGCCTCAGAGGACACTGACTCTAATCCTTTGACCTTGGATGCCAAGTACCCAGGATCCTGAAACTAGGTTTCTTCTGGCCACTCAGTGGGATTTGCTATAGTAACTCTAGCTAATGTAAAATCGTTATTGTTTGGTTTTGATTTTAGAGGGAAAGCTTTACTGTGTACCCTAAGTATTAACAACCTCCTGAGCTTAAACTCTCATGTCACTGGAACTACAGGTACGCATGACCACATATGGCTTCATCACTACAAAGTCTGAAACTATGTGATCATTCTGTGATACCTGTAAATTTAACAGCTGAATTCAGAGCCTAATCTCTCCTTCAGAAATAGACTCCATCTTTGAACATACCATGCCCTGGAAAATGGCCAGGGACCAGATAAGCTTGCTATGTTAACATGTGTCATCTTCCCTCAGTGATGCTCTCTCTGGAACACAGCACTAAAACATGCTCCTTTCAATTTCCCACCTCATTAGAAAAAATTAAAACCTCACCAACATTTAAGGTAATACCATTTTGTGTGTATAAAGTATATAAAATGAAGGAAAGCTTTGAGATATTTTTCACTTTTCCTCAAACACATCTTAAAAGGCAAGGACTTTTTATTATTAAGACTAAATAATACCCTGTTATAGAAAGCCCATTTGTAAGCTTTTGCAAAGAAAACCGGACTATCTTAATGTGATCAGACAATCTTAGAAAGAAATCGCCTGAATGAAACGTATGTTTCAAGTTGTTTGATAACTAATCAGAAATAAATTTAATCCCCAGTTTAACAAGTCTTTTTTCTTCCCGTTTTTAGACACAGAGTCTCTCTATATAGCCTTGGCTAGTCTTGAACTTACAGAAATCCACCTGCCTCTGCCTGTCAAGTACTAGAATTAAAGATGTGACCCACCACACCATGCTTGGTAAATCAATAAAATTCTTAAAGCATCAATAGCTAAGAGTATACTTACTTTTTTATATGTATCAACACTATGGCTTCTCTATATTCAATAAGGACGGCTGCTAGCAATCTATTCAGTTAAATAAGAATTCCCAGGGTGGGAAGACAGCTCAGTGATCAAAAGCACTGTCCACAAAAGCAGACGGAGCACAGTCCAGATTCTAGCACCACATAAAAACTGGAAATTACAGCATGAGTTCCTAACCTCAGCATTCCTTGCATGAGACAGAACCATCTTGGGAGCTGGCAGCAAACACAGCAGCACAACAAGGTGGGAGGTAATGACTGATCTTTTACATGCACACTATGATACGCTGTGCCTAACTCACACAAGTACACGTAAGTACCGTCTGGACAGATTTTTTTTTCTTTTAAAAGAAGAAGAAACCTGCCTCCTGAACTCTGGATAAATGCTACTAACACTGTATTTTCAATCTGAAGACTCATCCTATGAAATTCATACTAAATGGAAAAAAAGTACTTTTAAAATAAAAGTCACTGAATCTTCATCTATTTTTTTACAAGACACATTTAATATTTTATAATGTGCTAGTACACATAGCCCACAATATCTTCACTCATAATGGAAACAAATGAAGGGATCAAAGACAGGAAAAATAGGAAAAGCAGGAGATAAACACTTATGAGCAGAAGTCACCATCCTCTTTTGACATGATCATCTTCAGGTTAAGTCTCCAAAGAATTCACTTGGCAACATATTCATTTTACACAAAATGGCACTTTCTTCTTGTACTTACAGTTCATTTTTTGTGTTGTTTTTTAAACAAGACAGTCACCATTGTTTGATACTAGAGAACACTAGATTGGAATCACAATTTAGCCTTTTAAAGGCTCTTAGCAATGTTATCTAGTAGTCAACCAGAATCTACAAGTGAAAAGTCCCCTCCATCAACTAACATTAACTACTATACCCCTACTGAAAAGACCAGTGATGAACTACTTCATAGTTCAGATGCCATCTGTAATTTCCAAGACATACAAAAAAGAGTAACTATAGAAATATCTAAAATTCTCTGAAAATGAAGAGCATACAGAACTCATTAACTATGTATTGAAAACTGAGTCCACTATAGTTCAAACATGTAGACAGGGGCACTGAAGAGTGAGACATGAAATCTAGTGGACAGAGAGCAGGCTCTCTCATTAAGAAAGAATTCGAGAATGGTTGATTGCCGTAAATCCTATAGTTGATTTCCACTAGATCACTGAGAAAATGTATCATATGGCCTGCTCTCTGTCCACTAGATTTCATGTCTAACTCTTCAGTGCTGTCCACTTTCTCATTAATAAAGAATGCGAGGGGCTGGAGAGATGGCTTAGCAGTTAAGAGTACTGGCTGTTCTTCCAGAGGTCCCGAGTTCAATTCTCGGCAACCACATGGTGGCTCGCAACCATCTATAATGTGATCTGGTGCACTCTTCTGGTTTGAAGCTGTACATGCAGGCAGAGCACTGTATACATAATAATAAATAAATAAATCTTAAAAAGAAAAAAAAAAGAAGAATGTGAGAAAGTCTAGTACGGGAAATCAAACCAGAAAGCTACATTCTTCCAGTAGCATGGAAAGCTCCTTGGCATAAAAAGCTAGTATAACCATCTCAAATTAAATCCATCTTTATTGTAGCTTCATTCTTAGAAGAAAATAAGACTGAACACAACCTACTCTTTCTAGAAATTGGTCAAGCACCAGGAACAGGTAAGCACTGTGCTCATAACTCAGACACTGAAGGTAGAACAGAGAGAAACAGAAAACAATCTGGCCCAAAATGTGAGAACAAGAGATGTTCATGAAGGCATTTCCAGAATAAGGAGGTAAGAAAACTGAAGACAACCAAGGACTAAGTACATTGAGAAAGGTCCTGGTAGCAAGCAGCTGATCACCAGAGACTAAGTGTCCAGTGTAGTGCTTCAACAAAAGGAGAAAACTGCACAGAAGGAATCAGCATAGACCCTAAAGGATAGTGAGCCGCCAGTTTAAGTCAATTAAGAGGGCTTAGGTACATTTAGTGTTCAAAAGGGGGGCAGCACTTCCTCCAGGTTTTTCTGCTCGAAAAAGCAAGCAAGCAGGCAAGCAAACAGAACCACAGAAGAGCCAAGGCAAACACACAAAACAAAATCTACTACTCCATAACCACTTGAGGCCAGACAGGGTTCAATCCTTCCTAGTATCCTGCCAGTAAAAAGCAATCTCTAGTTACAATGAGGGGCAAGCATTCTGTGGAAAGATGCATCCTCCATACTTCCTAACAAATACGTTTCATTGGTAAGATGGTTCAGGTACTCAGAACTTCAAGTCAAATATAATAAACACTGTGTGCATGGCAAAATGTGATCAACTTTTAAAATTCAGTTTAGTAATGGGTCTCCAGATGAGACTTACAGAATTTTACGGTGTCATGGAGCAAACTTCCTTACCTACATACAGTGTTGCTACAGTATCCCTTTTCATTGAGTTGACACATGAAATGAGGCGCTTCTCATAGCACAGGCAGAACAGTTATGAATTTTTTTCATCACTATGTATGACAACAAAAACAAATAAAAAGTTTTCCCTGAAGAATTTTATTAATACTTTAACACCAATATCTTCTTTACTATCCCAGATAACAGAGCACCAAGCTCATACAGTCGTTTGTTTCCAGAGCTGACCTTGCTGTACCCTCCTTAGTTTACATTTCAAAAAACAGAATGGCTTTCTAGTTGGCATACCATAGATAGTTCTCACAAATGAATGAGGCAAAACTGTCATTTCCAAGGGAAAAAAAAAAACTAATGATTTGTTGGCAAAGATTAAACTTAAGCTTTTAAATGAAAATTTTATGTGTTGGCATAATGTTCTTGTGGACTGTGTACAGTTTACCCCTTGTTCATTCAAATGCTGATTCCTCCACCTCACTCTCTGGATTAATCTGGACATTGCATTGTGATGTTTATTCTAAGTATCTCCTGTTTCAAGTTTTTGTAAACATGTCACCATTTGTTCTCCATGTTGCCAATAAAAACAAACTAGCCAATGCTGAGCAATAACAAGAGAACAGAGTGGGAGATCTTGATCCAGTGAGGGAAGAAGAAAGAGAAGATAGAGCCAGATCTAGGATATAAGTAAAAAGCAAGTATAAAGTGGGAAATCAGGATGGGAGGAAACTATACTACCAAGGAGGTTTAGGAGGAAGTAATTATTGCACAGCATTGTGCTATAGGCTAATAAAATAGATCCTAGTCTTTCTGTGTGGTTATCTGGGTATAAAGCAGGATAAGGAGTAACCACTGATTTTACTAAAATAATAATTCAATATTAAATACTAATAAATCATTCAACACTTACGATTTTGGAAACACTGCCATAAGTTGCTTTTTGTTGTTGTTGTTCATTTTTTGTTTTTGTTTTTCCATAGATGGGGTTTCTCTGTGTAATTGCCCTGGACTCACCTTGTAGAACAAGTTGGCCTTGAACCCACAGAAATGGGTAAGCCTCTGCCTCGGGCGTACTAGGATTAAAGGCATACTGGACCACCCACAGCCCAGTACCTAATCTCAAAGAGGAAAATGGTGGCTTGATTAATGTCTCTGATATGTTGACATTATACCATAGGCTTGTGAAAATTTTTTCTACCTTAGTAAATCTTTTTCAAATGGCCAGCACAAAGTTTACAAAATTTTGGAGGAATAGAGGATATTTTAAAGTTTAAGAAAGGGCCAGATGTAGTGGTGGGCATCACTAATCCAGCAGTTAAATAAAAAGCAGGGGCAGGTGAAGGTCTGTGGATTTGAGGATAGCCTGGTCTACACAGCCAGTTCTAGGCAAGCCCAGGCTGCATAGTGAAACCCTGTCTCAAAATAAAGTTTGACAAAGGTTGGTATATTTTAACATGAAAGAATTACAAAATGGGGCAGTGAGGGGAACAATTAAGAGCACTGTTCCAGGAAATCCAACACCAAATGAGGGAAGAACTGGAAAAGATAACATGCTCTGGCCTCTGCAGCCACACATAATTAAAAATAGTAACAACAAAAAAAATGTATACAAAAGTTTCATTGATACAATTTCAGATCCAGCATCACAGTGAACCCTTAAAAAAACTGTTCATTTGCTGAGCTTTAGTCTGGTAATAAAGAAGACTAAGACATTTATTCCAAAAATAAATTTTGGTTTTAATTTGGAAACTTTCCTGCTCTCCTTGCAAAGCCAAGGCTCCCCATATGTTTCAACTACAGCAACACATCTTCACACTAGAATTCACAGCAGATGTGAATACCCAGCTGTGCATCAATCCGGAGATTAAAGGATTTGCAAAAACATAAAACAATGTAGATCTAAATACATTTCTTAGAAAACGCTTTTATTTAATAAAATATGATTTGTGTTATTATGTTATACATGGAGTTTTTTAAAATGTGAATTGTAAATTTTTACACTTTTAGAAACTGATGCAGTAAATACCAAAACTACATAGCCCACATTTTTTTTAAAAAGCTCTTTCTGGCTAACGAACTCAGGTTGTAATGAATGGGAATGTACATGCCTGAGGACTTCTGGGTATAAAACCCTATTCTGTCTTAGCAATTCCAGTTATCATTTCTCTGTCAAAGTCAGTTTACTGGAGAAAAGGGAAACTGCCTCATTAAGCCACCAAGGGTCCAGATTTTAACTTGACCTAAATCTTCCATTTATGCTGAGGTAGGAATATGTATTAGGTACCCCACCCCCAAAATGTACTTAATTGAATAGGTACTAGTTTTAAAAACATAAATATAAGCACATAAAAGACATAGTTTTTATTAAACATATGGCATATAACTCTGAGCCATCAGAGAAATGAAAATAAACTTATCTAAGACCACACCTCTGTTTATGGAGTTCTCTGCAGATATACCCATAATTTAGTAATTATACTGAAAATGAGTGTTTTTAGTCATTGTGCATTGCTCAAATATTTTACTGAGTTCTGCATTATATACCTGCCATTGTCCGATGCCAATACATTAAAAATAGGTGAGAGAGATGACTCAGCAGTTAAGAGCCCTTCTTGATCTTACAGAGGACTAGGGTTCAGTTCCAAGCATCTCCAATACAATTTACAACCATCCCTAGCTACAGTTCCAGGGGATCTGGAGTACCAGGCATGTGCATGGTGCACACTGTTATAAAATATGATGATGCCATGGTAAGAGGACTCCATGGCAGGCCCAGCCAAGATAACCCCTGAAAAATTATGCCATGCAACAAGGAAGGTTATTGGGAGTGGGAGAGGAGAGCCTAGAGAAGGTGTAGAAACAGCAAGTAAGCCATGTAAACAGGCAGATGGAATGGCATAGAGCCATGAGTGTGAGGGTAGAGAAGGACAGAAAGAGCGAGAGTGAGCATAGCAGAAACAGAGAGGGGGAGAGAGAGGGAGAGAGAGAGAGAGGGAGAGGGAGAGGGAGAGGGAGACGGAGACGGAGAGGGAGAGGGGGAGAGAGGGAGAGGGGGAGAGGGGGGGAGAGAGAGAGAGAGAGAGAGAGAGAGAGAGAGAGAGAGAGAGAGAGAGAGAGAGAGAGAGAGAGAGAGAGAGCGCACGCACAAGCAAGCCAAAGTGCACACTGGGGGGAGGGGGAAGATTTGTGCATCTGGTGGTGGCAGCAGGTGATGATGCAAATAATTGCTAGGTCCCTGAGGGCAGGACAGCATAATCACTTGTATGCTAACACACATATACACATGCAAGCAAAAAAACACATGCGTGTAAAGTGAAAAATATATTGGAGGCAATTGTTGTAGCACACACCTTTAACCCCAGCAACCAGATGACAGAAATGATTTTTAGAGTTCAAGGCCAGCTTGGTTTACATAGTGAGTTCCAGGACGAGGGCTGATTTGAGACCCTGTTTGACAGACAGACAGACAGACAGACAGACAGACAGACAGACAGACAGAC
>OU015751.1:62469834-62500185 GCA_907169655.1 Acomys percivali | reverse complement strand
GACAGACAGACAGACAGACAGACAGACAGACAGACAGACAGACAGACAGACAATGATAGATAGATAGATAGATAGATAGACAGACAGACAGACAGACAGACAGACAGACAGACAGGGATGGATAATAAGAAAAGGGAAAACAGAGGGACAAATATGAACAAATCACAATGACATGTCACAAAAATTGTCACCGAAAACTTATTCTATGTGCTAAGAAAAAATAACTAAAAAGCATACATTTAAAAGAAAGAGGAGTTGGAAAAGGAAAGAAGAGAAGGAGGGAGCGAGGGAGGGAAGAAGGAAGGGAGTGGCAGCCACACTGCCACTAAAGAGACTAGGCCTTGTAGCCACATTCTCCACTGCATCCTATTCCATGACAGCTTCTACTGTCAGAGTAGGCTGGAAGAAGAAGCACAGCTTCTCTGCTGCTGGGATCCAATTACCAAGACTCATCAGCTAGCCTTTCCTCTGCAGCTGTGACTCTAAAGCTGAACTCTTCCATAGGCTTTGCTTCCCAAAGAGATCATGTTCAAGGCTACAAAGGAGTGTAGATTTCTTTACAACACAACCTGGGCACCCCAAAATGAAATTTAGCATATACTGAACCAGGTAGTGATACAGAAACAAAAGTAAAGATAGTGGTTAAGAAACAAATGTCAAAATCTTTTCAGCCAGTTTACCATGCTGCAGATACAATTTAGAAGGTACAATCTCTATACCAGCCATTGAATACTCTAAAAAGTCAACAAAGAGATGAAGAAACCAGAGGCCTAAGTTTCTAAGAAGGTCAAAGGCAGAGTCTATACATACTCACTGCTACTGGTAACTAACTACACCAAAAACTGTGCATAAATTAGAAAATAGCCAAACATAAGATGGCAGGGCTTTCCTTTTTTCTAAATCCCTATACATAAGCCATTATCACCATAGGCCACTGGGAAGCCTCAACAGAGACAGGACTGTATGTAAGCTGAGCCCTCCCACCTGCATCCAAGGTAGGAAACCACCCACCTTCCAGTACTGACACTAGTCTAGTCAATAAACTCTCTACCTTGACAACTGCTTCCTCCTCAACTTCCCAGAAGCCTAGCAGTATTTTAAGAATAGATCACACAAACAGTAGCTTGGGGTACCTATAATTTACCCCAATAAAAATTCTTATTTACATCTCTACAAAACATGATGGTTTAAGAGAAGCAATCTTCTAAGCACGAAGTACTCAAATCCACATCCTTTGGCAGCAGTTTCTAAGTGGCTAGGACCAAGCTGACAGGACTCATCTCATAGTTCTAGTGAGACAACTCAAAACTCAAGCACAATGGAGGGCCTCTTGGGAGTCACTGCACCCATCCAGCTCTTCTTCTCAGCTCAGAGGATCAGAGAGTGCTTCTCTGTATAATCTGCAAATGGCCAGTGTCCATTCTTCTCTGCGTCTCTGTCTGTCCAAAGTTTGCTCGTTTTATCAAAACACTATCTACAAGGAAGTGAGCTTGCTCTGATGACTCAGTTTGAGCTGAGTACAACTCAACAGAGTCTGTTCCCAACAAGATGTCATTCACAGTACTGAAGGAATGGGGTTTGCAGGCTTGTATAATGAAAGAACTTTTTAGTGACAGTTTTTAACTTTCAATTTCCCTACAAATCAACAAGCTTAGTATAGTAGGGTCTAGTTCAGATGTCCAAATTGAAAAGAAGTAAGGCCAGCGCCTTGCAACTCCTGATCAGAAAGCACACAACTGTGAGGGTCTGATCCCCATCTAAGCAGACTGAGGCTTCAACGAGTGGCAACTAACATTCCACTTGTCACTCAACAACAAAAGCTCAGCCCTACTACCAATTTGAAATTCTTTTAAAGATAAAACAAACAAGAAATTAGGTTAAATTTGTTATAAAAGAACACTTTCAATAAGATAAAAACTATTGACGATTACTTTTTATCTCTTCATGGTGCAGCACTGTACTCTGTGAACTCAGCAGAACATGCAGCAGTAATCTAGACACATCAAGATGTAGGAGGAAGAGCCTGTCAGATTATTCTGCACATCACCTGTGTTCTACTAGCCTGCTCCCTTCAGATCATTCTTTTCCCTTCCCTTCCCACCAACAGTCCTTTTCTAGTGTCCAGGGTTCTACAAGTGCTAGTGATCTAAAAGGAGACAGAATAATGGGGCAGGAGGCTGAAATGGCAAGAGGAACAGGAGGGTATGGCCGACCGGGATGTAGGGAAGGATAACACTGTAACCTGTACACTGACAAGTTAAGTTTTACAAAGGCTAATGAATGTAGATAGACAATGACTGTCAAACTTTAATGTGTCTATAAATATGTACTGTAAAGCCCTGTGGGCCCATGATCGGGCCCCATTCAAAAAAAATTAACGTAATATTCAGTGTTAAGCATCAATGCCTTAGTATACATTATGATGTAAAGGTTGGCATACACAACTCTGATCCCAGGATGTAGGAAGGAGATTTCAATTATCATTAGCTACACAGTGAGTATGAGTTACATGAGATCTTGCCTTAAGACAAAAGCAGCAGAAAACAAACAACAACAGTTACTATGATCCCAGGACGGAGCAGGAGTATCTTAGGCCAAACACCTAAGAAAATAAATAATAACAAGGATTTAAAAATCTCAATTCAGATTATTCAAGAAAATCCATGAAATATTGGGCTGATGGTAATGCTTAAGTTTAAAGGGAGAAGCGGATGGAAGTGCCAAAGGGGCACATCAACCAACTTGAGGCCAAGTAAGTATCAATACAGAAAAACATTTGCAGTTTACAACTTCCCTGTGCCCACAAAGGAAAACAATCTTCCAAGCTGTTTTCCTGCAAAGCATGCTATATTTTTGGCTGATAATTCTTGGCTTTTTAGTAGTTCACTTACACAAACTGCTCTCTTATCTCTTCTCAGATCTTGGCCAAACTGTTTTACTTGATTATAATTCAATTTATGAAGTTAAGTTCATGGCCCCGTCAGTATTTCCTGCCGTATAGCTTTGGTGTGTGGTCAGACTACAGGAGCTGGAGATAACCAACTGCCTTGCTGGAAGTTTCCCTTAAAAAACAATGACCAAATTTAAGAAGCCAAAGTGCCTAAAATAAAACTTTTAACATTTTGTTCATTCATTAGCTGGTCGTAGCCCCATACCTCCTCTCCGCCCAGTCCCACCCTCTCCGCCCGAACCCCGCTTCCCCAGCCACTACTCCTCAAAAAATGAGAGCCACTCTTCTCACCAACCTCAGCTCACCAAGACCTAATCAGGACTAGCCTGTCCTCTTGTCCTGTGGCCTAGGAAAGCAGTCCTGCCAGGAGAAGGTAATCAAACAGCTGGGAGCAGAGTCCATGTCAGAGACAGCCCCAACAGCATTACTAGAGGACCCACACGAAGTCTGAGCTGCCCATCAACCACATCTGTGTAGAGGGCCTAGATCCAATCCATGCATGGTCGTTGGTTGGTGCTTTAGTCTCAAAAAGCCCCTCTGGGACCTTGTTAGTTGACTCTTGGTTTTCTTGTGGAACTCCTGTCTCCTCCAGGTCCTTCTGTCCTACCCCTCTCCCCCACTTTTCCATAAGACTTCCTAAGGATCACACAACCTTCGGCTGTAAGTCTCAGCATGTTTCAAAGTGCTGTTGAGTGTAGCCTTTCAGAGGATGAAGCTGCTACGCTCTTTTCTGCAACCATAGCAGAATATGTTAACAGTGACAGGGGTTGGCTCTCTCTCATGGTGTGGGTCTTGGGTTGGGTCAGGTGTTAGTTAGACATTCCCTAAATCTCTTCCCTATCTGCTCTAACTTTATCCCTGCACATCTTGTAGGCAGGGTAGGTTGGTGTTCCCTTCCTTCTATTAGGAGTCTTGTCTAGTTAGAGGATGTCCTCAGTCTCTCTGGCCACTGCTACTTGGAGTCTCCGCTAGTCTACAACCTCATATCCACCCAGGATCATGCCCTGATGTAGATGTCTAGCTTGTCACAGCGATGCCCCCATACAGTTCCTCTTTTCTCTACAGGCATTCTGTCCACCTGGCCCTGTTCTCCCCAGGTCTGATCTACACCCTCATATCTTTTTGCGCTCCCTCTCCTATCTTGTTCTCTCTCTTTATCCACTAATGCTTTCTATCCTAGTTCCCCTCCTGAGTGAGATATAAGTATCCTATTACTTAACTTTTTTAGGTCTGGGCATTTATGCTAACCTTGTACTATATGCCTAAAATCCACTTATAAGCAGCCCTGTATGTCTTTCTGAGTCTGGGTTACCTCATTCAAGATGATCTTTTCCAGTTCCATCTATTTGCCTGCAAATTTATGATTCCCTTGTTTATAACAGATGAGTAGTATTCCATTGTGTAAATATACCACAGTTAATCTATTCTTCAGTTGAGGGACATCTAGATTGTTTCCAGAGTGTGATTAGTAAAAATAAAGCTGCTATGAACATAGATGAGCACCTGTCCCTGTTGTATGGTGGAGCATCTTTTGGGCATATACCCAGGAGTGGTATAGCTGGGTCTTGAGGTAGAGCTAATCCCACTTTTCTGAGAAAGCCCCAGACTGATGTCCAAAATGGTTGTACAAGTTTGTACTCCTACCAGCAGTGGAGGCATGTTCCCCTTTTGCCACATCCTAGCCAAGATGAGTTGATCTTACTATTCTGACAGGTGTAAGAAGGACTCTCAGAGTCATTTTGATTTGTATTTCCCTGGTGACAAAGGACACTGAGCATTACTTTAAGTGCTTCTCAGCCACTAGAAATTCCCCTGTTGAGAATTCTGTTTAGTTCTGTACCTTATTTTTTAGTTAGGTTATTTACTTTCATGGTGTTTAAATCGTTGAATGCTTTATATATTTTGCATATTAATCATTTGTCAAATGTAGGATTGGTGAAGATCTTTTTCTCAGTCTGTAGACTGCCATTATGTACTATTGACAGTGTTCTTTTCCTTACACGAGTTTTTCAGTTTCAAGAGGTCCCATTTATTAATTATTGAAGATGCTGTCTTTTTTCCATTGTATAGTTTTGGCTCTTTTGTCAAAATTGAAGTGTACATAGGTCTGTCAGTTTATTTCTGGGTCATTAATTCAATTCCATTGATCACCTATTGTATTTCTATGCTAGTGCCATGCAGTTTTTATTACTATTGCTCTGTAGTATAGCTTGAAGTCAGGGCTGGAGATACTTTCAGAAATTCTTTTATTGTATAGGATTGTTTTAGGTATCCTAGGTGTACTGTTTTTCATATGAAGTTTAGAATTGTTCTTTCAAGGTTTGTAAAAACTTGTGTTGGTAGTTTTATGAGGATCATGTTAACTCTGTAGGTTGCTTACGGTAAGATGGCGTGCATGTGCGTGTGCGGGTGCATGTGTGTTTTAAAAGCTTAATGCGCTAGGGCTTGTTTGTTTCACTAGAAGCTGTGAAGATATCAACCCTCTAAGCTATTTTGCTATCTCCCAGCTACACATCCCATGCTAGTTGCAAGGAAGTTATCCTGTCTGAACTGAATCTGCTATGTCATTCTGTCCTCATGGCCATGTGCTCATGGTCCACTCTACCCCATCATGACTTCCTTCCCTCCAGCTTTCTCTCTTCCTGCTACATCTTCTGCCTACTCTCCCCATGCCTTGTGGTCTCCCGACCCCAAGCCCTAGACCTTCCACTCTACTTACCTCTCTTCTGCCCAGCCCAGGCTGTCAGCAACTTTGTTAGCCTATCAAGGATAATTGGTGAGTGAAGATACACAGCACCACTTGGTGTACATGAGAAATGTGCTCATCTGGGGTATAACAGATTTGGGGGGCAGTAATTAACACCTGAATACATAGCACCACACCAACCCCCAACACATAGGTCTTGTAAAACAAATGCTGACATATGTTCTTAAGAACAATGCATTAAGAAAAATAAGGAACAGGCTGAAACATATGCTAAAGTTTTGGCCAAGAGAATGGAGGAAGCCAAGTAAAATGCTGGGCACAAACTGCTAAAATACATAGGCTGTCCTAGCTGAGAACTTGTACTTCTGAATTCAGACAAAAATAAGAGTCCTTAAGAGTAACAAATAAATGATTACACCTTGAAAAAAATAAATGTAATATAGCATATACATAGATGACAGACAGTAGTAACACAGGATTATCTGAAGAGGAAGAAAAGGCTTTTGATGCATTTTAGCATTTTTTCCATGAGAAAAAATACCTGAAATTAGAAAATGACAATCCTTCAAATTCATAAGGTTATACAATAATGCTGTAGTAAACCTTATAATAGAGAAAACACCAAGTTTTCTCTAAAATTGGCAACCAACATATATACTTTCACCACATTTAGTAAACTTTAGAGAAATAAGCCAAAAGAAAAAAATAGTGACATATAGGAAAAATATTTGTGTATATGTACATGCATGTTGTGCATCTCTTTCTCTGAGGGGGGTGAGGGAAAGGGAGAGAGGGAGAGAGGGGGAGAGAGAAACAGAGCCATTATATACTATTAGAAGATTCTTAGGTCCAGTAAATTATTTCAGAAAACCAGAGTACAAAAATCAGTAATTTTCTATTTAACCAATGATAAATATACTAAAAAGGAAATGGATGAAATAATTCCATTTACAGTAGTTCTCAAAGTACCTTAGAAATAAGTACACATAACCATGAAAGTGATAGAGCTCTATAGTCAAACTTTCAAACCAGTTGAAACTCCTAGAGGACTGAAATACATACCTCCCTCTTGGATCAGCAACATCAGTAATAGGAAGATGCCTATATTACTGAAAGGGATACACAGATTCGTTGTTACCCTGTCAACATTCTAATGATATTCTTCACAGAAATAGTGCTTCATCATCATGGTATCATCCATACATATGTCACTGATCGTCATTCTCATTTTTTTTTTTCTGATTGCTCACTGCTCTTTCCCAACAGCAACTGGTTCCTCCTTATGTATGTGTTGTAAGGTGTTATTGTGGGTGCTGTCTGAATGTATGGCCATTTTTACTATGTTATTCCTACCAATCCACAAGCATGCAAAATCTTTTCATCATCTGATATCTTCTTCAATTTATTTCTTCAGAGATTTGAACTTCTTATCATACAGATCTTTCACTTGTTTGGTTACACTAAGACGAAGGTACTTTATATTATTTGTGGTTATTGTGAAGGGTGTTGTGTCCATAATTTCTTCCTCAGCCCATTTGCCATATGTATATAAGAGGGCTACTGGTTTTTTGTTTGTTTGTTTGTTTTTTAATCTTGTATCCCGCCATTTTGCTGAAGGTGTTTATCGGGTATAGGAGTTCTCTGGTGGAATTTTAGGGGCCACTTATGTATACTATGATATCAACTGTGAACAGTGATCCTTTGACTTCTTCCTTTCTAATTTGTGTCCCTTGATCTCCTTTAGTTCTAGTTTTATTGCTCTAGCTAGAACTTCTAGTACTGTATTAAAGAAATATGGAGAAAGTAGGCAGTATTTTCGTGTCCCAGATTTTCTCTCCATTTAATTTGATGTTGGCTATCGCCTTGTTGTATATAGCCTTTATTGTGTATAGGTATGGGCCTTGTATCCCTGATCTCTCCAAGACTTTCATCATGAAGGAGTGTTGTATTTTGTCAAAGGCTTTTTCTGCATCTAATAGATGACTGTGATTTTTTTCATTCAGTTTGTTTATATGGTGGATTATACTGAGGGATTTTCATATGCTGACTTATCCCTGCATCCCTGGAATGAAGTCTACTTGATCATGGTGGATGATGTATTTTATGTATTCTTAGATTTGTTTTGTAAGTATTTTATTAGCATTTTTACATAAATGTGCATTAGTGAAACTGGTCTAAAAGTCTCTTTCCTTATTGAGACTTTGTGTGGTTTAGGTATCAGGGTGACTGTGGCCTCATGAGTTAGGCAATGTTCCTTCTGTTTCTATTTTGTGGAATAGTTTCAGGAGTGTTGGTATTAGCTTGTCTTTGAATGTCTGCTAAAAGTCGGCACTAGAACAATCTGGGACTGACCTTTTTTAAGTTGGGATATTTATGATGACTGCTTCAATTTCCTTAGGGTTTATAGGACTGTTTAAACTGTTTACCTGACCTTAAGTCAACTTTGATAGATGAATCTATCAAGAAAATAGGTCATTTCATTTAGATTTTTCTAATTTTGTGGGATACAGGCTTTTGAAGTAAGACCTAATGATTCTTTCGATTTCCTCGGTATTTGTTATGTCCCCCTTTTCTGATTTTGTTGATTTCGGTACTGTCTCTCTACCATTTAGTTAGATTGGCTAGTGGGTTTGTTAATCGTGCTGATTTTCTCAAAGAACCAGCTCTTGCTTTTTCATATTGCTCTTTGTTTCTAATTTATTGATTTCAGCCCCGAGCTTAATTATTTCCTGTCATTTCTTTCTGGTATGTTTGCTTCTTTTTGTTTTAGAGCTTTCAAGTGTACTGTTAAGTTGCTAGTGTGGGATCTCTCCAGTTTCTTTATGAAGGCACTTACTGCTATGAACATTTCTCTTAACACTACTTTCATCGTGCCTCAAAAGTTTAGGTATGTTGTGTCTTCTTTTTCATTGAATTCTAGAAAGTCTTTCATTTCCATCTTTATTTCATGCTTGAACCCAGTGGTCATTGAGTAGGGAGTAATTCGGTTTCAATGACTTTGTAGGTTTCTGTTGTTTCGTTCCAGTTTTAATCTATGGTAGTCTGATAAAAATGGAATAGTTCACATTTCTTTGTCTCTATTAAGGTTTTCTTTGTGACCGACAATATGGTTAATTTTTGAGAAGGTTCCATGTGATGTGGAGAAGAATGTATATTTTTCTGTGTTTGGGTGAAAAGTTCTGTAGACATGTATTTGGTCCACCTGTAGATTCATTATTTCTTTATTAAGTTTCTGTTTCAATAATCTGTCCACTGGTGAGAGTGGGTTGTTGAAGTCTCCCACAATTAATGTGTGGGAATAGATGAGAGATCTAAGTTTTAATGATGTTTCTTTTATAAACATGGGTGCCTTTGTATTTGGGGCATAAATGTTCAGGATTGAGATGTTTACTTGGTGTATTGTTTTTTTCCTTTGATGAGAACGTAGTGTTCTTTCCCATCTCTTTTCATTAATTTTGGTGGATAGTCTATTTTATTAGATCTTAGTATGGCTACTCCAGCTTGCTTCTTGGATCAGTTTGCTGGAAAACCTTTCTCCAGCCCTTTACTCTAAGGTAACGTCTATATTTGTTGCTGAGATATGTTTCTTTTATTTGTTTGTTTATTTGTTTTTGTTTTTGTAGACAGGGTTTCTCTGTGTAGCCTTGGCTGTCCTGGACTTGCTTTGTAGACCAGGCTGACCTCGGCCTCACAGCAATCCACGTGCCTCTGCCTCCTGAGTGCTGAGATTAAAGGTGTGCGCCACCACCGCCCGGCCTGTGTGCAGCAGAATGTTGGATCCTGTTTACACATCCATTTTGTTAGCCTATGTCTTTTTAATGGAGAGTGGAGTCTATTGATGTTGAGAGATATTAGTGACCAATGATTGTTAGTTCCTTTTATTGTGATATTGGTGGTGATAGTGTGATTGTGTGTTTGTCTTCTTTCTGTCTTGCTGTTGTGATGTTATCTATATCCTTGGGTAGCTGACCTCATTGGGTTGGAATTTTCCTTCCAGTATCTTCTATAGGGCTGTGTTGGTGCATAGATATTGTTTAAATTTGGTTTTGTCATGGAATATCTTGTTTTCTCCACCTATGGTGATTGAAAGCTTTGCTGGATAGTCTTGTCTTGCAATGGTGGTCTCTAGCGTCTCCATGACATCTGCCCAGACCCTTCTTGCTTTCATAGTCTCTGCAGAGAAGTCAAGTATGATTCTGCTTTTATAAATTACTTGGCCGTTTTCCCTTGATGCTTTTTTTTTCCCCTTTGTTCTGTATATTTAGTGTTTTGAATATTATGTAGCGGGTAGAATTTCTGTCTTGGTCTAGTCTATTTGGTGTTTGTAAGCCTCTTGTATATTTAAATGCATCTTTTTCTTTAGGTTGGGGAAATTTTCTTCTATGATTTTCTTGAAAATATGTTCTGGTCCTTGGAGCTTGGAGCCTTCTTTTTCTTCTATTCCTATTATTCTTAGGATTTGCCTTTTCATGGTGTCCATGATTATGTGGATGTTTTGTGTCAGGAATTTTTTTTAATTTACTCTTTTCTTTGACAGATGTATCAATTTCTTCTACTACATTTTCTGTGCCTGAGATTCTCTCCTCCACCTCTTGTATTCTGTTGGTGATGCTTAGTTCTGTGATTCCTTTTCTCTTCTCTTAAGTTTTCTATCTCCAGGATTTTCTTGGTTTGTGTTTTCTTTATTGATTTTATTTCCATTTTTAGGTTGAACCATTTTATTCATTTCCTTCACCTGTTTGATTGCACTTTCCTGTATGTCTTTGATTGCCTCTATGTGTTTGACTGTATGTATTTCTTTTAGGGATTTTGTTTCCACCTTAAAAGCCTCTATTTGTTAAAACTGTATTTTCCTGAATTTCTTTGAGGGATTCTGTTTCCTCTTTAAAGGCTTCTATTTATTTAATTGTATTTTCCTGTATTTTGTTGAGGGATTTGTTAGTTTCCTCTTTAAATGCTTCTAACATCTTCATTTCCTTGTGTTTCCACAGCATTGTAATATCCGGTGATTGGGGAGGGCAGGTTCCTGTTGAAGCCATGTTGATTGTGTTCTTATGCTGGCCTTTAGCTATCTGGTTGTCAGTGCCCTTGGCTGTTTGTTCCCAGAACCTCCTGGGTTTCTTGGGCCTCTGTAATCCAGTGAGGTCCTGCATGTCTCAAGACACCTAGTAGATCTGAATCAAAGGATGGGTCTGCAAGTCTCTGGAGTCCAGAGGCCCATTCAAGATGGTGGGGAAAGTTCAGAGGAACAAGAACAGGGCATTTCTAAGTCAGTCACAGAGTTTCTAGCTGAGTAGATGCTGGGACTCTGTTGTCTCTACTGTCCGGTAGGTCTTCCCTGGGGGACCAGTGGCACAGTGGATTGGATATTGGGGTATAGTGGATATAAACATGATTTTGTTTTGATCCCAGTGTGGGACGGGGAACAGACTTGTGAGAGAACAAGTGATGTTTATTCACTTAGAAGTCAAACTACTGCATGGGAGGTGGGGGAGGGGATTGCTTGGTTTTTGCCAGCTGAAACACATCCTAGTACACACTCTGAGAGGAAATATATATATGAGCCGACAACAAGTGGCTGGAGCTTTTGGGGGTCTTGGTATTGTTTGGCTATTCACTGCTCTAAGAAAGACCGCTCCAGGAAATGTTTCAAGGCTTTTGGCCCTGGGTTCCGGATGCTCCAGGTTCTAGCAAGTACTTTGGTGTAATTGGTGCTGAAATCCTGCCAACTACGCCAGGGGAATTGTTCCCAGGAACTGAATTCAACAAGGTCTAATTCTCCTGTTCCACAAATCTCCTTTTTCTCCTATCTAGGGAGGTGGGTCGGAAGGGAGGTATAAGCATTTAAAGAACTCTAAATAAAGCAGGTTTGGAAAACATACATTGGGGTGCTGTCTTTTGTATCCAGGTGCTGTCCTCGGAGTAGGAGGGGGAATTTGAGGCCTGGTTGGTGTATTGGAATGCTCCTGAAATTGCAGAAAACATCAGGTGGGCACTGTGTGCCCTGACCGTGTGTGCAACTCTTGGACTTGGGAGACAGCGTGGAACCTAGAATGGAGCATCTCCAGCTTCCAGGATGTCCCGTCCCTTCCAGGAATCATCAACATCAGCGT
The DNA here is from genome assembly GCA_907169655.1 of Acomys percivali. Taxonomy (NCBI): domain Eukaryota; kingdom Metazoa; phylum Chordata; class Mammalia; order Rodentia; family Muridae; genus Acomys; species Acomys percivali. The sequence continues at coordinate 62,488,415 of OU015751.1, read as the reverse complement.
TTTGGAGTCAGTTGCCAGGTTACCCACCAAATCCACAGTTTCTAACTTTCTGCCACTCAGATATGTTACTCTGTGGCCACCATCTTGGATAATCCTCCCAAAATAAAACTTTTTAGTAACTTTTAAAGGTTTATGAACAGCATGAGGTGGAGCAGTGCAGAAAGCTAACTCTCAAGCCCACCTATTCTAGGTAGACACTGTACTTCTGAACATTACACCCTTAACTAGTACTCAAAACTTTTGTAAAGAGGTTAATTTGCTTATATAGTTGACTAAAACTGGAAAACAAGTTGAGAATGGTGAAAAGCAGCTAATGAATGAAGAGATAAAAACATTTTGTGTCAACTTCATTTGTTTAAAAGCTCACTATGTGTGGTACTAATTATTTCAATCAAGTAACACATCAGGTTGTGGCAGGAGTGGAGGCTCACACCTTTAGTCCCAGCATTTGCGAAGCAGAGACAGGTGGCTCTCTGTCAGCTCTAGGCCAGCCTGGCCTACATAGTGAGCTCAGGACAACCAGAGCTATGTGGTGAGACCAGATCTCAAAATGAAACAACAAACATCAAGCTGTATGGTATGATGGAGTTCTAGGCTTAGTCAAGTCTCTGCCTAGGTTGCAATTGTGGAAAATGAGGGCAAGAATTAATATATAACACTTCTCCTTTCTTCATTTCCCTATTTGAGTTATTGACATTGAACCAGGGTCCAAAAGTACTCGCAGGAAAATTATAGAAATAATAACTGATAAGTTTTAAATAATCTTCACCACTGAAGACAATTACCTCCATTTCCCTCACTGTTGATCTTCCAATCAACATGATCCTAGGTATATGTATAGGGAAAATACAGCATGTCTATGTGGAAAGGCAACCTTGGTGTCTTGGGAGGAGAGATAAGGAAAATTTCTGTCATTCCAAAAGGATCCTCTGAGTGATTAGCTAAGGAGAAGCAGTCAAAGGGGGAGGTCTGTTAGTGGCAAAATTCAACCAGAGGTATTAGGCACCCTGATAACTGCCAGTGAGTGTCAAGGACATCACTGCAGTCATGCAGGATGAAAACGACACAACCATGGCCTGAAACTATTATACACCTGGCCATCCAATGCCAGTCAGACCTGTACTTTCAGCATGGCACCTCTTAGAGCTGGTACTAAGTACTACTACTAGTTAAGTAAGTACTTAGAACTGTTTTCCAACTCAGTTATTGAAGAAATGACAAGATGTTAAATTAAGTAATTGTTTGCTTTTATTTTAAAATTTCGTAAGTAGACAACTAACTATGCCTCTGACATTTCAGTGTTAAAGATGCCATTTTTTCTGGCTAAATCTCAAAAAATGGAATGTAACTTTACTTTCTGACAAGGCTAAATGAAAAAGCCTTCCCTCCCTCCTTTCATTATTTTCTTCCTCTTTTGGGTGACATTTTGTGGTGGGTTTTTTTTTTTTTTTTTTTTTTTTTTTCCTCTACTTCAAGAAATTACACTTCTGTTTGCAAGAGACCAGCAAGGATCTGAGGTTGCTCTGGCACTAGTTATTTTCTACCTTCTGTTCCTAAATGTAACTGACTGATTACAACCAACCCACAGTCCAGGATCTGACACACTTAACTACAGTTTAAACTGAAGATGAGCCATCTGCCCTTCTTATTCCTCACACTTATGCCAGGTTCTTACCTCAGAACTCAAAATCTCCACAGGTATGAGAACTAACAAGCTTATATAGCAGGAACTTATCACAATTCACCCAGGAAATAATTCACCTAGGAAATCTAGCAGACATGGACATAATCAACGGGGGGGAAGGGGGGCAATGGGGGGACACTGTTTCCAACCAGGCTAGGCTGGGGGTAGAGAATGGAGATACAGCTGTGGAACATGGTGTATCAGCTAGATACTCAGAAGAGAATGAAAGCATTGTGACCAAACCAGTTATTTTAAACAATTAATAGATTTTAATCAAATCTGTTAAAAGAATATTTTTAAAGCTCATTTTAATGCAAATTACCTAACTTGATTTTAAAATAACTTGGCATACAAATAATTCATGTCTTAGTCAAAAGAATATTTCACCCTGGCAATACATGGTATCTAAAGCAATATTTACAATCACTAATAGAAGTTTTCCCAGTTAAAAAATAATAATAATAAAAGCAAAATAAAACTACCATGGTAGAATTGAAATAGTGACCCTGGGATAGAATCTCTGGAACAAAACTTTCACTTATACTAAATGGATTTTTAATTATAGTCATAGCAAGTTGATTAAATGCCATCACATTTAATGTTAATTATTAGGGAGGGCTCCAGTCCATAAGTAGCTGCCTCAGCACCTTCTCTATCTGTCCTCTCTCTCCCAGTACCACTTCATACACTTAAACATTAAGATATTATGTAGTTTTAGCATATGTGAATGTATGCATGTGCAGGCAATCCTCAGATGTCAGTCTTCTTACACCCTCTTTGAGACAAAGGTTCTTTGTTGTTGGCTGATGCACATGGCAGGCTAAGTGGTCTGTGCACTTCCAGGGAATTGTCTGTCTCTACCTTCATCTCACTATAGGAGCAGTGGGATTTTCATATGGGCTCTAGGGATCCAAATTCAGATTTTGAATGAGTCAACTTCCCAGTTAAAAACATTTAATTATAAAAATGAACAGACTGGATGTTATACACAACACTGTCTCTAAAGAGTGTAATACAACCCCTATACAAACTAAAGATGACCTTTAGGTCAAATCTGCCCTGGAAGAAGTCAGCTATACAGAGATCAGCTCCTGGCTAAATTGCCTACTTCAGAGAGATGGTGGGGAATAAACCCAGGGTCTCATCCATGCTAGGCAAGTTACTAGATTGCAATCCCAAGCCCATGGCTCCCACTGCAGGAGTAAGCACACATATTTAATTCTACTTCCAAACCAAAACACTTGGCTTAGATATAGACAGTTTATCAGAACAAAACAAACAGCTTTGTATAGCTGATCTAACAGTTATAACAGCTGGGAGAAATATGCTTTACATTATTTACTGCAATATATTTGGGGAAAAGATAAAAGGCCAAAAAGTGGCACAATCATGAGCACACTGAGCTAAAATTCTTAGGTAGGCATGGTGCGCAATCTCTGGAGATAAGCAATTCAGGGCAAGCCTTAGTTACTCAGCAAATGTGAGCTGGTCTGGGTCACATGAGAACTTCCTTGCTTTTTTTTTTTTTTTTAAGGTTCTTAGAACATATAATTTCATGTTGTTTACCTTAAGAGAAATGCTTAGCCTCCATCTCACTGGAAACACATATTTCTGAACTACCAAAGAAAAAAAACTTAATAGGAATTGAGGTGATACATGTGCACACGGTACCTAGGAGGCCAGAGTAGGGTACTGGATCCTTTGTAACTGAAATAACAATTGTTTGTGAACCATCATGTGGGTGTGAGAAATTGAACCTGGGTCTGTTGGGGGTTCAGCCAGTGCTCTTAGCCACTAAGCCATCTCTCTAGCCCCAGCATTAAATATGAATTGCACTTATAAAAAAAAAAAAAAAAAACTGAGGTGATGGTATTAACAATTAAACAAATCTCATCTCAATTACAAACTATTCTAATAGTAATATTTGATCTTTAATTCCCATTCATACACAATTCAATGATTGCGTGCACGCGCGAGCGCGCGCGCACACACACACACCATGATAACTTTCCTAAGAAAAAATAAAATTGGACATCCAGGTAATGTATTATTTTAATAGCACAGTGCTCTTTAAAACAAGCACACAAATCTAAATGAATTGTGATTATTTATATTTTAATCCAGCAATTCATTAATTGATTGTTACCTAAAGTCTAAAATGCATTATTTGTGTGTAGCACATGTTCATGGCAGCCAGGGGCCAATGGCTGGAGTTTTCCTTAATTGCTCTCCAGCTTATTTTTTGAGACATTCTCCCATTAAATCTGAAAGCTCAATAATTTGTCTAGAATGATTGGCAAAGAGACCCAGAATCTGCTAGTGACAGATGTGTAGCCGTGGCCAACTTTTTATGTAGCTTCTGAGATCCAAACTCCCACCCTCAAAATTGTGCAGCAAACAGGAAAGTGAGTAAACCCGCTGATCTGGTTTCCCTAAAACGTAGGCTATTTTTAAATTAGAATTTTGTCATCTCAACTTTGATAATAATTTCAGCATAAAAATTCACATAGCATATCTTTCTTGAATAAACTGCCTGAAACTCTTTACAAGTAATAATTTGGTCAAGTGAGACAGTAAGCAGAAAACGAAATCATTTCCTATGATAGCATTTTTAAAAATCTCTTCATCAGTGTCGAACTACTGTACCTTCCTCCAATCTCAGCTACACCTAAGCATGTGGGTATCCCTCCCCTCCAAGTATGTTTCATACAAGGTTTTAGTCTTTCTGCTAGCATTCTGAAAGACAGCAAGCAGCATCCCTTTTCTGCCAAGGAGTCTACAATTCCCTAGTCAGCCTGGAAGAGCAGATGGTAGCACACCATATATACTTTATTTCATTCTTATACAGTAATTTAGCTTATAAATAAAATACAGTAAGATTTTAAAATGTCAACAGCACTATGGTGCAACAATAGCCGCACTGGTGGACAGCATATTACAGATAGTCAGGATATAAGGACAAAGATTTTTCACTCTCTTGGTAGATAAGACAGTCCAAGATTTCATACAACATTAAAGCTACATTATGTTCACTTCTGTAATTTTCCACTTAATATTCTCAGATTGTAATTGACCAGTTTCATTGAACTCTTGAAAATAAAAAGCAGGTAAAAGAGAATAAGTAAGCAAACTACTTAGGCAAGTGTATTTTATCTTTTTACTTTTATTGTTATTTGCAGTTCTACACTTTTTTGTATCCCAACTTATTTAGAGCTAAGAACAGACAGTGTTGTCAGTGAATACTTGAGCTATTACTAAATTTAACCCAGTTGTGATAACTGCATAAAACTTTAACTAACAAATGAATCTGACTTAGACGCCTTCCACTACTAGTCTTTAGTTTTTATAGGATTTCTGAAGAATTTCAGACATATACAAAAATAAAATGCTCACATTTCCTTATATTTATACCAAAATCATGATAGCCATGTGCAAGCCCACACTCAAGCTTCAAGCTAAACCCTAGCTGCTAAACTGAGTCTGGTGTTTCTGTTGCTCAGCTCTCCACTGTAGGAACACAGCAGTGTGTTCTCCAATATCTTTACCACCAGAGGCTATCACCAGAGCATTACCAAGCACTTCACTCCATGTGGGTTCTACTGCACCCCCTCCTTCCTCGTATATTATTCCGCAGCAGTTTGGAAATTCAGCACCTTTCTGACTCCTGTAGCAGCAGTAGCCCACTCCTGGGCCAAGGTCCACTTGCCCTGGTTCCTGGTTGTTTGGGTTTGTCCTAAGGTATTCACAGTGGTCACTTTCTCACAGGTTGCCTAGAAACTGTAGTTGTGTTTGTGAAAGGACTGCTGTGTAGGAGCCACTATTCCTTTTGCCTAATTAAAATGTTCTACTACCTGGAAAACACACATAGTGACACCACAAGTGACATACTTTTATATTTTAAAACCTCAATATTTTGATTAAGTTACTTTCAATTTTAAAAGCCAAGACAAAAGGCCTGCTGGCACATACCTGCAACTCCAATACCTAGGAGGCAAAGGAGCAGGGATTACTATAAATCTGAGCCTAGCCTGGGCTAGAATGAGTTCTATCCCAGCTCAGCCTCAGCTGCATAGCAAGACCCCCTGCTTCAAACCCATTCCTTACTCGGGAGAGAAAGGAAAAAACAACAAAAAACAAAACCAAGCCCAACTAAATCTTGATATGCAATCACTAGAAGCTGGAAATTGTGAGGAAATAACCAGACCAGAGAGCTGCTAACGCAGCATAGCCAAGCAGGCTCCAAAGACTGGTGGGCACCAGACACTGCCAATGGCATGAACTGAGTCTAGATCCCAAGCCTAAGCTTCTTCATTAGCTATTGTAATTTCTGAAATTGAGACTAAAATTTAAGTTAACACTGCAGAGATGATGGGACGCCAAACTACTTAACATACAAACAAAGGGGGTAAGGGTCAACAGCCTCAGATGCTAAGCCTGAGGAGACACCATGAGAGTTATTAGAGAGGCCTTGGCAGGAAGGAGTCAGCCTCAAAGGCATGAGCAGCAAGAGCCAAATGGACATTTCAAGACTGAATGAAAAATACCATTAGACAATATAATGTGCAGAAAAAGACCAGAGAGTAACAGCTCTCCCTAAGAAGTTACAACAAAGTAAAACAAAAAATACTTTAAAGAACAGTTAAAAAAAAAAAAGGAAGAAAAGTAAGTTACATTGAAAATGTTAAAAAAAAAAAAAGGGGGGGTAGGGGTTCAAAGAAACATTTTCTGAAGTAACAGTCTTTTAACGCTCAGTAACATTAGGACAGATCTGAAGACCTCTCACCTGTATACGAACATCCCTAGCACCCCTCCCCAACACTGCAGCCTCAGTCAATGACCACCAGGAATCTTGTACACCTTCAAACATTATTCTGGGAGGAAAGGGTTAAAAGGTACATCCCTTCCTTGAGGTCTAGAAGCAGTTAACAGATGCTAAAACAGGGAGCTAGCAGGCAGAGGAGACATTTTAACTGTAGCCAGTAGTAAAGTTGTCCATTCTTCTGTAAATAACCCCTGATCTGTGCTCCTATAAAAACCCTAATTAAACATATTGGTCACTCCCTCACTCAAAAGAGAGAGAGCATGAAAGAGCAAGAGTGTCAGAGAAAACACATGAAAGTACAGGGACACTACTGACTTGAAGAAAGAAATCAGAAGAAAAAGGGTCTGTAGAAAGTAATGGGGAAGATCAAAATACATTACACACATGAAAATGTCCTACTGAATAATTAATACAATTAAAATTGAAAATTAAGAACAATTTAATAACAGATAATACAAACCACTTGTGCTCTGTAATACACTCTGAACTAAGTAAGTAAGGGCTGTCCCTCTCTGCATGCCAGCATTAGAGTGCTCTGTTTAGTTTCACCAGCTGGAGAGAAGTTGCTAGATAATGCTCATGGACCAGACACTGAACACCACCATTCTTCCTACCCCACAAAAAAGTAAGCCATAATAAAACCACTTAAATAAATTCAATGTTTCCTTGAAGCTGCATGGAATTTTTAAAAGAGTAGAAGTTGAATATATTCCAGCCCACACTGTCAGTGAAAGCCCTCTGTTCTACTAGAGCTGCCCTGTTGAAAGCTCCCTGCCCATTAACAACAACACTCCCCCTGCAGACCCTCAAAAGTCCTTCCTCTGCTGAGCACTATATCCTGGCCCCTCCAGCTAATGGCCCCTGCTCTACCAAAGGCCACACCACCACCTAGAACCCCAGGTAAGCTGCCAGCCAGTGGACCATTCCTGATCTCAGTGCCTGCCCAGGCTACTCTCAACCAATCTTCCTCTCATTACTATATCTTTCCCTCTACTTCTGAGGAGAATCCCTGGGGACAATCAGAGGCCACATTAGCCACCGGAACTTTAGCCCCTCAACTCAGATGCAAACTCCTGCTTGACGAGAGGCTATCCCTGCCACCCAAAGTCCAGGCTCCAACTCAGCTCAAGACTTTCTTCTACTCGACCACAGACACCCCAGCCAGAAGACCAAAGAAGAAACAGACACCAAGCACCTAGATCTATAATCATCCCAAACCAAGCTATCTAGACAGCAGTGTAAGAAAACAATCATCAACAGCCAGGGCAATGTGTCACCACTACTAAAGCTCAGCCATCCTACTACAATAAACCCTGAATGTTCCAACACAGCTGGAGGCAAAGAAAATGACCCTAAAACTAACTTTATAATGATGACAAAGATCCTCAAAGGGGGAAATAAATAAATCCCTTAAACAAACTGAGGAATCCTGTCTGGTTAAGAGGGTGACCTCTTCAGTCTCCACGACCCTGACTACCAGGAAGTTCTCCGCTAGAGTTATCCTTATATCCTCCCAGCAGCCTCCCCTGCCACAGGCTTCCAGCTCGTCGCAGAGATGTCTCTGCCCATGGTTTCTATTCTCTCTGCAGGCCCTCTATCCTCCTGGCCCCCACTCTCCCCACATCTGATCCCCAATCTCATTTCCCACAGAATTCCCTCTCCTATACTGTTCCCTCTCTTCAACCACTTCCACTGTCTATTCTAGTTCCCCTTCTGAGTGAGATATAAGCATCCTCCCTTGGGCCCTTCTTGGATTCTTTTGGTCTATGGAGTATAGCATGGTTATCCTTTACTTTATGGCTAACATCTGCTTATAAGTGAGTACATGCCATGTGTGTCTTTCTGGGTCTGGGTTATCTCACTCAGGATGATCTTTTCTAGTTCCATCCACTTGCCTGCAAATGTCATGATTTCTTTGTTTTTAATAGCTGAGTAGCAGCCCTCTATCTTATAAATGTACATTTTCTTTATCTGTTCTTCACTTGAGGGACATCTAGACTGTTTCCAGATTTTGGCTATTATGAATAAAATTGCTATGAACATAGTTGAACAAATAAATGTCCTTGTTGTATGGTGCAGCATCTTTTGAGTATATGCCGAAGTGTAGTAGAACTGGATCTTGAGGTAGAGCTATTCCTAGCTTTCTGAGAAAGTGCCAGATTGATTTCCAAAGTGGAGCAATGGAGGCATGTTCTCTCCATCCTAGCCAACATGTGCTGTCACTGAGTCTTTAGTCTTAGTCATTCTGACGGGTGTAAGATAGAATCTCAGAGTCGTTTTGATTTGCATTTCTCTGATGACTAATGACATTGTGCATTTCTCTAACTGCTTCTTGGCCACTATAGAGTGGAGGGACGGGAACACCAACCTACCCACAAAAACTTCGACCCAAAACTTACCCTGCCTACAAGATTTGTAGGGATAAAAATAGAGCAGAGACTCACCCTGATGAGACCTGATAGACTGTGATCAAACAGTGGGGGAGGAGCCCCCCCCATCAGAGGTCTAGGGGAGGGGAATAAGGTAGAAGAGGGAGGGTGGAAACTAAAAGAGCAAGGGTCTAACAGTCAGGACGTAATGTGAACAAAGTATAAAAACAACAAATTTAAGAAAAAAGTACTATGACCACATACAATAGTGTACATCTTAGTCTATAATGCAAGTGTTGGGATAGGTTCTCATAAAAAAAATTAAGTATGTTGTTACCATTAAAGCTTTAAAAATAAGGGGGCTGGAGAGATGGCTCATAGGTTAAGAGCACTGTCTGCTCTTCCAGAGGTCCTGAGTTCAATTCCCAGCAACCACATGGTGGCTCACAACCATCTATAGTGTGATATGATGGCCTCTTCTGGCCTGCAGGTGTACACATATACATACTAATAAATAAATAAATAAATGTAAAAAAAAAAGCTTTAAAAAAAAATTAAAAAGAAATTGAGGGAATGGCCAAACAATGCCTGACCCAATCTGAGACCCACCTCATGGAAGAGAGCCAGCCCCTGACTCTATTAATGATACTCTGCTATGCCTGCAGACAGGAGCTTAGCACAGCTGTCCTGAGAGGCTCCAGCCAACAGCTGATGGAAACAGATGCCGAGACTCACAGGCAAACATTGCACGGAATAGGAATAAAGGGAGTCTTGTTGAAGAGTTGGGGTAAGGATAGAAGGACCTGAAGGGAAAGGAACTCCACAAGAAGACTAACAGAGGCAACTAACCTGGGCCCAGGGGAGCTGGCAAAGACTGAAGCACCAACCAAGAATCATACATAGACTGGACGTTGGCCTCCTACACATATGGACCCAATGGGCAGCTTGGTCTTCGTGTGGATCCCCTAGTAAAAGGAGTAGGGGCTATTTCTTGAAAAGGACTCTGTTGCATTCTTTTCCATCACTTCTCCGTGGTGGAGCTGTCTTGCCAGGCCACCAAGGAAGAGGATATGCTCAGTCAGTCCTGCTGTGATTTGATGTGCTGGGGTGGGTTGGTAAGGGTGGGAAATAGGGAGGTTGACCCTTTCCTGAGGGTAGAGAAGGGGGGACGGTGGAAGAGGGAGGAAGGGCGGGACCTGGAGGAGAGGAGAGAGGGGACTACAATTGGAATATAAAGATAATAAATTAATTAATTTTTAAAAATCAAGGAAAAGACTAATCAAAAATTGGATAAAATCAATAAATCCCTAAAAGAAATCCAAGAAACAAACAACTGAAAGACACAGATAAAACTTTTAAAGACTTGAAAATGGAAATAGAAGCAATAAAGAAAACAGAAACTAAGGGCATTCTGGAATGGAAAAATATAGGTAAGGGAACAAAATACAAGAGATAGAATATCAGGAGTTGAAGATATGATAGAAGAAATAGATACATTGGTCAAATAAAAAGTTAAAGCTAAAAAATTCCTGACACAAAATATCCAGGAAATCTGGACCAAACCTAAAGATAATAGGAATAGAGAGGAAGGAAAAGAAAACCAGGTCAAAGGCCAAGAAAAATGTTTCAACAAAATCCTAGAAGAAATGTGTCCTAACTTATAAAAGGACACGCCTATAAAGGTACAAAAAGCTTACAGAAGACCAAATATATTAGACGAGAAAAGAAACTCTCTTTACCACATAACAATCAAAACACTAAACACAGAGAACAAAGAATATTAAAAGCAACAAGGGAAAAGGGTTAAGTAATACATAAAAGGCATACTTACTAGAATTATACCTGACTTCACAACCAAGACATGAAAAGTCAGAAGAAGGGTCTGGACAGATGTCCTGCAGACTCTAGGAGACCATAGAACTACTTTACCCAGCAAAACTTTCAATCACCGTAGATGGAGAAAACAATATAGTCCATAATAAAGTCAAATTTAAATAACCTCTATCTATAAATCTAGCCTTACAGAAGGTACTAGAAGGAAAATCCCAATCCAAGGGGATTAACTACACCCACAAAAGTACAAACAATAAATAATCTCATATCAGCAAAACCCAAGAAGAGACAGAAAGACACACATGCACCACACACACAACAACAACAAGAACAACAACAACAAAAAAACACGAATAATAATCCTGTTGGTCGTTGATATATCTCTCAATATCAATAGACTCAAAGCCCCAACAAAATGTCAGAATAACAGATCAGTGAGAACACAGATCCATTCTGCTGCTGCATGTAAGAAATATACTTCAACATCAAAGATATACATTACCTCAAGGTAAAGGATTAGAAAAAAATTTGTAAAATGGGCCTAAGAAACAAGCTGGTAAAGTGATTTTAACATTAACAGACTTCAACCAAAAGTTAAGAAACTGAAGATACTTCTTAAAGAGAAGGAAAAAAAAAAAAGATTATTTTTCTTTCATTTTTTTAAGATTTATCAATTCATAACATCTATACCCCAAACACAAGGACACCTATGTGTCTAAAGGAAGTAGTACTAAAACTTAAATCACAAATGTATCCTCACACATTGATAGTGGGAGACGTCAATACCCCACTCTCAAGAATGGACAGGACATCCAGACAAAAACAAAACAGAAATACTGGAGCTAACAGACATTATGAACCAAATGGACCTAATGGATAACAACAAAACATTTCACCCAAATGCAAAAGAATAAACATTCTTAGCACCACTCAGAACTTTCTCCAAAATAACCACATACTCAATCACAAAGGAAGTCTGAAATAACTCCCTGCATACTAACAGACCACCATGGATTAAAGCTGGACTTCAACAACAACAGAAACTGCAGAAAGTCTACAAATACATGAAAACTCAACATCTCCCTACTGAATGATTACTGGGCCAGGGCAGTACGTAATTTCTTTCTAGAAATTAAAGACTTCCTAGAATTCAATGAAAATGAATATGCAACATATCCAAACTTATGGGACATAATAAAAGCAGTGCTAAGAGGAAAATTCATAGCACTCAATAGCTGCATAAATAAATGGGAGAAATCTCATACTAGCAACTTAGCACACACCTGAAAGCTCTAAAACAACAAAAACAAAGATCAAAAACAAACAAAAATCCAAGGAGTAGATGTCATGAAATAACCAAACTAAGGATTGTAATCTATAAAACAGAAACAAAGAATCAATGAAACAAAGTGTTGCTTCTTTGAGAAAAATCAAAAAAGTCTTACCAAACTAACTAAAGACAGAAAGAGAATATTCAAATTGACAAAATTAGAAAACTGCGGGGCATAACAACAGCCTCCTAGGAAATCAAACAAAAAACAAAAGACAAAAAAACAAAATAAAAAACACTAGGTTATCCTTTCAAAACTTGTACTCGACAAAATAGGAAAATCTAAAAGAAGTGGGTAATTTTCTAAATAGATACCATGTACCAAAGTTAAGTCAAGATCAGATAAACAGTTTAAATATACTTATACCGCCTAAGAATAAAAGCTGTCATAAAGAGTTTTCCAAAAAGCAAAAACAAACAAACAAACAAAAAGTTCAGGGCCAGATGGTTTTAGCCAGAATTCTACCAAACTTTCAAAGAAGAGCTAAGGCCTATACACTTCTAATTATTCCACAAGATATATACAGAAGGAATATTGCCAAATTGATTTTATGGGGCAACAGTTACCCTGATACCCAAACCACAGAAAAATTCAACAAAGAGAGAAACTTAAAGGTCAATTTCCCTCATGAACATACTCAATAAAATACTAAGCCAAATCAAAACACACATTTTAAAGAAGACCATCCACAATGATCAAGTAGGCTTCACCCCCAAATATGTAGAGATCACTCACCTTATGAAAATCTGTAAATATATTCCACCATATAAACAAATGGAAAGAAAAATACAGAAGAGACCTTTGACAAAATCCAACACCTCTTCATGATAAAAGTTTTGGAGAGATTAATGATTAAAAGCACATACATAAACATAAGAAAGGCAATTTACACTAAGCCAATAGCCAGCATCAAATTAAATGTGGAGACAAAGCCAAAACAATTCCATTAAATGATAAAGCTGTTCACTCCATAACTATACAATATAGTCATTGAAGTTCTAGCCAGAACAATAAGGTAACCAAAGGAGATCAAGGGGATACAAAAAGAAAAGAAGTTGAAGTGCCATTATTTGCAGATGATAGTATACATAAGCAACCCAAAGAATTTTACCAGGGAACTCCTATAGCTGATAAACACCTTCAGTGAAGTGGCTGGATACAAGATTAGCTGGAAAAAGGGGGGAAAAAATCAGTAGCCCTCCTACACAAATGGTAAATGGGCTGATAAACAAATGAGGGAAACAACACCTTTTAAAATAGCCACAAATAATACAAATATCTTGGGATAACTCTAACCAAGCAAGTGAAAGATTTGTATGACAAAAACAGGACTTTGAAGAAAGAAATTGAAGAAGATATCAGAAAATCTGGAGAGATTCCCTCATGCTCATACATTGGTAGAATCACAGTAAAACTAGCCATCCTACTAAAAGCCCTCTACAGGTAAAATGCAATTCCCACCAAAATTCCAGAATAATTCTCTACAGACCTTGAAAGAACAGTACTCAGCTTCATATAGAAAACCAAAACTCTCAGGATAGCTAAAGCCATCCTGAACAATAACACTGTTAGAGGTCTCACCATTCCCAGTTTCCAGTCATGCTACAAAGCTATAGAAGTGAAAAACAGCATGGTACTGGCACAAAAACAGACACATTGATCAACTGAACTGAAATGAAAACAAAGACATAAACCCACACCTATGGATACCTGATTTGGGGTTTTTGTTTGGTTTGGTTGTTTTTAATGTTTTAAATGTATGTTTGTTTATCTGTTTTAAAGAAGCCAGAAATACACAATGGGAAAAAAAGAAAGCATCTGTAACAAATGGTTCTGGTCTAACTGGGTGTCTACAGGTAGAAGACTACAAATAGATTCCTATCTATCATCTGACACAAAACTCAAGTTCAAGTACATTAAAGACCTTAACATAAAACCAGATACACTGAACCTGATAGAAGAGAAAGTGGGGACTAGCCTTGAATATATTGGTACAGGAGACAACTTCTGAGCAGAACACCAGTAGTGCAAGCACTAAGATCAATAATTAATAAATTAAAACTGAAAAGCTTCTATAAGCCAAAGGGCAATGTCAATGGGACAAAATGGCAACCTACAGAATGAGAAAAGATTTTCACCAACTCCACATTTGACAGAGAGCTGGTATTCAAAATATATAAAGAACTCAAGAAACTGGACATCAACAGACCAAGCAATTCAATTTAAAATGTGATACAGCTCTAAACAGAGAATTTTCAATAGAGGAATCTCTAAGGGCTAAGACATAATTAAAGAAATGTGCAACATCTTTAGCCATTGGGGAACTGCAAATTTAAACAACTCTGGAGAGTTCATCTTACACCTGTCAGAATGGCTCAGATCAAAAGCACAAGTGACAGTTCATACTGGCAAGGATGCAGAACAAGAAGAACATTTGTCCATTGCTAAGTAGGAGTACAAACTTGTAACACACCACTGTGGGAATCAGTATGGCAGTTTCTCAGAAAACTTCAAACCGATCTACCTCAAGACCCAGTTATTCCATTTTTTGGATATACCCAAAAGATGCTATGCCATACCACAATAACACTTGCTCAACTATGTTCATAGAAGCTTTATTCCTAATAGTCAGAAACCAGAAACAGCCTAGATGGCCCTCAAATAATTCATAAAGAAAATGTGGTATATTTATACAACGGAATATTACTCAGTTATTAAAAATAAGGAAATCATGAAATTTGCAGGCAAAATGGCAGCAACCAGAAAAAAACTTGTCCTAAGTGAGGTAACCCAGACCCAGAAAGACAAATGGTATGTATTCACTTATAAGTGGATATAAGCACATAAGTAAATATAAGCTACAATGCACAGACCTGGAGAGGCAAAGTAACAAGGAGGGCTTGGGAAGGGGGTGCCACGTGGGGGGGGGGGGGGAAGCAACGGCAGCACATGGATCTTCCTAGAAAGGGGAAATCTATTTAATGGGTAGACTGGGAGCCGGTAGGGATGGAAAGAGGAGTGTTGAGGCAGACAGAGGGAGAGAGTACTGTGGGAGACAAATGGAATTGGGGTGGGGGGGGGCACTTGGAGAGCAAAATAAAAACCTAGTGCAGTGGAAATTTCCTGGAATATATGAGAGTGACCCCAGGTAACATCTCCTAGGACACAGAGCCCAAACTGACCATTTTCTATAACCAGACAGGGCTCCTAGCAGTGGAACTGGTACATCAACCTTTGAGCTACACAATATGTGCTGCCTGTAGCTGTGCACAGATAATTGTGGCACAGAGCTTGTAGGATTGGCGAACCAAGAACTGGTCCAATTTGAGGACCAGACCAGAGAGGGAACTCATGCTGAACACTGCACAGATATCCAGGAACCAGAAGCTAGGCAACCCAGAGACCCAGGATAGAACCATATATGATTGGCAAAACAAAACAAATGAACAAAAGCAAAAAACAAAAACAATGAAATTATTCCTAATGATATTCTGCTATACTAATAGATGGTACGCAGCCCAATTGTCATCAGAGAGGCATTATCCAAATACTGACTGGAGCAGATTCAGAGACTCACAGCCAAGTACTAAGCAAAGCAGGGGAAACCCAGAGACGTGGGGGGAGGAAAGAGTCTAGGAACCAGAGGCATCAAGGACACCACAACATCAAGACCCACAGAATCAACTAAGCAGGGCTCATAGGGGCTCACAGAGACTTAAGCTACAATTATGGACCCTGTATGAGTCTGAGCTAGTTGACTTATTATTTAGCATATATATTTTGATTGTATATATTCATGTTCTTATGTGACTCCTAACAGTGAGAATGGGATATATCTCTGATGCTTCTGCCTGCATTTGGGACCCTTTACCTCCTATGTGGTTGCTTCATCAAGACTTGTGCCTAGGCTTATTGTAATTTATTATGCTAAATTCTGTTAATATCCCTAGAGGTTTTACGGCGGAGTGTATCTGGGGAAAAGGGAGATTGGGGGACTGAGAAGAGTGAAGGTGGGGAATATAATATGTGAGTAGTCAGGATGTAATATATGTAAAGAATAAAATTCTTTAAAAGTTTTTTTTTAACTTGTTCTTACAACATTTTATTTAACTCAGTATGTCTGTGATCTCTTACAGAATAGAACACCACCTTACCCACATTTCCCATCTGTACTTTCACTCACAGCAAACAATGGCCAGAAAACACATAGTAAAAATCCTAAAAACATCTCAGAAGTTTTAAGTGGCTTTTATTATACTGAAGCTACAAGTGCTCCGGTTTCATTATTACTGTCATTAACCAAGATCCTTTTGAGCATAACTCATAAATTAAACTCTATTACGCATGTGTATGTGCAGGAAAACCTCATATATATGGTGCATACCCCATTTCCAGGTTTAGAAGTTACTTAGTATTTTCAAATTAAGTATTTTCCCTTAAAAAACAAAAGGTGTCTGCCACTTTACTAAACTAGCACAATCCCTAATGATCTTGTCATAGATTTGTTCTTATCCCCACTAATAAATATAATATTGATCCCTCATGAAGGTACTTTTCTTTGCAACAAATGGATCATCACAGAAAACCACAACTAGTGAAAATACAGAGTTGTGGAGCCCAGTCCCAACTGATACACCTGCAATACATAAGACAAGGATCACAGAGGAAGAAGGGACAGGCAGAAGAACAAAATAGTTTGCTGAGAGTGTGTTTCTTAGGAATGTCAGAATCTACACCCATAAAGTCTCATCAACAAGACTGCCTTAACCATGAGCTGAAGACAGCAATGGAGATGCCAAAATGGACAAGGAAAAGCTCAAGAGGCCACAATTACACACACACACCCCTACAGGCAGCTAAGAAACACTGAGTGAAAAGAAATAGTCTTTCTCATGGAAAAGCACCCTAACTGGCCAGTCCTGAAAACATGCGTACATTATAGAGACCTAGCAGGTTATATTTATATATTTAGGAACATACACATAACAATTAATGAAAAAAAGAAAGGTCAAGTTTTGAAAGAGAGCAAAAAGGGGTATATGGCAGGGCTTGGAGGGAAGGGAAAAATAATGCAATTGTATTATATTATCAAAAAGTAAAAGAAATAATTAAAAATAGAATAAATAAAGCTGTCAATACAGTAAGCATTTTATCTCTTTAGTATATGCAGTGGTTACTCATTTCCAATTGTGCAACTGCTGCTGATCCCATTGAGAGGGCATTAACATGCCTAAATCTATGGTAGTGGCAAAAAAGCTGGTGTATGTACATTAAGACTGATAAAAAGAAAAATCTATTTTGAAAAAAATTCCATTCCTATTATGCGGCTAGAACACATAGTTTTTGCAAGGGTTAATGAATAAGAAGCTTACTGCTTTAAAATAGGTGCACTAACAAGAACTGGCCAGGCGTGCTGCTGCACAACTTTAACCCCAGCATTCAAGAAGGGGCAGAAGGTAGAGTTTGAGGCCAGCCTGCTATGTGTAACCATTCTTCTAGGCCAGCTAGGCCGACCATGTCTCAAACAAAAACAAAAACCACAAACAATAACAAAACAAAACCCAAATACTTTTGTTAGATGTCAAATATGGTGGCACACTAACTAGCATGTGGGAAGCAGAGACAGGAGGATCAGAAATTCAAGGCCAGTCTCTGCTGCTTTGGGAGCATGAGGGTAAGATAAAACTCTGTCTCTAAAAACCTAAAACCAACCAAAAAGCACGACTTCAACTACCCACAAATGAGATAGACTGGCTGAATAAACTAGAATCAACCTTCTTTATTCCAAGAAACGTAACTTATGGCTAAAGACACACATAGGAGCCAAAGAATGGAAAGCAATCTATCAAAAGAACAAAACCTGCGAACAGGCAGCACAGCTACCCTGACAACTGATGAAAGATAAAGGTTACTACATGCCTAGCAAAAAGAACAATTCATCAAGATGTAACAACTGTAAATGTAAATCTACCAAACACTAAGGCTCCCAATCTCACGTTATAAGTGCCAGCCCAGATAGGCCCTGATATCAGATGAGGATGAGTATGGTGCCCCAAATTCATCTTAGATAGGAGACTCCAAACTGAAAACCAGCAAAGAAAATCAGGGGCTAAACTACAGCACAGACAAAGTGGGCACAATAACTACTTACGGCATACTGCAGCCAGCAGAAACCAGCATACATTCTCAATAGTCAAAGAAAACTCTTAAAACAGACTACAGGCTACAAACCAAGCATTACCAAATGCAAAAGAATCAAAATAAACAACCTCTCTTATCCATCAGATCAATATACAATAAAACTAGAAATTGCTAGAGAACTGAAGAAATTACAGGAATTCCTGGAGACCAAACAATATACCCTTAGATGACCAATGAAAACCTTAGGAAAGAAAAAGTTCCTAGAATCACAGGAATATAAAAGCTAATAGGCCAGGACGTTTAGGGCCCACCTAAGGCGTTCTGAGAGAAAAATTTATAGCTCTGTGTACATACTGTGTGTGTGTGTGTGTGTGTGTGTGTGTGTGTGTGTGTGTGTGTGT
>OU015751.1:62444378-62469824 GCA_907169655.1 Acomys percivali | reverse complement strand
GTGTGTGTGTGTGTGTGTGTGTGTGTGTGTGTGTGTGTGTGTGTGTGAGAGAGAGAGAGAGAGAGAGAGAGAGAGAGAGAGAGAGAGACAGGCAGACAGACAGAGAGAGAGAGAGAGACAGAGACAGAGACAGAGACAGAGACAGAGACAGAGCAAGCTTGCTAACCTAACAATGGACTCTAATGTCCTGGAAAACAAGAGTAATACAAATGTAAAAGCAGCAGATAGTAAAAAAATCAAGGCAGGAATGAGGGATACTGAGGATAAAAATAACCATGCATACAATCAGACAAAAAGCACTAGTTACTTGAAAACAAAATCAGAATAACAAACAATAACCTAACTGGACAGAAGTAAAAAGAAAGAAAAAGAACACTCAAATTTTAAAAATTAATGGTAGAAGGGGGGAAGTTACTACAAATTTCAATTTAATAAGTCAGTCATTAAGGGAGTCTGTAAAAGTTTAAACTCATACAATCTATATGGAATGGATAAATTCCTAGGCCATGTATGAGCTACCAGAATTAAGAAGATATGAGCAACTTGGTATCAGTGCCATTGAAGCAGATATTTAAAAGCTTCACAACAAAGAAAAGTCATATTCAGATAGATTCACTGGCAAATTCTACCAAACTTTTAAATGTTTTTACACTTATTTTCTTGAGGAGAGAAGGGGATGTCATATCTCACGCATGAAGTTCAGACGACAGACACTTAGAACAGCATTACACTGATACCCAAACTTGATAAGGACACAAGGTCAGCAAGTTACAATTTCTCCAATGAGCACATAGGCAAAAACTCTCATAAAATTCTTACAAATTCAAGAATGCATTAAGATCACACACCATGACCAAGTTGATTTTATCCTAGAGATGCAAGCTTGGTTTAACATACACAGACAGCTAAGTGTAACTCGGCACATAAAAGGAATTAAAGGCAACATCCCTTCATAATAAAAACACAAGAATTAGAAGGAACATTGTTCCATAACAAAGGTTGTATACAGCAAACCTATGGCCAACACTATGCTAAATAAAAGAAAAACTGTTTCCCTAATATTTGGACTGAGCCGAGGGACCTTGTTCTCTCTATTCTTATTCACCACAGTGCTCTGAGTCTTACCTGGGTTGCTCTTTTATGTTGATCACATCATCCAACTTTGCTGAGCAATCTGGCTATTCCACCGGAAGCATGGAAGTGTAGAGGGATGGGGGTAGGGGTGTCTCTACCACAGGTCAGGCAAATAGTTCAATTCTATAGGGATTAATAAACCTAAAGAGCCACTCTCATGGTTCTAGCTTAGTAGGAGTCTTGTGAAATGAAATTAGATTTTATGTGGTGTGTGGAAGGACTGCAGAATCAGAATAAAAAGAAAACAGGACAAACAGGACTGATGGCTCACACACTTATCTATGAAGCAAGAATTGCACTTGGAACATGTCAAGAAAAGGGCATGCAGACAGCCTTAACAACACCTTCTGGCAGAGACATCAATCAGAAGAAGCGCAGGAACAACCTCAACTAATCACAAGGGGTGCTCCAAAACGCCCATTACACACAAACTCTCTCTTAAAAAGGTTATGTGTACGTAGGCTGCCTGCATGTGTATCTGTGCACCATGAGCCTGATACTCAAAGAGGCCAGAAGAGGGGATAAAATCCCAGGGGACTGTTGTGAGTCACCATGTGGATATTGGGAAATGAATCCAAGTCTGGAAGATCAGCAAGGGCTCTTAATTGCCTAACTATTGCCTATCTTAACTCCTATACCTACATTTTAAAAACTAGGCAAACGACTACAAAAATATACTATACGATGAAACTCTACTCAATCAAAAGTTTAAATTCTAAACAGCCAACCAAATGCCCAGTCTGGGTATAGAGCTCACACAGAAAGATTGCCTAAATGCTTTAACAAGCGTGGTCTCACCTGTCATCCCAGCACTCAGAAGCCCAGGGACCTCACCTGTGTTCGGTCAGGTTGATGACATAATGAGGTCAAAGCCAACCTGAGCTTCAGAGTCAGACACCTACAGACACACAGACACAGACACACACACAACAATTTTAAAACACACTAAACATAATGGTAATCCAGTGGGGCACGGGAGAGGAGAAAACAGAAAACAGCCCTTATCCATTTCCAGTTCACAGAGGAACATTTGCCTAGCTGTCCTGAAGGAAACATCAACATGAACAGCCAGGAGGAACAGAGCATTTAGAAGGATAAGAAGAAATAATAATAATAATAATAATAATAATAATAATAATAATAATAATAACAACAACAACAACAACAACAACATCAATTGAAGCCCAGCCCGGGATACATACATATATACATACATACATACATACATACATACACACACACACACACACACACACACTTTGTATCAAAGAACCAAATTCTATTGTTTAATATGCTTAATGACATGTCATTATTATAGAATTATTTTATTATTCACTATTAAATATAATTAAGATACTGGATAAAATTATGACTGTTAACAATAATTACATGTTGTATTATTAATATGTAACCAATATAGTAATTATTATAGTTAACATTAGCTATTGTTATTATGATTACTAATATTTAACATATTGGTGAGTTTTTTCCTTTATAGTCTATTTTTAAGTATTTCCTAATTTATTATGTATACTACATGCATAAGAATACAAAGTAATCAAGTTTATGTGAACACCATTAACAGTCTTTTCCATCATAAAAATACTGGCAGAGGAGTTGCATTTTAAAAACAAAATGCTAAATTTGTAACAGAAACACCATATCGCTTATACATTGCTTCCCCCTATCAACCACATCCTGAGCTCGATACTGTGGCCTCAGTACTGCTTTATACTAAAAATATTAGAACGTAGAGACAAGAGTTAACTTGGGGACTATGGACACGTAGAAGATGATATTAAGAATGTCTTGTGAGATGGCTTAAGACTCTATCAATGTCTGCTATGGTCAATTTAAAGACTAGAAAGTCATCTTGAAAAAACTCTAGATTTAGCCAAGAAAATGTGACATCAATAATAAAACCATAAAGCAATAAATATGTCAAGTGTTCAAATCCACAGTACACAATAACACTTAAACAAACCCTATCTTCTAGCAACCTGGGAAACAAGTCAATATTTTCAAACTAGTAAGGAAAGGAGAACCCAGTATGTATGCCTGTCCTGTATAGGCCAGGACACTGAGGCCTGGGGAGGTTTTCTTTACAGAAACATTAATGTTTGCGCACACTCATGGAATAATGAATTTGGGGTCTAGGCCATGATTACCAATGAGCATCCTTGGCAATTAGATGCTCCTTTGGGGATGTACTCCGCCTCCCTAGCCTTCAGACAACCAGGGTTAGAGTTAACCCTTAGACCTAGCTGTTGATTTGCAGAAAACACAAGGAGAAGATGAACATTTCTCTAAAGAGACAGAATTAACAAAACACAGTCAGGGAAACTTTATAGAAAGACAGAAAGGGATAATTAAGTAAACTGTGCGTAGCAACTAGGCATCTTGTTGCTGTTCTAGGAAAAGATACTAAGTTCAAGAAACTTAAATGGCTATTAAAAATTGTCATCTCACACCTATTAGATAACCAACATATGGACCACAGTATGGAAATTCTCAAAAAAGTGCAATTAAAATACCTACACGTTCCTGCGACAAAAAGCTTGCTCTAAAATTCCAAAAAGAACTTCTTAAGATCTGTAATCAGGATCTCAAATAATTCTTCTATGGAATGAACCAAAAGAGAAGCAATCCAAATGCCCACAAAGCCAAACATGGTTTGTATGTTAAGTCTTTGTAAAGGAGAAAATAGCCGGGGTTTGATGGTTTATGCCTTTAATCCCAGTGCTCAAAGAGACAGAGGCAGGTGGATCGCTGTTAGTTACAGACCAGCATGGTCTGCCTTGCAAGCACCAGGCCAGCCAAGCTACATGAGACCAGCTCTCAAACAATGAAAAGAAAATAGAGGAAAGTGTGCGACTGACTACAACATGGATGGACTTCAAGACACCACGTATGGAAACTGAAAGAGGACAATCAGAAAGAGACAAATATTGTTACAAGGACTCTAAATTACTCAAACCCAGTGTAATGAAGGAGTGAAAAAGCTACAGGTCTAGGCAGACTGTTATAAACATTCAACCACTGCTGACACCTGCAGTAACATTGGTGTTACCACCTGTTATGTGGTTTCAAATATGAATATAAAGTATACTTACATTCCATCTCACATGAAAAAAATTAATACCAGTTTAAGGCTGAAGAATGCTATTGTGATTATGCAGTAGTCTATAACTTCCAATATAGAAATATTGTGGAATAAAACTGGTGGATTGGTGACAGGGGAACAACTGGCCAGAGGGAAGGTCTGTAACAGAGACAGGCCATGGGTGAGAGAAGAAGCCATGACTTTTCTCTCAAAACATGTTTGAAACTTTAAAAAAAATAAAAAATAAAATGTCAAAATAAGCCTACATCCTTGTAGTCAGTGAGTCCCACTAACTTGATGAGAATTCTTGAAAAAATATAAAATAACTTGCAGAGGAAAATCCTGGTCTCATGAAGTGCATTTTAAGATGTTGGGCTATTTAAGTTCAATGTATGACCAGGGAAGACAATAAAGGGATCATCAATTCCCACAGCATTTATATCAGCAGTGCTAACCAGGACCAGGCATTGTCATGGAACCTCTGCACATGATACTTCCATAGAGACTTACATTGGAGGCACAGACTTCTAAAACTACACTGTACACACATCCTGTATACTCCAAACCTTCCCTACAGCTCCTGCCATATAGCCTCAAGTTTATGTTAGGCCCTCTAGCCAGTGGAAGGTCTTGACCCTCTTTTGGGGGTATTATTAAGTTTTGTTTTTTTTTAATGCATTACCTGCACACATGCACCTTGATGGCTAAGTAACAAGTGGGCAGAAGAAACTGTATCACTAGACACACTGAAGCTTCACATCCAGGACAGAACAAGCAAATACACTCCTTAGTACACAGCTTAAAATTCAGTAATAATTCATTTCTGGAATGTTCTATTTACTGTTTTCAGATCTTGTTGATATAGGTAATGAAATCTCAATAAGTCACAAGGTGTGTAGGGGAGACCACTGTGCTCTATGCACAAGTGATCAGCCAAATAACATGTCATTTGAGGTTCCTAGGAAAACCACATTTTGAACTACGTCTAAACACAGGACACACTGTTGCATGTACAAATGGCTTCAGAGTCCTGAGAGAAATTTGTTTTGCTCTTTAACATTGGCCTCTGGTTTGCGTGCATGCATGCATGCGTGCATGTATTTTACCCACATACAATTAACCAGAAGTTTAAAGTTTGTGATGACACATAAATCATTTCAGAGATTGTCAGCAATATTATCAAATGTTTGAAATTATCAAATTTAAAGTACAGCCTATGAGCTGTTTCAAACACAGAAACAGTAATAGTGTCTAATGGTGGTCGACCCAGGGGAGGAGGGCCTGATGAGACAGCAGCCTGCAGCTGGCTGTCAGGGAACAGTTTCACAACTTAGGACTCTACCAACTAATGGAAACCTAACTAGTCTTGAATGAGAGCTTCCAATGAAACAAAGGTTTCCTCAGAGCAAATGTGACTACTCCCCCAGAGAGCTGCAGCCCACAAGACACCAGCTCCTTGAGCAAATGGATAGCAGCCCATAAATTAATGAGAAACCAGAGCCTACTGACACTCTACTTATCCTCCATCAATTGAAAGGAGAAGGAAAAGTGAAGAACAGAGAAGGAAAAAATCAGATTCTTTCTCTACTACGAATCTAGAAGGGGGATGGTGAAGTGACCCAGCAGGTAAGGGCATTTGCCACATCCCAGGAAACTACACAGAAAGAAACCTGATATCCAAAAGTTGCTCTCTGCTCACCCTGTGGAGGAATAAGTTTAAAAGGCACCAGTTGGGGGCTGGAGAGATGGCTCAGCGGTTAAGAGCACAGTGTGCTCTTCCAGTGGTTCTGAGTTCAATTCCCATTCCCAGGAACCACATGGTAGCTCACAAACCATCTATGCCCTCAAATGCCCTCTTCAGGCATGCAAGTGTACATACAGACAGAGCACTCATATACATTAAAATAAATAAAATCTTTTTTAAAAAATAAAAAAATTAAAAACAAAAAGCACCAATGGGTGCTAAATGGCTGCTGGGGCTGGGGGTGGTCCTTTCTTTTCAGAAGTGTAGCCATTGGTATGCTGTCCCTGATCCAGCAAATAACGCTATACCCAATAGCCAACATTAGCCAACATGATTAAGCACGGTTAATGTGGTGGCACTCACCTTCAGCCCCAAACTCTCTGAGATCTAGGCCAGCCTGGGCTAAAAGGCGCTATCTCAATAAAAGAAAAAGGAGAAAAGGCCTTAAAATGTGTGTGTGTGCACGCGCACAAGCGCTTGTGAGGAGGGGGAGGGGACATATGCGCATGTTAGAAACAAGAAATATTCCAGAGTGGGGGCCGGGGGGGCTGGGGGTGGGAGACAAGAGAGGAAAATGTAAGTATGTCAAAATGCATTGTACCCACAAACTAATTTGTCAAATAATCTTTTAATTAAAATGTTTCCTAGGGACATGAGGCAAAGGAAGCCCTGCTCTTAACCAGCATTCCAGCCATCTTAAGGCACCACTTGCTAGAGTTGTTTTCAGTCATCCTATTCACATCTAACCCTTTACTTCAGGCTGTTCTGTACGCCAGTTCTAATCGAGCTCTACAAACCTGCGTTTCTACAATTCCTTGACGTAGTGTTTGAAGCTGAAATTTGATAAAGCAAAAAATAACAATGTTTGGTAATGTGATATAACAATATGTTTATGTACATTTGAACATAAGAGACGGTTTTTCAGTGGAGTCCATTCATGTATTGAGCTCTCTGACTTTGGCAGTGTTTTGTGACTTAGGAAAAGTCAACAGTAGATTTGAACAGTAGTGTGTTTGGGGGATAAGGAAATGTAGTCACTACTGCATGACAGCTGAGACTTATAATCCAAAACTAAAGACTTCAAAAGCTTTCTAAAGTAGTAAATATATCTCCCCCTAAAGTTATCAACTAAATAAAACTATAAGGCTTATACATTTTAACTGAATGTTAACTAGGCACATCAGCATAAGCACAATGCCCTAAAACCCACTAAAGTGATGAACAAAAATAAAGAAACTATTACTACTAACAAAAAAATTTTAACAACAAAAAATTCTATTCACACAATGTAGTTCATTTCACAAAAGATCATATTTACATCACATTTGTTTAAAATCTTGATGTAGTGGTCTCGATGAGAATGGTCCCAAAAACTCATATATTAGAATGTTTGGGTCCTAGTTGCTAAAACTGTTTGGGAAGAATTAGAAGGTGTGGCCTTATTGGAAGAGATGTAAACACTGGGGGTGGACTTTGAGGTTTCAAAAGCCCATTTTTGAATTTCCATTTTACTCTCACTCTCTCCACCATATGGCTGCTGTCTCAACACATAAGCTCTCAGCTATTGCACCATGCCAGCCTGCCTCCTACCATGCTCCACGCCTTGATGGCATGGACTAGCCCTTTGAAAACTGAAAGCTTAAATGCTTTCTTCTATAAGTTGCCTTGGTCATGGTCACTCATCAGAACAATAAAAAATAAGACACGTGGTAACCATAAAAATGACTGGAAAATGAGAATCTTCAAAGGAGGGGCTCCTTTTACTAAAAATTCTAAATTCTAAATGCAGTTTTCTCAGATTGTTGAGTACACTTTAATTCTCAAGTCTCTAAAAAACAAGAATAAGCATAGCTATAAAAGCACCATCAGGGAACAGAAGAAAAGGGAGAGGCATCTTACCATTGGCAGTGCATTGATGTGGGGATGTGCAACCGGATATCTGCCCACCAATCACAAGTTGCTGAGAATAAGAAGAGGGGAAATCGTTTCAGTGTTCCCAAATTCAATTTAAGATTCCCACACCAAGCAAGGCTTCACATCCCACCAATGAGACTCTCCCCAGGCCAGCTGTGTCATTGACAGCAGCCAACACTGCATGCATACATTCCTGAGAGGCTAACGCATCCAAGGAAGGTCATGCATGATCCCCAACCCCCAATTCAGCTCAATCCCAGAGGGTAAAATTGCATTACAGTTCAACAGGTTGTTCATCAAATATGACCATGAGACATGAAAAGGATGTGAACTTGCATCCTATATATTTTGATTCATGAGAGACATTGAACTGGTTTTGTTACTTTTAAACTTTACATTCTACAGGCTTTTTCTCTACTTTTCTTAGTGAGTGAATCACAGCACATCATACCCATACTTCTGCAACATAAAAGTTATGTTTCCTTTGCCTCACAGCTTTTCAGTTTTAATTTATTAATTACTGACCTTAGTGCTTGCACTAC
This sequence comes from Acomys percivali, assembly GCA_907169655.1. NCBI lineage: Eukaryota > Metazoa > Chordata > Mammalia > Rodentia > Muridae > Acomys > Acomys percivali. The sequence goes on along the minus strand of OU015751.1, from coordinate 62,461,387 downwards.
TGGTGTTCTGCTCAGAAGTTGTCTCCTGTACCAATATATTCAAGGCTAGTCCCCACTTTCTCTTCTATCAAGTTCAGTGTATCTGGTTTTATGTTAAGGTCTTTAATGTACTTGAACTTGAGTTTTGTTCCGGGTGATAGATAGGAATCTATTTGCAGTCTTCTACCTGCAGACACACAGTTAGACCAGAACTATTTGTTAAAGATGCTTTCTTTCTTTTTTTCACTGAGTAATTTTGGCTTCTTTATCAAAATTCAGGTGTTCGAATGTGTATGGATTTATATCTGGATCTTCAGTGTGTATGTGTGTGTGTGTGTGTGTTTTGTGTGTTTAGATATATAGTATATATACACAATTAGCATATATTGCTAAATTATGTGTATTTGAAAATATGCAGAGGTTAAAGGCATAAGATAAATTACATGCAAATTTTTGACATTTTTATGTATCTTCTTAATCAATAGCTTTGTTGTCATTATTAAGAAATATTTTAAATTTGGGGCACACTGGCGCACACCTATAATCCCAGCATCCAGGGAGGCAGAGGCCGAGGCCGAGGCCGAGGCAGGCGGATCTCTGAGTTTGCAGCTACCCTAGTCTACAAAGCAAGTCCAGGACAGTCAAGGCTACACAAAGAAACCTTGTCTCAAACAAACAAAAATTCAAGCCAGGCACTGGTAATGCATGCCTTTAAGCAGGCAGGTGGATCTCTTGAGTTTGAGGCCAGCCTGACCTACATGACAAGTTCCAGGGTGACAGAGAGAAACTTTTTCTCAAAACAAAACAAAAAAACGAAGGGAGGGGGGAGAGAAGGAAGGGAAGGAAGGGAAGAAAAGAGAAGAGTAGAGTAGAGTAGAGTAGAGTAGAGTAGAGTAGAGGAAAAGAGAAAGGGAGAAGAGATGCATGCCTAAATGTCATCATTTGGGAAGAAGAAACAGGAGGATCTCTGTGAGTTCGAGACCAGCCTGGTCTATAGAGTGAGGCCCAGGACAGCCAGTCCTAGAACTCTCAGTATGGATCAGTCAGTCCTTCCTTGACTCTCAGCTTCAAACATCTAAATGTATCAGACTGAGCAGGTGGATGTTCATTTTAGTTTCTAAGAATCAGCTCTACCACCCTGTCCTGTTCTTGTTTCAATATGGAGTTTCTTTGTAAGAATCTTCTCGTAAAACTCAGTTAAACAGTGGGTACTATAATTGCAAAATCCACTTAACAAATAAGTCACAGTGATTGCTGAGATGCACTGGAAACTGGTATGGCACAAAAAGGAAAATGGTGCACTAGCCATCTCTCTCTCTCCAGACCATACTATGGTCCATCTTATATATGACTCTTTCATCAGAGCCAGCTGCAGTGCAGACCAGAGCCCTTCGTCAAGTATCAGAAAGACTGCTGGCACCTTAACTGAGCATCAATTAACTAACAATGACGTTCTACCCACAGACACATCTTGTGGACCTATCCACACATTACTTGGGGAAAATACTGAACCAGCTCATTCTAGTTAGTTTCCCTCTCTCCAGGGCTCCTTTCCTTTCTTGGGGTCAGTGAGAATTTTCCTCACTACCTCTATATATGTATTTAACCAAAGTTCTACAAGTTATCTTTTCCACATACCCTTTAGCTTTTTATTTAACTTTTCCTTAGACTATACAGCTCTTTAAAGTAAGTATCACTTAAATGGTAAATATATGGTTCTACAGCATCAAGGACAGGTTGTCCTTAGTAAACAGCAGAGTGACAGTCACAGCTGTGTGCACACACAATTCAACCCAAAGCCAGGAATTCCTAGCAATATACAGAGGGCCACATCATATTTCAATTCAGACATTTTCTGAGATGAGTTATACATTTACCTGTGGCCACCCCGGCTGTGTGGCACATTTAAATAGCAAATTACACAAAAGGAAAACTCAAACTTGTAAGACACAGATAATACTTGCAGATAAATTACAAACATTACAGATGTTCTTTAACCACAGGACCATGAGATTAAACCAAGACTGGCAATTCAAGCTGTAAAGTTGTGCCTTGTGCACTTGCCCGCTAATTTCTTTGTTTTCTATAGATATGTTCGTCCTCTGCTCTGCAGTCCAGGTGGCTTCTAATGTGCAATCCTCATCCTCTGTGCACTATGATCTGCTTCACGACTGTGCTTCTCTGTCTCTTCTACCTTGGCCTTCAGTCTTCTGCAGTCTGTAGCTGCCACGGCACTGACATTCTAGTACTGGAAATGCCCTATGCAAAGAGGTTCTGGCCTCAAACCTGGCCCCATTCCTTCCTCCATGGCTCAATCCACATCAGACTACTCCATCACCACCCATGGCTCACTTGTGTGTGGGGAGTGCACACAGTCCTTAGCAAACCTGTCTTTCTATAGCTGTCTAGCATGTCCCTCAGTAGTTTCTGCAGACCAGGGCCCACTTTCATCTTGCTATTCCTTTATAAAATGAGAAAATATGTAGTTCTTGAAATTGAATGTTATAATAGCACATGTGCAGGATCTAAGCACTGATCAACCACAGGAGCCGGGAGGAAGTGGCTGGCTGCTATACTGGTGATGAGAGCCTTTTCACACTACTTCCAGGAGGTGGCAGGGACAGACTGACATTCCACTAAGAGAAGGCTAAACTGCACCTAATGAATTACACAGCTAATTTGTGGACTGTTAACTTATTTTAAGTTCATACAGTTTCCAAACAAAATACTTCTTTTTTTTTAAGCTATTATTAATGTTTATCTAAAGTGAATAAAGCATCAATCTTACAAAAGGCTGTCTGCACAGACACTGGAACTAAGCAAACATCTTTCAAGTAATGCCACTAACACATAATTAGGCTTTTCTTTCTTAAAGATGTAAAAAAAAAAATTACAAAATGACAAAATGTATTTTGACTGGTTTCTTACAATAAATTCAACTGGTTCACTGATGTCTTTGAAAAGGCAACAGAAAATGTGGCTTCTCCCCAGGAAAAGTGCAAACAAAACAAACATTTACTTTAAAGGAAGTAACATAATCTAAAGTCCAGTCGCCTGTGCCAAGTGCAAGAAAATACATCTGTGTACTTGAAAAAACAAGAGAACAATGAATTCTCGTCTTGTGTGGAGAAATCTGGAAGTCACATTTAGAACTGAGGAAAAATGAAAATCTTACCAGAGCTGATTGTGCTAATCAAGATCTTTATTACATGCATGTAGCCAGCATACATAGCTGGGGTTCAATCCCAAACCCATAAATAAAAAGAGGAAGAAGGTTCTATTAACTGAGGGAAAATGTCATGGAATTCCAAGTGAAATCTCATAGTGGGACAATTTTTAAGGGGGCTGTATATACAAATCAGTTTCAGTTTATCTTTCCCCATTTGTTGATTTTACAAAAACAAAATTTATTCCTTATCTTCCTCCACATGACAAACCTTGACAACCCTACACTGTGTAGAAGAAAGCCTTTGAAACAATGTGCACTGTGCCTGAGTTGACAGGCACATGCACATGCCCCAGCTAACACATGCGCGCTCACACACTAGCCAGACACCATAAGATGAGGAGGGGGTAGCACCCCCTGCAGGGAGATCTTAAAGAAGCAGCCTGGGCTCCACAGCAGTCAAAAGACACCTTGAGGCACCTGTGCTTTCTTTCACTTTGCATTGTACTTCAAGTTACTTGGGAAAACTGGAGCCAAAAAGTTTTATTATTGTGACCTTAAATTTTCTAAAACTAGGCAATGTATCAAGACCACATATCCATATAAAGATGCCTAAGAAGCAAGTTACTGTTTTCAGCTGAGTAAGTCTCATGGTGCATGATGCAGTTGAACCTTTCATTAAATATAAAAATAAACCACCACCAGATATACAGCAAAGTTATCAAAGATTTCAAAATGTGTCTGTTCAAATTCAACTACAGCAAGGCTTTTAAAAGTGTGGTCAAGTGTGAGTCAAATTCACTATTAGCCACCTCTCAGCATTTGAGATGCAGAAGCAGGTGGATCAGGATTTCAAGGCTGGCCCAGGCACATGAGACCCTGTCAAAAACAAAATTAACAAGGTCGAAGTTTAGGTTGTATTTAAGTTTTAGGTTTCAGCCAGGAATGCTGTTACACACCTATAGGTTGTTTAGTTTGAGGCCATTTTGGATACATAATGAGTTTTGTAAGGCCACCCTGAGCTACTCAGACCACATCTAAAAAAGAAAACAAAGAAAAAAGAAAAAGCCTTCAGCTCACTGTAAATAATAGAGAATTTCAACAACCTTGAGCCATTAGTAAAAACAGAAAAATACCTGAAGTTTCGTGTAAAATGTCCATTATTTTTTAAAATGTGAGTACATCGCTATTTTTCAGGTACAACAAATTGCTCCCCTCTTAAGTTGTTAAATTAGTGATACAGCTCACAGTGCCTAGAAATACTGTAGGGAATATTTGATAGTTTTCTTGGTGACACAAAGATACTATGTACCACACCTTCAGAAACAAAACGAACCAGTAGTTTAGAGGAATGAAATATCTAGAAAAGGGGAAGCTACAGGACTGCACAAGTATCTAAAAGCTTACAGAAGAACTGGTGCCTCTGATCAGTGGCTTTGGAAGTAGAGGAGCAGACAACTTTCCTAGGTCCCAGGAGGCCACACTCTTCCCAAATGCTGAGTAGCTGACTCTAAAGAGCTAGGGAGACTAAACCAGCACAATGCAGAAAAGCAAACTACTTCAAGCAGAAAAGACAAGAGCACCCCCAAGGATACTGTGTGACTGACTGGTAACTGCTATGGAAATGCCTCTTGGCCTTAGATACCCTGGACCCTCACTAGATAATGCCTCTAGGGCAGCAGTTCTCAACCTCTGGGTTGAGACCCTTCTAGGGAGGAAATGTCACCTGTCAGATATTTACAATTTGTAACAGTAGCAAAACTGCAGTTAATAAGTAGCAACAAAATAATTTTACGGTTGGAGGTCACTACAACAGGAGGAACTGTACCAAACGGACAATCATGAGGAAGGGTGAGAACTGCTGAAAATCACTTCAGCTTCAAAGCCTTCCTGGAGGGGTGGTGAGCTAACTGACTGCAGGAGGGGAGTGAGGGGGAGGAGAGCTGTGCCTGTTATTCTAATTATTATTGTTGGAAGTGGAGGAGAATGATGGCTTCTTTGAATACTATATAGCAAAGTAAGTGATGCTGGGAACTAGAGTAAAATACACCAAAAGTGAACTGACAACTATATTCATCTCATTTCAAAACTGATGATGAAGAATCAAAAAAAACAAAAACAAAAACAAAAACAAAAACAAAAACAAAAAAAAAAAAAAAAAAAAAAAAAACCTCGGTGTCTCTCCAAAATTCAATTACAAAGAGAAGAGTACAAAACAAACAAGCTACCATGGAGATTTTTAATAAGAAACATAAAGGGAGACACAACATTAACTGTTTTAATCTGCTTTTAGATACAGACACAGAAAACCTGAACTTCTGCAGCAAGCACAATATTGTAGCAAAGGTTAAGGAAAGATTTCCTCTCCCCATACTCAACACTATAGAAAGTGTTCCACAGTGAAGGGAGTGGCAAGCAAAGTGCTCCCTATCTGGGTAGCTCTAGGAGGGATTGCTCACTTCAACAGGACTTGCAGCAGATACAAGGTCAAGAGATGAGCTCTAGGAAAGAGTTAGAGCCAATGGGGCTTCTTAAGGACTCAAAAGCTGAGGAGAAATGCCATCTCTGCCTTAACATTCCTACATAGTCAAGAGCCATAGGAGCTTGGATTCTAAAGGGCACTGGGACCCTGGGAAGCTGCTGCCCTCTGCCCTTCAAGATGGGCCTTGAGCTGGTGTTAACTCTAACTACATACTAGAAATCATACCAGGAGCATTCATGTTCACAAAACTTGTTATTATGCTTCATGCACTCTAATTTCTTTCTCTGAAACATTTGTTGTAACCTTCCATCTCCTACACATACAGCTGTAAATCCTATGAGAGATGCTAGGCATTATAACATAAAGACCTACCTAGCATTGTATTATGGAGAGTATATATAGATATTATCAAATGCTAATGAGATACACAAATCAGAAAGGTTTCTGTTAATTGTTCATAATATGTTCAATTATATTTTATTATTAGTGCGTGTGTGATATCTACACTTGCAAGGGTGTGTGGAGGTTAAAAAAAAAATGTTTAAGAATTGGTCCTCTCCCTTCCAGTGTGAGCTCCCAAGACTCAACTCAGGTTGTCAGTAATCCCACCCGAGTCATTTTATCAGTTTGACTTTAAATATTTCCATAAAGGTATTCTGACATAGCTCATAAAAGTCTCTATTTTTTTTCCAAGACATGTGATACTGAGAAACAGGAAAATGTCACAGAAAGACAATAAACATGAAGTCACATAAGCCCTAATACAATTTAGTATAATAGCTACATGTGTTCACAGCATTCCCAGACAACATTTATACTATCACCACTACTTTAAAAATATTTCACAGGTAAAATTAAAACATCCAAAACTCTTTTGAGTGTGGAAAAGCCCCTCTCTGACCTTGGTCTTATTCTGTAAGATTCCCCACAACTGTGTCCCAATGTGCACTAGAAGATGATGAACAGGAAAGACCTGTTCAAGAAACATGCAACTCTAGGATTCCAGGGAGACTAGCTGGACATCTCTCAATGGTAAATTCCCTAGAATAGGTTAAGTACCTCAGTCACTCCTACAACACAACCGAGAGACTGGCGGGGGTGGAGGGGGCAAAGACAGGACATAGACAGGAGAACACATGGGCTTTAATAGGGAGAGAAGGAAATTTCTAGAAATGGCCAATATAACAACAAAATTATCCTTGAAAAGAAAGGGACTGAGCCAGAAACTGCCTAAGAAATATCCTCCCTAGTATTAAACATGCACACACGCATGCACTCACGTATAACTCAAGCTAACAACTACTTTCCAAGCATAGCTTCCAAGGAAGCTCAGCCCTTGGGACAAGCTAAACTCTACCAATGCCCATGACTTTTCATTTCAGCCTTCACCCATGCCCCAATTAGTGGGCAGCACTAGAGTACTACTCCATGTTGACATTTCTAATGTGAGAGTGCTCCCATCTGATCTGTGCACAGGAGGAGGAATGAGGCTCCTTGGTCCTTTGTCCTTGCTGGCTCTAGGATGTCAGCATCTGACAGTACAGGCAGGTACTGTGTACTGACTCATCTCCTACATTCACTTGGGTTTGACTGCTCATCCTGAGATACTATGAAAGCTTCTTTAAAAAACAAACAACTGCGCTCACAGAAGCCGTATCTTCAACGAAAAGAAAAGATCTCCTGCCTTCTGCTACATAGCCTAGAATGTTTTTAATTAACAAGAAAATGTAAGGTTAGGGGTTGGGGGAGATGAGGACTCATCTAGGGAAGGTACCTGCTGCCAAGTCTGAAAAACCTCAATTTGATCCCTGGAGCCATAGTAGAAGATAGGAGAACCTACTCCTACAAATTGCCCTCTGACCTACACACGCACAAATAATAATTTTAAAAAATCTAAGCCAACAAAAACTGAAGTTTCATAAATAGCATAGAAAACTTGTTTCAGTGAGAAGTTGAACACAATTAAACATTTAGCTTAATATTCTTTGTTTTATTCATAAAAGGACTATGGCTGTTCTTCCAAGGACTGTTCTTCCAAGGGTGATAAAATGAACACTGTATTTCGTAGTTAGCACCAGTTTCACAACGAAGTTCATTGAGGCTCAGAAGTCCCAGAACAAGATCAGAGAGCTGGGAGGCAGCAGGAGGTCAGAAAAGGCCATATCCTCTGTTCTGACCTACCCTCCCCAACATTTGTCTTAGGAATCTTTCCAAAGGCCTGATTCCCTAAAACCGATTCTGGAAGCCTTTAAAGTATCACTTTACTGAGAGTAGGAGAGCTGTGTTCTTATTTTCCACAGGTAGGACTGAATCAAAAAGGATCTTCCACACTCTTCAGCAGAAGCCATGGGACTGACTGGCCTCCTAAAAGCAACACATACAGTCTTTTGCCATTCACCCTGCCCAGCCTTCTGGATACTTCTGAGCTACAACTTTACAGAGCTAATTCTTTTCTGAAATACTACTGTCTGCTTTGCTTAAAAAGAAAACAAACACAAGCAAACAACAAAAGAAACACATAGAAATCAAGGGGCTTCATCTAAAAGTTTTTTGTTTAACTGCACTTATACTGCACCTTTTTTTTTTTTTTTAACCAGTAAGTCTTGAAAAGCACTATTCATACTCAAATATTTGGCTACTTATTGCCTAACATTCTACTTTGCTATAACCACCCAACTTGATGTTTCTACTAATATATTTGAAAGGTGTCTTGATTTGTAACTGTCTTTATTCGATTACTATAAAAACTTCATGTGACTTTGTTCTGGGAGTTATGGTAACTATTTGGCTCTAGAACCAAGTATCTCTTACCTCCTTTAAGTGACAGCTATGTTTCTGTGCAAACAGTTACCCAGACCAAAGGTAAGAAAGCCATCCAACTTTTCCTATCTGCCCAGCCACTTCTAAGCTTTATCAATTCTTTTCCAAACATCTCAAGATGTTTCACTTCTGCAACTCTGGTCAAGTTTAAAAGCCAAAAATTATTTTTAAGAGGCATATCTCCCAAATGTAAAATGGGATCAAGTTTTTTGTTTTTTCTTTTTTTTATTTTAAACAGTCAACAGAGGGTTTCTTATATAATAATGCTTAGCCCTCCTTTACTTACAACAGTTCAGGTACTATTGTTACTTAATCTCAATTTTGTTCAAATCAAAAGCATAATATGCACAAAATTATATGATACAGGCTCAAGCGGTGGTGCAGGGGTGTACACTGTTAGCACTTCCTACTTCTAATTCTCAACCAACACAACCATGCTAAGAATAGAAAACATTAAAACTGCCTTTCTGCCTCTCAACTGACTTCAATGTGTCATTTCTTGAATAGGATATCTTTCCCCCAATTTTAGATATTTGCCAAATGATCTCAAACTTACCTGTATTTGATTCAATTCACTTCTCATTTCAGATTTGTACCTGGCTGTAAATATAGCTTTTCACTCCCCTACCTCCTACCACTAAGCAAGTCCCAATTCCATGCTGTTTCTAGGTGCTTCTTCAGATCTGCCTCCAACTGAATATGATGCATCCCCTGAATATGATACATCTCCTGTTAGAAGACCCATACTCTAAGCTTTTCCACCATGTCTAGTCATTTCATGCCTGTCTCCTCCACTAAAAGCTATAACCTGAGAGACACTACTTCAGAATCTATGGAGAACATACTGTCTTATAGCCTTCCATGAAAGGTTAATAGTTTAAATGGTGTCATCTCAGGTGGAAGGAAGGAAGGAAGGAAGGAAGGAAGGAAGGAAGGAAGGAAGGAAGGAAGGAAGGAAGGAAGGTAGGTCAGCAGTCCCACATGTCAATATTCAACAACAAATCCAAGCACATTGCTTTGATGGAAATGTTCCTGATAAGCTCAGCCACTATTTCAACATCTACTCCCCGAGTGTTGGTGCTGTTTGGAGATGCTATGGGGAAGTGCAGCCTTACTAGAAAAATCTAGTTGATACAGGGCAGGCTTCTGGGAGTTTAATGCCCCATCTACTTCCAGTTCACTGTTTCCAGTATGTGGTTAAGATGTGACTATTCAGTTTTCTACTACCACTATGAGTGCCATTTCCAGCCATGCATCCCCACCATGATAGGCTCTTATTCTTGTAGAATTGCACACCTAAATAAACTCTTTCTTAGGTTGCCTCTGAGTTGTGTTGTTTCATCATAGCAACAGATAAATTAAGTAATACATCAAATAATCCTACTCCCAAAATTGAACCACGAATGCTCAGCTGTGGTGGCTGTTCTCTCTTTTCTCCAATCAGTGCCTTGATTTCTGTTCAACTGTAGCCTTCTTTGTTGTGATAGCTAGTCTTGATTGTCTGGAGTTAACTAAAACCCAACTGGCTAGGCATACCTGTGAGGAATTTTTCTTAATAAAAACATTTGAAATGAAAGGCATTCCAGATGCTTGAGGTAGAAGACACAGCTTTAATCTAGATCATGACGTAGGAAGACCTTCTGCTGCCAGCCTATATAAAGGACATGGAAGAAAAAAGTGTGCTCTTTGCCTGCTTGCTCTCATAGGCAAGTCCATTCCTTCTCTAGCATACTGAAGACCAGCTGAGACATCTAGGCCTGGACTCAACTGGATTCTTGGATGTTTCATTGGTAAACTAACATTGATAGATTATAGCCTATAAGGAATTCTAAAAAATCCATTGATAGATACATAGATACATAGACACATAGATACATAGATAGATACATAGACAGACAGACTGACAGATGATTCATACATGCATGCCTACATATTCATTCTATAAGTTCTGTTCCTCTAAAGCAGTGATTCTCAACCTGTGCGTCACAACCCCTTTGGGAATCTAACAACCCTTTCACAAGGATCTCACAACCTGCATATCAGATATTTACATTATGATTCAAGACAGTGGCAAAACTACAGTTATGAAGTAGCAACCAAATAGTTTGGGGGGAGGGAAAGCACAACAATATGAGGAACTGTATTAAAGCATCACAGTGTTAGGAAGCTTGAGAACCACTGCTCCATAGAACCTTACCTAATACGTTTTAGATAGATGAGTAAGATAAAAGGTTAGCACAAGAGAAGGCATCAGCCCTGTAGGAGGAAGCCCTACAAAGAGATACTGGCACCCTGTCTTTGTTTCTTAATTACCATAGGATGGGTTGTTCCAACTGCTCTGAACTGGCAAGAGTACTTGCTGTGCTGTGCTGCTGGCTTAGATATGGCTAGACAACAACACTGGCTACCCACTGCACAGCTCATTTAATAAATATCTCCAAGACTGCTTCCCATTGCTCCAAAATCAACGCTATACTTAAAAGGTTGAGTTTCCAGATACCCCAAACCAACCACAGTACACAGAAACATGCCCAAAGAACTCTTTGGCCTCTGGACTGCATCTTTATTTTCAGCCTTAGACATTTTCTTCAATGTCATTTACTGGTGCTGTCATTATCATTACCATTTCCTTCGACAAACGTTGAGATGTTATATCAAGATTTCACAAGTAAGAGAATAGGAACACAACTTCTCAAACTCTTGGGGCTCCCTAAGCCAACAGTCTACAAGCCATTTCCCAACATGGTCAATATAGAGCATCAGACATCTCATCAACCTTTATGAAATATCTATAATGGGCATGTTCCTATCTTACCAGTGCTAAATACCATGCCTAATAATAAGGTCCTGATGCTAAGCACAGAAGAGATTGCCTTAGTCCAGTGTTACTGCTTTCCAACACACACCACTTCTAACGTGGCTACTATTTACAATGGTGCTCTAAGATTATCTCTCGTACTAATCTGAACCTACCTCTCCACATCAGTGTATCCAAACATACTTCAAATCACAGGCCACATACTAGCTTCCCCATCCACACTTCTTTTTATACTTCTAATCCATGCTAGGTTTTCTATTTATTTTAATAAGCATGATACAGGACTGTCCCTTTGTACTCTGTGTTATCAAAAAAGGCAGAATTTATCAATATTTTACCAACAGCCCTAAGACGTTACATAATCAGATCTACATTTATACAAGTATTCACTCGTAACACTTACCCGGCCCCAAGAGTGAAGTTACTCAGCTCTTATTCTTAACAACCAATTAAAGTATCTTCTGAGAACTTCTGGTCCAAAATTCTTTGCATTCTAGCTTCTGGCTTCAGCCATGGGTTCCCATATTTATGTTAATTAAATCCACTAAGTTGAAACTAACTGTAAGGAATAATCAATCAAAATATTCTTCACAATAAACAGTCCTTATGGTACTGGAGAAACGCCTCAACAGTTAAGAGCACTGACTGCTCTTTCAGGAAACCTGGGTTCAATTCCCACCCAGCCCCCACATGGCAGCGCACAACTGTATGTAACTCCAGGACCCAACACCATCACATAGATATACAGACAAAAATCACTAAAAATAAAGAAGGGAGGGAGGGAGGAAGAGAGGGAGGGAAGAAAGAAAGAAAGAAAGAAAGAAAGAAAGAAAGAAAGAAAGAAAGAAAGAAAGAAAGAAAGCCAGTCTTCACAATCACCCAAGTCACAACAGTCAAGAATTGCTGAGAAGCTGATGGGCTGCACTGGATGCAGGTCTGTTGGTGTGGCTCAGTGATCCACAGCACCAGAGAAAGAGAAAGAATGGGGGGACAGGGAGAGGGAATGGGGGGATAGGGGGATGGGAGTAGGAAAAAAAGAAAGGCAAGGAAAGGAGGGAGGGGAGTGTAGTTTATAAGTGCTGGTGCTAAGCAGCAGAAACATGAATATCGTCTATCTCTTAAGCACTTTCAAATCTTATGTACTAAAACATTTTACAATAAAGTTGTTCCTTGAAGGGAAAAATTGCTAGAGGACCATCACTTTCTTCCCTTCTACAGTCTCCATGCAGAAATTAGCCCAATTTGAGATCGTGCATCCTTCAAGTATCAGCTCCATTCTAAACAGTGTACCAATACCATTTTAGCCACACACACACACACACACACACACACACACACATGCCCATGCCCATGCACACATAAATGTAGTTTTAAATTTGTTAATGGCTTTTTTAATTAGCATTACCCTTCGTGGTAATATAATTTTAAGCTTACATAATCAGCTCAAAAAGAATGAATTTTTAACAAAAGTGTGGTGCCATTAATAGTTGTGCTGGCAGGAGCCAGGCATTGTGGCATATGCCTTTAATCCCAGCACTCAGGAGGCAGAGGCAGGCGAATCGCTGTGAGTTCGAGGCCAGCCTAGTCTACAAAGTGAGTCGAGGACAGTCAAGGCTACACAGAGAGAGACCCTGTCTCGAAAAAAAAAAAAAAATAGTTGTGCTGGCCTGATAAAGCTGGTACCACACAAAGCACATTTTAAAAGAACATCTGAGCTGGAAATGCCTGCTCCTCTACAGAGGCAGGAGGACTAGCAAAGCACAGCTGGGTCCCACCAACAGCATTTCTAACAAGTTACCAGGAGCTCTAAATGCTGCCAGGACCACACTCAGGGGATCATCTCAGATTATCCTTTGGAGAATAAGACATGCAATATAAAGGATACAGTAATCACTTGACAGACTTCATTTATCAAACAGATGCTCAGTAATAAAATTAAGATACAAGGGTAACAGCCTAGAGGCTGCGTAGGTTACAACCCAAAACAGCATGTTGAGATGAGGGTTGCGACCACTGCATCCTCAGAACAAAAATGTATAGAGAGAATCTCTTGTGTACTGTATGGAAGCATTACCTATCAATAAAAGTCTGATGGCCTATTAGTTAAGACAAGAAATAGGAAGTAGGAGTGCTGAGAGAAAGAGATGAACTCTGAATTAGAAGAAGAGACTGGAGATTTGTCCCGGTCTGAGGAAAACAGAGGCATGAAACTGAGCAGAGGTAACCAACCATGTGGCACTGTTTCATTATGTCAGGAACTGGGGTGCGGAGTACCAACCTGCTTCTAAAAGATCCCCTTTGTACCCAGGCTTGAAGAAGCCAGCCCCTTGTGAACAACCAGGGCCAAAAACAGCCATCCTGAGGACTGATGTTGACCAGCCTGAGGATATTCGTAGGGAGTTATCAGTAAACACTGGCCATGCACATGAATTTCAGCATGTTCATAAAACATGAGCAGCCTTAATACAGCAAAGCTGTGTGTACATCTTGAAAGAAATTAAATTACCATTCCAACTAGAACCTATGATGTTGGATTATTACTCTTGATGCAGGTATAACTACCGTCCCTATCTTAGACTTTCATTGCTGTGAAAAGACACCATGACCATGGCAACACTTATAAAGGAAAGCATTTAACTGGGCTGGCCTACAGTTTCAGAGGCTTAGGCTACTGTCATCATGGCAGGAAGCATGGCAGCTTGCAGGTAGACATGGCGCTGGAGAGACAAGAATTCTACATCTAGACCAGAAGGAAGCAGAAGGGAGACTGGATTGCACAGTGGATGGAGCTTGAGGATAGGCGACCTCAAAGCCTGCCGCCACAGCAGCACACTCCCCCAACAAGACCACATCTACTCCATCAAGTTTAGTGCCACAGTGTTTAAGTGGCACTAAAGCCACACCTCTAAAAGTACCACTCACCATGGGCCAAGCATTAAACATATGAGTCTATGGGGGTCGTTACTATTCAAATCACCACACATACTAATCTGGACACAGGAGCTCACTGTGGGCAAACAGTATAATGGTGCCAGGACTAGGCATTGCTATTTAACCAGCTGTTGCCACATTACATTGTAAGCAATACAGCCAGTGAGGCTCCAATACCTCATTGTGAACTTTTGAATGCTGCCTGAAGTGTAGAAGGAGTTTACAGCAAGACATTGCAAATATATTGTTTAACAAGACGAACAAAACTGAAGCAAGACTTAACTATGCAGCTGAGAGCAGAGAGAAGCCGATGGTCATGGCTTTCAGCGTCTGAGCAGTAAAGGAGGCAAGGTGGGAGCAATGGGAGAGAAAAGAGCTCGAGTTCTAGTTCGGAAGGCAGCTCACAATAAAACCCTCTTAGAAATGAGAGTAACAAGCACAAAGAACTCCTTAACTGAACATGCTACAGATCTGTGAATGTTTCACATGGTTTTAAGAAAATTTACTAAAGGCTGGAGAGATGGCTCAGTGGTTAAGAGCATATGTCAGGGGTCATGAGTTCAATTCCCAGCAACTACATGGTGGCTCACAGCCATCTATTATGTGATCTGATGCCCTCTTCTGGCCTGCAGCCATACATGCAGACAGAGCACTGTATACATAATAATAAATAAATCTTAAAAAAAAAAAATACTAAAATCTGACAGGTTACGACCAGACAAGGCTACAGGGTTAAGAGCCTACCTATCTCCAAAAGCTGTAAGCTGCAATACAAAATCAGGAATAGCTTGGCTAGCTATGTCTATATTTTGTAGAAGTCCCTGAAAAACAAAAGGTACACAATCCTCATTAGATGTTATGAGGACTCAACTTAGCCTGAGAAGTAACTTCTGCTGTGGTGGGAGTCAGTCTTAAAAGTCCTCCATGATCAGCGAAGGGGAAGCACTGCTTTCAGATCCATTGGTTCAGGCGCAGTGAAGGCCCAAGCTGGCCACCCACAGGAAACTCCTTCAGTGACTGCTGGTCAAACTACTCTGCTGCTGGACTTAAACATACTACCCCTGGAGACACTCAAGTCCAGGTATTGGGGGCAGCTCCCCCAGCCAAAATGGAAAAAAGCAGCAAACACTGAAGCAGAAGGATTGTAGCTGGGGTACAATCCAAGTTCAGCAATGCCCTGCCAAGCAGCAAACACCTAAGCAGCCAGATTTCTCATCAGGCACTAAGGTGTCAGTGTGAAGATTCCAGGTCAAGCCTAAGGCCTCATAAGAGGTATAGGATGATATCATTCATAACGTGGTCAAAGGGAGTATGTGCCAGGTGCCAACATAGGGTCTTTCCAGGCAACATTACAAAGAGACCACTATAAATGGTAAGTTTCCCTAAGTGAAACTTTAGGAGACTACAGCTAAATATTGTAGAAGTGGAAACACAGCCATTGACATATCACACAGTATGCCAGCAACCAAGGATATTATTAGTCATTGAAGACCTTCTGAAGTTTTCCCAAGGGGGGCTACAGAAGAGGAAATTCACTGTGTATCTCGAGGGACTGCAGTGTGGATCTCCAACACACAATATAGTAAACATATTCACACACAACTCATCATGTTGACCCATATCTATGCTTCCTTCCACCTGTCTCAGATGTGCATGAAAGTTTAAAAAAAAAAAAAAAAAGCTGCCCAACCAGCCACATGTCAAAACCTCTGGTGACAGCAACTAGAGATTACTGCAGCCCTGTCCTGAGAGATTTGAGCACAAGAGACACAGGTTCACCAGGACAACGAAGTTGTTACTGGGTTTGCTCCTTAAGCAGAAGTCATGGGATTTTGTGTTGTGACCTGTGCACCAAGAATTAACATCAGGCTCAGCTACGTTTTACAGTTATCTACTTACTCTGATTCCTGAGTCCTCTAGACCAAATACTGATCAACCAGAGAAAGGAAGAAATCTGAGTGCTTACCACTTGCTTCATCTACAGTAAGAACAGACTTCATTTTTATTTATTGGTTAAACAAGTGTTGCTTCAGTATACAAAAAAGAACCTAATGAAAGATGAAACTTGAAGGCTGAAAATGGCAATGGGCTGCCCATTAAAACATGAGAAATTGGTGCTTTACTTGCAACAATCTCCCTGAACCTAGAAGGTGCTAACAGTGAGAATCAACCCTTACCACTATGTTAGTGTGACCAGAAGGATCTTCCTTTTGTTTTTTAAGCTTTTCATAAAAGAAAGATGTCAATCTGTGTAATACACCTAGAAAAAAATGACAATTTGTTTTCAGAAACCAGAAGCTCATACTGTCAGGGCTTTCTGTGTTGTCTGCTTCAACTGACATGCTACTACTGACACACCCAAGAGATGTCTTGAGTCTCTCCTTCAGGAGTCCCACAGCTGGAAACGCCCTCCTACACTGAACTTTTCACCTCTAAGAAGCTGATGACAACCACTTCATCTGCTTAGGTATTACATCTCACCTACTGAACTGAGCTCTACGGAGCCCAGTGCCTTAGAACTCCCAGCTCAAAACACTGAAAAATGTGTTCAGCATACATATATACATACATACAAGAATACAGTGATGTATCCTTGACTGCATTCCAGAACAACAAAACCATGAAGGCCTTAGCAGAGAAATTAAATAAAGCTATTTCTATATGACTGTACTTAACATTAACTTACAAGAGCACCAGAATGGGTGGTTCAAAACCTTGTTTTAACAAGTGCAACAATTTTTTTCAGTTGGTCAATACCCCTACACTTTTTTTTTTAATTAATTTGTGTAAAACAGCAGGCCTTCATTTGTTTT
>OU015751.1:62421165-62431710 GCA_907169655.1 Acomys percivali | reverse complement strand
CACACACACACACACACACACACACACACACACACACACACACACACTTTTTTAAGTGACTAAAATTTTTTTTTAATGTTCAACAACCTTAGCCATTTGGGAAATAATACAGTAGTGCTGAGAATGCATGGCAGGCAGGACAGCTAACACTAAAAGAATGGTAGAGAAAATATGCTGACACATAGGGAAGAGTAACGCCTCCAGTGTAGCCACTATGGAAATCAGTGTTCAGGTTTCTAAAAATACTAAAAATAGAAATGTCACCCGATGCAGAGATAATCTTTCTGGGCATTTAGGAGAAAAATCTACATACCAAACAGCTGTCCCAAGGGGAAGAACCAGTCTAGATGTCCCATAAACTGATAAAAAGAAAATGTGGTTCATGTACACAGAAGAATTTTATTCAGCCTTACAGAAAACTGAAATCATGCCATTTACAGGCAAACAGATGGATTCTGAAATTGAATTAAACAAGATAACTCAGGCTTGGAAAAGTCAACTACCACATTTTCTCCCATAAGCAGATCTTACATTTTAGTCATTTTACAAGGATATTAGGGGCAGGGAGAGTTCTCTAGAAAGGGATCTACAAAGGATACAAAGATATCTTAAGGGAGGGGGGGAGCACATGAATTCGAGTCACAAAAACAGAAAGGGGCCAACTAGAAAGGTGGGGAAGAGACCAGGAGGAGGACAGGAGCAGGAGGGTAAGAGGCAGTCCATGTAAGAGAGTGCCACAGTGAAACCTGCTGCTTTGTGTGCTAACTTTAAAACTCAAGCAACAAGCCCGCAAGAGCGTTCAGCAGGGGAAGGTGCTTGCTGCAAAAGCTGACAAGGCTGAGTCCCCAAGAAGGAGAACCAACTCTGAAAAGTTGTCACCTGACCTCTCCCATGCATCATGATGCACATATAAAATTTTAAAAACAATGTAATAAGAAATTTAAACTAAGTAAAACATGAACACCATGACTAAAGCAACTTGGGAAGGAAAGATTATTTGGCTTACGCTTCCATATCACTGTTCATCACTGAAGAAATCAGGACAGGAACTCAAACAGGGCAGGAACCTGGAGACAGGAGCTGGTACACTGAGCCCTGGCCTGTTGGACACTCTTAATTTTAAGTTAATTCCAGAAATTTTGAAATGTATTTTTTTCATGTCCCAGGCGTTCACTGTCAATATAATTTCCTTTAATGTTTTGAAAGGGAAAACTGAGCTCACTGTTTGAGACTTTACTAAATATGAGTAATTCTTGCGAGATACTAACTAAAATGACATCATCCTTTCTTTTGTTGTTTTGTTTTTGAGATGTGGCTTTGTGTAGCCTAGACAGAGCCTGAACAGGCGATGGAGGAGTACCGCTCACTGGTTTTCTCCTCAGGGCTTGTTCGGCCAGCTTTTGTATAGAGAACCCAGGACCACTAGTCCAGGGGTGGCCTTACACACTATGGATTGGGCCCTCCTCCATCAATCTTTAGTTCTGAAAATGGCTTAAAGGCCTCTCTGCAGCCTGTCTTAAGGAAGCGTCATTCAGCTGAGATTCCCACCTCTCTGATGACTCTAGTTTTTTCAAGTTGATATAAAACTAGCCAGCAGAGAAGATGAAATGGTTTTCTTTCAGATCTACAAAGGTAAAATAACTAATAACCAGTAGGCCTGCAGTAGAAGGACTGTTCTTATACCAGATGAACCCATTTGCCAATGCAGTGGGAAGAGCAGTATAAGGAAATGGGAGCTGTAAGTAACACACTGCGCCTGGGCAACCTCTCTTACATGGCGCTTCAAGGTGGGTGGTGCACTGAAGGCCTGTACCGTAGAGCTTAACTTTATACTCCAAAGCAGTAAGCAGGTAGGATGAACTTTTTGTTTAAATCCAAAGCAGAGGTTGAAACTAAATGAACAATCAAAACTACTCCACATCATACATAAAACAGATCTCACGGAAACAAAACGAAGAGAAAAACACAGGCTTCAATCCAGAGAAAGATGAAATGACAGCAAAAATATCAGATAGGGAAGATTGTAAAAGCACAGAATATTAAAAAATCAATACCACATGGAGACAAAACACTAAGCATTCAATAACATAGTCACATTACTTCAAAATAAATAGAAGGGGAAAAAGTTTCAAGGGCTGGAGAGATGCCTCAGAGGTTAAGAGCACTAACTGCTCTTCCAGAAGACCCAGGTTCAATTCTTAGCACCCACATGGCAGCTCACAACTCTCTGTAACTCCAAGATCTGACACCCATAGACATACCTGCAGGCAAAACACCAATGCACATTAAATAAAAATTAATAAATTTTTTTAAGTTTTGAAAGGAAATAAAACTTGTGTTCCAAATGGCTAAGAAATCTGTGTATCTGATTCTCACTAACTGACGAAAGGAAGACAGAAAATCAGGAAAGGCTAAATAAAAGATTTGAAAATTATCAAACAAAGCAGCCTAACAGAAGTGCTAACAGTGAAATTAAATCAACAATCAGCATTTGAGAGATTCCCAGGAAACTAAAATAATCAAAAACTGAATAATGTGCTCCTAAAAGTCAATTATTCCAAGAAAATATTGGGCTGGATTGCACAGACACACCACCAGGACAGAAGAAGTTCAAGTTCCAGGCCAAACTGGGTTATTTATATGGTTAAGACCCTGTCTCAAAAAGGGCTGGGTGCAGGGAGAGTAGTGGGATGTACAGTTGGTAGAGTACTTGCTTGACACACACAGAACCCTGAGCTTCAGCCCCAACACTGCAGGGGGAGAACACACCTGTAACACAGTGCTGGGGAAGCAAAGGAAAAGATCAGAACTTCTGTTATACAGTAATAAGTTCAAGTTCTGCCTAGTCTACACAAGGCTGCATCTCAAAAACAAAACAAAAAAAAAGAAAGGGTGCTGTCATTTTAGTTAATGTACAACAAGAAATACTCATATTTAGTAATGTCTGAAACAATGAACTCAGTTTTCCCTTTCAAAACATTAAAGCAAATTAAGATTGACAGTGAATGTCTGGGACATGAAAAAATACATTTCAAAATTTCTGGAATTAACTTAAAATTAAGAGTATCCAACAGGCCAGGGCTCAGTGGGTAAAAGTAACTGCCACATCGGACTAAAGATCTGAGTTCAATTTCCAGAACCCAGTAAAGGGCCAGTTGTACTGGTGGGCATCTGTAAAGTGACAGGAATGGCAAAGAAGGAGAATCAGGCACAGGCCTGGTGCCCAAGAATGCAGTGCAGAAACCAGTGACTGCAGTTCAACAATCTAAGACAAGGACCATATGTAAACGTGGTCCTCTGACACCTGCACATGCACTGTAGTGTGCTTATGCCCACAGTTACACACATGAACAGAAATGAAATAAACATTTACAAATAAAAAGAATGTCCAACTCCGTGTAGTACTGCAAGCCAGGAAAGAAGGGAAGAAAATATTTGTAAACAATACGAACCCTTCATAGGCAATCAACTCCTCATCTCCAAACAGGACCTATTCACAAAGGCAAACAGCCACCTGAAAGCAGGATGGTAATTCAGACCTTCCCACCTTAAACTCCTGTGGTATAAACCTCAGCTACATAATAAAGGCACCTACTATTTATCATCGTACTTTAAATGAAGAACACATTTTAGGTCCTAAGCAACCAACTCATATGCAGAGTCACACTGTGCAGGTGTGAGTTTGCTGTGACTGTTTTAAGTTAAAGAAAGAACAGAGGTCACTAACGTGGAAGCCATGGTTCCCAGCATTCCTAGCTGTATAAAACCTTCTATGCTCATTATTAGCCAAAGCAAAGTGCTGTTCACAATGAACAACTGCAATGTGTGTAATTAGTCTCCTTTCCCATACAAAACAATGGAGGTTTGGAGCAGGTTGCAGTGACACATGTCTGTGATCTAACCAATCCTAAGGTGGAGGCAGGTAGGTTGTGAGGCTGAGGGGAGCCTAGGTGTCATAGTGACACCCTCCCTCACCAAGCCTTCAAATGCCAGAGTTTTGCAATTTTCTACAATTGCCTAACTAATAAAAGGAAAGCTACTCAATCTTGCCAACATGGTGGCAAACTGTGGCCCACAGGCCACATCCAAGCTGCCTTTCTATGTCCTCCAAGCTTAGAATAGTTTTACATTTTTAAGTGATTATGGAGCAAACAAGCAAATATGAAAGTAGTATGAATTTTGAATTTAGTGTCTATCATGAGTAGAGCCATGTCTGTCCCTTTAAACACTCTTTATGGCTGCTGAGCACTACACCAGTGACTGGAGTAGCTGTCATAGCACCTGTTCTGCAACTGACTCTTATTAACCCAGTGTGCCACTACTGCTCTAAAATTATTCTAGTGTAACAGGGAAGACCTAGGAATATAAATTCTGAAGCAGATATATGTAGTCCTATCAAATCAGGGTTTTTACTTTGAGAACACAGCATGTAAACACAACTAAATGACTAATGTTAAGCCACAACTGCTTTTCTCTCTCATCATCTGCTTTCACGGCAAAGGTAGAAAGATCAATCTAGAAACTTAGCTGTATAGCTAAGCACATGTGCAGCTGGCACAAATTTTTGAGTATTATAAATTAAGTCACTAGATTTTTTTTAGGTTTTTTCATTAAATTTAAATATATTTTCATCATTTCCTCTCTCTATCCAGAACCACTCATAGCCTCCTCTTCTTTAACAGTTGCTCACATACAGCCAGTATGACTTTGCTGTCTCTTGCTGACATAAATAGCATGACCAAATGCATCTTGGAGAGGAAAGTGCTCTTATAGTTGTGGTCCATAATGAAGGGAAGTCAGGGCAGAAACCTGGATGCAAGAGCTGAAGCAGAAGCCATGGAGAACTGTTTGTTAACTTGCTGCCCACGATTTATTCAACTTGCTTTCGAATACAAGCCAGGACCACCAGCCCAGAGGTGACACTGCCAACAGCAGGTTGGGCCCTCCCACATCATTAAATAGTAAAATGCCCCCCACAGAGTTGCCAATATGCTAATGTGATGAGATATTTACTCAATTGAGGTTCCCCCCTTCTCAGACGACCCTACCTAGATTGTGTCAAGTTGACCAAAGAAACTAGCCAACAAATACATAAATGAATAAATAAATAAATACAACCTGCTGAGTCAGTCCAGAGAAAGCCCTGATTGAACTTCTGAGTGAACGTGTTGTCAACATATGTCAGACATGCCAAGGACCTAGCCTCAGACCCATGAAAGCACGCAAAAGCTTCCTTTTTAGTTCTTGTGTGGATGTTCACAGTGTGTGCAGAAAAAAATCCACCACATCTTTCTCTCCCCAGCCTGAAGACTCTTCCTCTCAGAGATTGCTCCTACCTAAATTAGCTAAACCTGTCTCCTGTATGCCCTGAACACTTGCTCCTTGTTCATCTGTAAGTAATAACTCCATCTTCCTATTAATGCACTGAGCTTTCTGGTGCTTCGGCCTCTTAAGCAGACAGCATGGATCCCAGCTTTCAGACTTTGTGTCCATCTGTCCTTCCCTCATTACTTTGCTGCTCCAGTCAGTTTCAGCTGTGTCACTGAAGCCAAGTGCTGCCTGCATGTATGTTTCTAGGGCTGCCACTTGGTATTAGATAACCAATCAGGCATTCATGCCTGAGGAAGGTTAATTCTCCCTCTCTTGGCAGTTATTAATTGCTTCTATAGCTGGCATTTTTTAAAGGGGTGTACAAGAGATAGTAAGGAAGCTGAGTCAGGAGGATTGCCCCAAGTTCAAGGCCAGCATGCTACATAAGTAACAGAACACCTAATGGTACCAAGTTATGACACTGCCAAAACACAAAAAACAGAAAAAGTTAAGCAAATAAAGGAGTGGCCAGGAAATCAGGCTCATGAACAAAATCATCATCATCATCATTATCATCATCATCATCATCAAACAGCAATAGTAGCAGAGGTTGACATTATAGCTTTGAGTAAAGATTCCTCAGTTCATTTTTTTAAAGAAATTTTTAAAAAGCAGGAAAAATTAGTCAAACAGAAATCCACAATAACTAGAAAATTCTAAGACATGCTGATAACAAAATAGGTCTTCAGTACATGTCAAAATTCTAAGGGCAAAGCTATCAGGTCACATAAAATGGAAAAGTCACCTACTCTCAGGCCCTGTTCTCTTATTAACTACATACTGAGTGAGTAATCTAGCAAAGACTACCCAGGGCTGCACAATGCCCAGTCCCAGGAGCTGTTTCATCATGCAGTGTTGTAGCTTAATGTTTTCTAGTATTTCTTGTCCTTTATGGATCATCTCCAAAGTTCTGCCTGCCTATCCCCAGGCCCACAGTGGCTTTCTGTGGGCTACACGAGCCCACCTTGTTGAAGTGCCATGCAGCTCAAAAGCTGACTAACAAAAGATACTGAGGGTAGCCCTGACACAATTTCCAGGAGTCCTCAGAATGATAGGCTGAGGATGGAGTAGAGGAGCTTTAGTTAAAGACAGAGTAAAAGTTTCCCTGAGTTTACCTTCATTTGAAAATCAAGGCACAAATCCAAATAGCTTATGAGAACGGGCTCTGCCCTTGTCACATGGGAGTGGGATCTGTGACTCAGCACGGAAACATACCATTTCTTTGGTAGGTTTAATAGCAAAATTAACTTTAAAACTTTCTAGGATCAGGAAGTCAGAAGACAACTTTAAAGTGTTACTAAGCTTTATTTTAGAGTAAGGCAGCTGTGTTAGGAAAGCTGGGTTACTGAGGTATGTGAAAACCAAAGCTGGAACTTCCAAAATCATACATTTTCCAAACTGAATCACATCTAGTTATGAAAGCTTTTGTTATGTTAGGTTTTAAAGAAAAGGTCTCGGGTATCCCAAGCCAGCCTCAAATCAGTGATGCAGCCAAGATCAAGCAGGCAACATCTTCCTGTTTCTACCTCCCAGGCATGCACCACCACCACTTGGAGCTATGAGGCATTTTTAAGCACTGATGGCTCAATATGTCTGAGTTCACAGCTGCAGGAGCAGCAGCACTGGGAAGCAGTGGCACCTTGTCCTGCTGCAGCACAAACAGGCTTCTGTGTGGATCCTCCTGCACCCAATGCCTGCACTACCGTCCCTCAGCTGCTATGAATCTCAGACGAACCTTTCACTGCTTGAAGATAAAAGATTCCCACTATAGACTGCATTTATTTGTCCTAAAATCTGTTGCATACAATTAATTCCAAACTGGCACAAACAGATAACAATGTGAGGGGAATTCAGGAATAAATCCAATATAATTAGAGTTTGGGCTAGCTGTACTGAAAACCTCACATACCTGTAGTCTGCTGTCACCCTCTGCCCTGGTCTTAAGGACCTTCCTCTGGATGCTACCTTCACTCCTTTCAGTGTACTCGTCTTCTCCAGGCCTGTAAATGTGAGCCATTCTGCCCTCCAGCTTTTACAGAGAATTGCTATGCTTGTAGGCATTTCCCTCACCCACTGAATCCTGTATATACACACACATGTTCTTTCTCCTTTCTCAGTGATCCTGGAGACTGAAGCCAGGGCCTCACTGATGTTGGGAAAACACTTTTTAGGCTAAGGGCATCTTCTCAAGAGTCCCCTCCCAAGTGTGATCTCCAGCCACTCTCCTTTCACCAGCAGAGGGAATATTGCTTCCATAGCTCCCTCCCGCCCACAACCTGCTTTTTCTTTCCAGGCAGCTTTCTGAAAAGTGTCTGAAGCTCTCGCTCATCTCTGCTTCACAGGCCAATGGATACTACGTGATGATGTCATTCACCAGCACAATCTTTAACAACCTTGGAAACAGTGCACTGACCAGCTCTGGGTCTGTTGTGTGTTCTCTAACCTAGAACTACATCAACCTTTCAAAATAATTCAGAGAATCTTAAGTAGGAACAACACAATAAATTTAAGCTAATCAGAACTAATATGTAAGGCCTGGGGATGGAGCCCAGTGGGTAGAATGCTTCCTAGAATGTCCAAAGACTTGGGCTCCATCCCCATCGCCACATAACCCAAGTACAGTGCGACACACCTGTAATCTCAGTGCTCAGAGGTTGAGGCAGACCTTCAGGGTCACTTTCATTACTGACACCTTGTCTCACACACTTGATAGAAACAGGAGCAGAGCAGGTCTTAGGATGCACAGAACACACTGCAATGACAGTGTATCACAGCCTAAGAACAGAGAACAAGACCGACCCCACTCAGGCCAAGGGACTATCATCATCCCCCACCCCAACCCACCATCCACCCCATCCCCATTATGCCTTGTTTTGCAGTGCTACCTATAGGAGGCAGCTCAGGAATCAAGCCAATCAAAAGCCTAAAGAAGGATAAATTGATCAGGGACAAGATACAGAGCTACAGATAAGCCTGGCTGAGTACCATACTCTACAGAACATTGGATAGTGACTGACAATCCCGAAAACACACAAGCAGAGTTTCCTGCTGTGATAACACTCCGATCAAAAGCAGCTTAGGCAAGGAAAGGGTGGGACTACACTTCCAGTCACATTACATCAATGAGGGAGGTCAGGCAAGGGAATCGAAGCAGAAACCATGAGGGAATGCTACATGTTGGCTCCCTCACATACTCATGCTTAGATTTCTTACATTGTCCAAGATGACATGCCTAGGGCTAGGTGCTCCTCAGATATTCTACTACAGGCTGTATCAAGTTAAAGATTTTAGGGCAGCTCCTGAAGTGGTACAGTACAAGCAAGAATTCTTCTATAAACAAGTAAACACAAATCAAGAATCCATTCTATGGCTGCATATAAACTACTAACACTCTTAAAGGACACTCCAAACTCAAACTATGGAATGAAACAGTATGCTGTGAAGTCACTGGAGTCCAAGCAACCTGGAGCTGGGGAGGGCTCCACTAGTCAAAGGCTTCCCTAGCATGGACAAGGCCTGGGAGTGGAGGCAAGAGAACACAACTTTGGCCTCTCAGCAAAGTACAGGCAAGCATAAACCAAACAAGATTCTTCAAACCCATGTCAACGCCACTATGTACCCTGGGAACAGTGAGTTTCAGATCGTCCTGAGCCACAGGAATGAGGCAAAGCTCCGAAGGAGAGATTCTGCTACATGTATTACATATTCTGCTTTCAAAAGAGACTAAATTTCTTTATTTTTGTTTTCTACGTTTTTTTTGTTTGTTTGTTTGTTTGTTTTGGAGTCTTTTGCTTGCTTGTTTGTTTGTTTGTTTGTTTGTTTTTGCTATTCAGACAGATTTCTCATTATATAGACCAGGCTGGTGTTGAATCAATCTTCCTTTCTGAGCAAAGAGCTCACTTCACAATCAGAGTGAACAAACAAGCTCCTTCCTTTAAGTTAGAAAAATGTTCTAATGCTAAATAGAAACTAGCCCCATGTTTCAAAAAATTAATCATGAACTTGCTAGTTCCTGTTTAAAACATGTGAAATTTAGCTGGGGAGGGGTGGTAATGGCGGCAAGCTGCTCTGCAGGATGGTATAAACACTTTGAGAGGCCCCTGGCAGCTATCAACTGAAGTTTAACAGACTCTACAGCATCTTGTAGTTTTACCCACGACAGTGCAAAGTTGAAATCCAAAATATCATTTCTACCACAAGGACAACATCCAACAGTGGATGATACACATCATGTAAAGAGGACAGTACCAAAGAGTACCAGTACAACAGTCACAACAATGCTGAGGTCACCTAGCTCCTGGAGGCAATACCACAGACAAGGAGTGGTCCCTGCACCAAACAAGGCCATTTGGTCACACACAAAGCTCAGGTCTGTGGAACAGGATTTTCCTCCTCTCAACCCTGTGAAGTCACATGACTAATACTTTTCTGCACCATTGTTAAGATAGTCAAGTTGGCTGGCCTGTTTGCCTTTAATCTCAACACTCAGGAGGCAGAGGCAGGTGGGTCTCTGTAAGTTTGAGGCCAGTCTGATCTACAGAGTGAGTTTCAGGGCAGCCATGGCTACACAAAGAAACCCAGTCTCAAAATAACAAACAAACAAAAAAAATAAAATCAAGCTGATCTTTGATCAACTGATACAGAAGCAAGTCTGTGCTGTGCTGTGCTGGCTGGCCAGGGGCCCAGCAATGGTTCAAAGCATTATCACCACCAGAAACCAAAGCAATCACATAGGTCTAGTTATTAAGATCAACCCAAACAAGATACTACTATTCTGACCAGCTACCCACTGGCCCCATGTGAAGAGACCTCATGGGAACAAAATGGCAAATGCCAGCCATCTCAGTCCATGAAAGTTGCCATACTGCTGTGAGCCACCTTCCCACTCCAGAAGCACTGGTCATCTCAGGTCCTGTGTCCAACAAGCTCCTGATGATGATCAGCACTGACAGGGAACACAGCATCATAGACTACGCTACCCACTTGGGCAATGTCACCAAGGCCAGTCTAATGCCATTACCAAGACATACCTGGAAAAAGAGATGGTGCTGCTTACAAAATGTCCCTTTGAAAAACCTACCAATTAATAATAATTATAATAATAATAATTATAATTATAATAATAATCATAATAATAATAATAATAATAATAATAATAATAATAATAATAATAAT
>OU015751.1:62410807-62421155 GCA_907169655.1 Acomys percivali | reverse complement strand
AATAATAATAATAATAATAATAATAATAATAATAATAATAATAATAAACCCACCAATTGTCTTATGAAGTCCACAGGAGCCAGACATAATAGTTCAGGAGATAGAGGCAAATCAGCCTGGGCAACATGAAATGATGTCTTTAAAAAATAATAATGGGCAGGTTGTGGTGGTGCACCCCTTTAATCTCAGCACTTGGGAGGCAGAGGCAGGCAGATCACTGTGAGGTCGAGGCCAGACTGGTCTACAAAGCGGGTCCAGGACAGTACAGCCTACATAGAGAAACTCTGACTTGAAAAACAAAAAACAAAACAATAACAATAATAATAATCAACAGAAAAAATGCCTCTGGGCAAAGGATCCAAGCTCCAATTAGTACTTTCATAGAACACAATGCAAAACATAGCTTGGGTGGGATGACATTCCTTGAATGAGGTAGCTACCTCCTTGAAGCTCTTAACACCCAGGCTAATTTGACCGCTGTAGCTGTAGTCCACAGTGGTGAAGGAAAAGAGAGAAGGGGGTGGGGAGATGGGGTCAAACTATCTGGAAAGAGAGAGGTAGTGAGGGTATAGGGCACTGCTTGGCACAGCTTGGTGATATAGCAAAGCCCCAGCTACCTAGGATATTATAAAGTAGGAGGGCTACTTGAGCCCTGAGTTGCAGCGTTTCCAGCCTGTAGGGAGCACAGGTGGTCAGTGGTCAACGTGATGGGAGGAGAAAAGAGCCCTGCTAGAAGAGCAATGCAGTCTTCATCTGTCATCACAGTCATCAGAATACAGGCTAAAAAACACACTTTAAAAAATCATGGGCACAGATTTTTCAGGGGAGGGGGCAGTGTTGGGCTCGTTGCTTGATTCTGAGACTCACTACATAGTACATGCTACTCTAGAACTACACGTAATGTTCAGGTTTCAGTCACCTGGAAGGGCTGAGACTGCAGGCATGAGCCCCTACGCCCGGCTTGGTCACACTTACATAACAGAAGCTGGAAACCAACTGCTTTAAGAGCAGAGAGGGAAAATGAATAGGCATATGGCCTGAGGGAATGAGGGTAAAGAGGCTCAGACTAGGGTGAGTCACAGAGATGTCTAGTCAGACAAAGCTGTCAGAACCAATCAAGGCTGTACGCTTACCATCTGTTCATTTTACTAAAGCAAGATTATCTTCAGCATTTACTGACTTGGACATATGTGTGACCATCACTTCGATCACTGCACATTGCAGCAAGAAAGCCCTCAGAGCTACCAAACACTGAGCAGCACTATGCTCTTAAGCTTCCCAGTCTAAGAGCGGGGAGCCAAAAAGACTTTGATATTAATGAACTGCCCAGTCTTGAACATGTTGTTACAATGGAATATAGAATAAGACAGCACCCAAACAAATGAAAAAGTGATATAAATCCAAATTACACTCAAGATGCAAGTCACCAAGGCACAAGAAAGTCAAAGAACCAAATAAATGAGATGTTTTCCAAGTCTATATACAGGGACAATCAATACTATCAAGACATCACCACTTCCCAAATTGAGCAAAAGATTTAATTCAATCTCAGTCAAAATCCTAAATTAGTTTACAGGACTTAGCAAAATGAGTCCAAGATTTTTTAAGTTTACACACGAAAGATCCAGAATAGCCAACTTATATTAAGTTGAACCTCAAGATTATGAAGCTGAACTAATCAACTGTGAGACTAGTGAAGGAGAGGGGAACATGCAGGAGCACAGGGCACCACGCTGTAGATCATTTTTCTACCCAGTGCTGCTAGAGGGACTAACACAATGATGAATCTAGGCACTGGAGAGGTGGTTCAGTGGTTAAGAGCATGGGCTTGGTTCAACTCCCAGCATGTACATGGCAGCTCACAACCACCTGTAACTCCAGTCTCAGGGGAGGCGACTTCCTCTCCCGACCTCAGAGGGTGCCAGGCAAACAAACACTTGGTGCACTGACACAGACGCAGACAAAACAAAACACCCATACACAATAAATAAATAAATATATAGATGAATAAATAAGTAGGTAAATAATACTGGAATCCACACAGAGACCCACATTCTTCACAGCAATCAAGCTGATCAATATCTAAATGTGAAACATATAACATAACTATTTAAAACTTCTCAAACTACCCAAGACGTTGAATCACAGGAGTAACAGGACAAACTCATAAAGCATATAATGGATGGATAATTTGGATATAGTTAACATTTTCTACCTCATAAAAGACAATGTCAGCTGGTTGGTGGTAGCACACTCCTTTAGTCCCTGCACTCAGGAAGCAAGGGCAGGTGGATCTCTGAGTTCAAGGCCAGCCTAGCCAACAAAGTGAGTCCAGGACAGCCAAGGCTGCACAGAAAAACCCTGTCTCAAAACACAAAAAAAAAGAAGAAGGGGGGGAAAAGGCAACAACCATGTCTAGAGAATGAGAAGAGGCTACAAAACACAGAGACATGTTTGTAAAACCCGATAAAAGATTGTTAACCAACTACCAAAGAGCACTTTTTTCAGTCACTGTGGCTCAAAATTAGTAAGAACTACTAAACCTCACCATAAGAAAACAGCTGGGGCTGGGAAGATGGCTCGAGCATCATAGTGCTTGTGGCACCAAACATAAGGACTTAATTTCCGTTCCTAGTACCCAATGTAAAAGCTAGATGCAATGGCACGTATTTACAACCCCAGTGCCTGAGAAAGCTTGTCGGCCATGCAGGCTCGCTAGATCAGTGAGCTCCAGGTTGAGGAGATAGATACCCTGCCTCAAAAGGTGAATAATGTACTTATTTGAATTCTGGCCACTACATGAGCATGTATCCACATGAGCATACACAAAATAAATAAATTTAAAAGAAGGAAAAGGATACATAAACGAGAACTGAGTATATGAAAAATATTCTTTATTATATACTGAGCAGGAAAATTAAAATTAAAATATGACACTGCCACATACCTACTGGAACAGCCAAAATCAAGATACAGATACCATCAACCACTGGGAGGATTTTGTAGAACAACAGGATGCTCTTGTTGCTACTAGAAATACAATAAAAGAAAGACTTTGGAAGACTTCTTGGTTGTTGCTTATAAAATTATACAGACTTAACACAACTGTGCTACTTGTCTACATAAACTCACACACAAGGGGGCTAGAGTGATGGCTCAGTGGTTAAGAGCACTGTCTACTCTTCCAAAGGACCCATGTTCAATTCCCAGCACCCACCTGGCAGCTTCCAACTGTCTGTAGCTCCAGTTCCAAGGGATCTGACACCTTCACACCAATACACACAAAATAAAATTAAATAAATTATGTTTTAAAAAACTCACACACAGCCGGGCGTGGTGGCGCACGCCTATAATCCCAGCACTCGGGAGGCCAGCCTGGTCTACAAAGCAGGTCCAGGACAGCCAAGGCTACACAGAGAAACCCTGTCTCGAAAAACCAAAAAAAAAAAAAAAAAAAAAAAAACTCACACACAAAGAAAAGCCTGTATGTCTACCCCAAAGACCTACATGTGGATGTTTCTAGCAGCTTTATTCATAACTTCCCAAACTTACAGCTAACAAAGATATCCAGGAGGTCAACAGATGCAGCTAGGTTCAGACAGACAGTAGTGTGTTCTACGCTAACGAGAAGGGAGCGTTAAAGGGATGAGAGAAGACATGAAGGAATTTTGAGTGCATATTATCCTAAAACACAACTGTGAAAACTCCATACTGTCTGAGTCATCATATATAGCCTGAGGAAGGCCAAACAAGGGAGACTGAACAAAGATCACAGGCAGCCAGGGCCAGGGTCTGGGAGATAGGGGTAGGGAGGGAAAGACCTCACCTAATACTGTATGGCAGACACACATCAGGACATATTTGTCAAAACGTAGAATGGGCAGCAGCTTGACGTGGAAATGTGAATGATACTGGTCTGTATAAACTACAAAGACCCAGCTCTGCTCAAGAATTTGGACACTGAGAACAAAGGCCAGACAGGGATACCTCTGCTCCTTCCTTTCAACTTCACTGTGAACCTAAAACAGACCTAAAATAGACCAATTCTTTAAAAAAAAAAAAAAAAAGTGTTAGAGGAAAAACCTCACATTATTACTCTTAAGTTTCAAGAAATAAGAAATTAACAACTTCCAGTGCTTTTTCAATATGAGACAAAATAAAAATATATAAATATGATAATAGCCAGGCATTTTATATTATGGAAACCCAGTGTTTCTCACAGGTAAATAAGTCAGCAATAACTTACCAGTCTGTTTGTCTGTCTGTCTTTTTTCAGTTCTCACACACATGCATCCTTTTTTTTTAAATTTAAAAGTTTTCAATTAGATACATTCAAAATATCAACCAAACAGCTGCACCATTGTTTGTTCTGTTTTTGCAATTACAGAGTGGTATTCAGTTAATAGAGCAGTTCTTCCACAGCAGGTGCATCAGAGACAACTAAAGACCTAAAACCTACCCCCCCCCCCATGTAACCAGATTTCTCTATGCACCAACAAAAAATAGCTTCAATTTCCATGGCAATCACAGCTCAATTCTGTGCCATGACAGTTTAGCGGCTACAGAAAATACTACTAGGGCAAGGTTATCTAAAGAAACACAGAAACTACCATATTGGTTCAAAAACAAATTTTACCACCTTGCATTTCAATTTTTCTCTTTCAAAGGCATGAGTTGTACACAAGGGTGTTAAATACTTCATAGCCAAGAAACAAAACTATGCTGGAGCCTACTGCGTCTTCCTCTTCCTCTTGCCTATGCTTTTTAGCCATGCAGTTCCTTAGTTCTGCAGGGCATTCTCCTCCACTCAAGTTGCCTTTTAATAACTAGGAGATATCTGGGCCCTGGGTCCTTCTCTTCCATTTTTCCCCTTCAGGAGGCACGATGGAGGCTTTCAGTTCTCTTTCCTAACGAGCTTTGTCCACCTCTCCCACAGCTTCCAATTTCCCTCTATAGCAGGTGTGGTCCTCTACCCCTCTGGCATCCTCTCAGAAGCTGACTGGTACATCACATGGCACCCAGCACTGCCGCTTATGCTCCACGGATTTGCACAAAAAACACATATGGTGGGGGAAGGAGTAGGATGAAGAAGAAAACGGAAAATAATGTAATTATATTTAAATTAAATTAAAAAGAACACATTGGTTGCCCTTTTTCTTCTGCTGAGGATCTCCTTTGTTTTTGTTCAGTGAGACACAGAGCTCATGAATCTTTCTGTAAAATTGTATTTAACTGCCCACACAGCAGCACACAAAATTCTAAGAAATATACTTCAAATTAAAATTAAAATGAAAGAAGTTAAGAAATAATAATTTTCTAAGACCTCTTTTTTTTTTTTTTTTCTTTCTGGGAGTCAGTCCCAGACAGGGTTTCTCTGTGTTAGCCTTGGCTGTCCTGGACTCGCTTTGTACATCAGGCTGGGATTAAAGGCATGCACCACAACGCCTAGCTTATAACAATTTTCTAAATGCTTCAAAATACAGCTACTAAAGACTCAGCCTCCCAAGCCTCCTGGCATCCCTGCACACAGGCATCCATGATGCCCTCAGTCTACAAAATTGTGCATGTTTAACACAGGATCAACCAGCTTTCTATGATGATCTAAAAGTATAAAATAAATCCCAGCTCCTTCTGAATTTACCTACTAATCTAAAGCTTCTCTTGATTGATTTAGAACTATTTAAGTATTCATGAATAGCAATCTTTAGCTACTGTGATGTCTCCAGTAGGCAAAGAGAGGTGAGCACGATCCAGCAATGAGGCACCCAGCAATGCAGCCTCACCTGGCCTCCCCCAGCAACCACATTCCCAGCCAACTAGCTGCTCACAGCCAACAATAAACCTTCCTACTCCATTTCTAACCTACAGGATTTACCATTTACTATTTGAGTATGTTTGAACTCCTAAAATTTGGCTACACGCTTATATATGCAGTGTATGTATCCGATCAAAATGAAAACTCTATTTCAGTCAGGTGTTACAACATTTTGTTAGCTTCTTGGATAAAACTGCTCATTAATACTAAAGAGACATCACTACTTCATATGTTCATGTTAGTAGAGACCAAGCCTCTTTAAAGACTTTTAAACCTAAATCTAAAATTATAATGACTGTGTACACACACACACACACACACACACACACTCAAATCTTTTACAATTACTTGTGCTATTTAAAAATATAACTTCATTATGTTCAGAATCTGAACGAAGAAAACAATAAGATCATGTTTCCATTACTATACAGACGTAGCAAAGAAAATATTAAGGAGTAACGCTAGGGGCTAGAAAGATGGCTCAGAGGGTAAAGCGCCACATAAATACGGGAGTGCAGATCTCTAGAACCCACATAAACATCAATGCTCAGGAGGCTGTGAGAGAGGATTCCCCAGAATCCAACTTGAACCACCACACATGCACACACATATTCACATGTAAATATATACATATATACACCATGCATGCACAAACATGCAAATATATATCACATGCAAATATATACATACACACACAAAACAAAAATTTTTAATTTTTTTTTTTTAAGTTAAAGCCAACAAAAATACAGCCATAAATTTCACAAGCTGTAAGTACTGGCTTAAAATGATTCTATATTAGCTTCATTTAATTTTGCTTCCTAGGATAGAATAAATGTCTTACCACTCCAATAAAGGGCTGAAATGGTGAGTGTGGAACAGGAAACACAAGATAAGCCTGAGATGCTAGTGTACCTGAAAGCGGGCTAAAAGAAAACCACAGCTAATGTGTTCTTAAAAATACAGAAGCTGCCAGGCGTGGTGGCACACACCTTTAATCCCAGCACTTGGGAGGGAGAGGCAGGCGGATCGCTGAGTTCTAGGCCAGCCTGGTCTACAAAAGCAAGTTCAGGACAGCCAGGACTGTTACATAGAGAAACACTGCCTCAAACAACCTTTTAAAAAAAAAAAAAAAAAATACAGAAGCCACCAGTGCCACATGCCTTTAATCCCAGAACTTGGGGGAAGAGGGAGGAGGATCTCTGTGATGTCTATGTAGTACACCCCAGGACAGCCAAGGCTATAGAGTGAAAACTTGACTCAAAAAGCAAACAAGCCAAACCAAATCAAACAAACAAAAAAACAAAAGCAGAAGCCATAGAACAGGCTTCTAAGGCAGTTGTGGTGGTGCATGCCTGTAACCCCAGCACTCCGGGAGGCAGAGGCAGGTGAATTTCTGTGGATTTGAGGCCAGCCTGGTCTACAAATTGAGTGCAGGACAGCCAAGGTTACACAGAGATATCCTGTCTAGAAAATCAAAAACACAAACAACAGGCTTCTAGCAAAAGTATTACATTATTACCCAAAGGACAAAAGAAATCTACACAGGAGTACACAGGCATGACTGAGTGTGTGACATATTAAAACCTACATAAATAACAAGAAGAAGCAACCTTTTATAAAGGAAGAAAATCCAACTACTGTGTGAAGGAATGGGGCCAAACCACAATATCCACTGGCCAGAAAAGATCCGTTATGATGCTGAAGCTGCTTAAAAAAAAAAAAAAAAGCTACAGAAAAGCCCATCTGTATCTCTCCCCACATTTATATTCTCTTTTGAGCTGGAAGCTGACTGGAGGCTTTACACGAGCAGAACATTAGATCTCCATGAGCTGAGCTCCCACTGTGGAACACACAGAACAATCACTTCGCAGTAACAATACCTGGACTGGGACCGGAATCAAATGATCAACTTTAGCAGCATCTTAAGATTCCCAGATGACCTCCCACCTTCAGTGAGACAAATACAACAGCACATTTGAGACTGCCTCAAATGCACTCAGCTTCAGTCCTATCAAACAACTGTCAGGACAGCAAAAACCAACAAAGAATGAGAAAGCCCAAGACATGAGGAGTCGAAGGAGACAGAAAACATAGCATGGGATCCTGGAACATCAGCCAGGTAACAGTGGGCGACACCAGAAATGCAAGTAATAGCTGGGGAGAGGGGATTAAAGGCACAAAAGAAAGTCACCCTACCTCTAAAACTGTTCTTACTCCAGACCTAAAACTCTCACAAAAATAAAATAAACTCACAATAGTAAACTTACAAAAACAAGTGTGTATAATTACAATCAAATATACAAGATAATTTGGGGAAAAAATTAAAATGTTTAGCAAAGGGCTACAGCTGTAGATCTGAGGCAGGGCACCTGCCTCATATACAAGGACCCTGTGTTCATACCCAGCACCTCAAAGGGAAAAAAAACCAGACTTTTAAAAGTATTGGTATGGTAGCAAGCCTGTAATCCCAGCACTTGGGAGGTGAAAGCATGATGTTCTTCCTCACCTACATACCAAATTCAAGGCCATTCTGAGCTACATGAAATCCTAACTCAAAGCAGGGGGAGGGAGGGAGGGAGGGAGGGAGGGAGGGAGGGAGGGAGGGAGGGAGGGATGGATGGATTAGCATACTGCCCTGAGTCTGCCTAGCAACCTAAGATGTCATTACCTGCCTGCCACTAGGTGGGTCAGCTGCCCAAGGTATAAAAAGGTAAACTCACCTCATCCTCCTCTTACCTCGCCCTCTTTCCTGCTCTTCTCTTGCCTCTCTTGCTCCTCACTTCCTCTGTCTCTGTCTTTTTCAAGGGGGGAGGGGTGGGAGGCAGGTGCCCTTCCCCTTCCCTTCCCTGCTCTCCCAAGCTTCTATAATAAACTTCTCTATATCATACCTGCTGCCTGTCATCTTATTTTTCATATTTAAAAGGAAGGAAGGAGGGAGGGAGGGAAGGAAAGAAAGAAAGAGGGAAAGGAAAAAACAAAAACAAAAAAAAAACAAAAAAGCTTATAAAGTGACTAACCTGGAAGCCAGTAACAATCACACCCATTAGAATCAGTTCCAATGAGTGAGGCGTTTGAATCAATGGGTTCTCACTGTTCTACACTCTCCCAGTCCTTCTTGACTTTCCTACTTAGGCTTTGACCAGTAGCCAATGGACTGACAGTCTTTCCCTGATCCCCAGAAAACGAGGCACAGTGCAAGCCAGAAAGAATTCCCCATTGCTTGTATTTGTTTACAATTTCTTTTTGGAGACAGAGTTTTTCTGTGTAGCCGTGGATGTCCTAGACTCACTTTGTAGACCAGGCTGGCCTCAAACTCACAGCGATCTGCCTGCCTCTGCCTCTTGAGTGCTGGGATTAAAGGCGTGCACCACCACACTCAGCTTGTTTACAATTTCACATGTGTACTCAATGGACTTTGACTACTCTAACTGGCCCCCTCCTCTCTTGACCCCACCTGTCAACTCCCTGCCCATCCTAGCTTGTCCCTATAGGAGCCTTTCCCACATTCTTGTCTCTTTTATAAGTGCAATGCAGGGCGGTGGTGGCACTCAGGAGGCAGAGGCAGGTGGATCCCTGTGAGTTCGAGGCCAGCCTGGTCTACAATGCGAGTCTAGGACAGCCAAGGCTACACAGAGAAACCCTGTCTCGAAAAAAAAAAAAATTACAAGTGCAAAAATAATTTTCTCAAATTAATAATAATTTAATACAATGTTTCTAAAATGTGTACACAGGGCAAGGTGAAACCTTAATGCTTAAACACTGTTTTGATTTTCAAAAGTGTTCTGCCAACCATGCATTAGAGGGGAAAAAAATCATTCTCAGTCCTGAGTTTGGTTGGTTGCTACTTCTTTTAGTCACCTCTACAGGCTTAAGAGGATGTGACTAATCTCTACACTCACGACATGAACTAACACAGCTTCTCCTCAGCTAGCTGTGAGTTCTTCTTTGGAGTAAACTTTTAACTGAGGTGTCAAGAGCAATATATCGGTACCTCATATCTTCCATGTAATCTGACCAACATGTTTAAGTCACACATGTAATTAAAAGGCTGAGAGTAATGAGCTGGTGAGGACAAGCCACATAATCTAGGGTAGTAAAAAGGAAGCAAATGAAATTGAAAAGAGGCACCCAGGTACAGTGGCTCCCCTTGCAAAGCTCCAGCAGTGAGGTAAAGGCGACAAGAACATCACCCCATGTTCGAGGTTAGCCTCAAGCTGCAGAGGAAGGCACAGGCCACCATGGGTACAAAGTGAACACCTCCACCCCACCCCAGAATTCAAAAACTAAAACAAAAGAACAGCTGAGCAGTGCACAACTTTAACCCAGTACTCTGGAGGTGGAACAGAAACAGACAGGTCTCTGTGAGTTCAAGGCCAGCCTGGTCTACAGAGTTCCAGGATAGCTAGGACTACACAAAGAATCCCTGCCTCAAGAGGGTAAAAAAGAGAATGAGGAGGAGAATGAGGAGAAGGGGAAGGAAGGAAGGAAGGAAGGAAGGAAGGAAGGAAGGAAGGAAGGAAGGAAGGAAGGAAG
>OU015751.1:62366106-62404558 GCA_907169655.1 Acomys percivali | reverse complement strand
GAGAGAGAGAGAGAGAGAGAGAGAGAGAGAGAGAGAGAGAGAGAGAGAGAGAGAGAGAGAGAGAGAGAGCGCGAGCATATGAAGTTGGGAGGTGCATAAGAGCTAGATGGAAATGTTAGGTTGGGAAATCAGGAAGGGGCAATACAATCAAAATACAATGTAAAAATACTTTGATGAAATAGAATAAACTTCAAAGGGGTTTTTAAAAAGGTATTTTCCAAACCAGGCATGTGGCGCATGTCTTTAATCCCAACACTTGGGAGGCAAAGGCAGGTGGATCGATCACTGAGTTCAAGGCCAGCCTGGTCTACAAAGAGAGTCCAGGACAGCCAAGGCTACACAGAAAAACCCTGTCTCGAAAAACCAAAAACTAAAAAATAAATAAAAGTGTATTTTCTTGGGGTAGGAGGGGCAGATTTTTAAAGACAGCGTAGGGTCTTCACACTTTAAAAAAACAAAAACAAAAATGACCTCAGGAATAAGGCTAGACTGGCTTGAGCAGTAATCTACAGGGATCCTCCTGTTTGCACCTCCACACTGGGATTTAGGCACATGCAGCCATACACAGCTTTGTATGTAAGTGCTAGAGACCCACATTCCAGCCACTCATGCTTGCATGGCAAACATTTTCTTAACTGAACCATCTCCCCAGTCAGTTTAAACAGTGTTCAGATGGACATGATAGCACACACCTATCATTCCTGCACTTGATGAGGATGAGGCAGGGGGATGAGGAGTTGGAGGTCAGCCTGGGCGACAAGTCGCAATCCCTCCATAGTTACACAAGACCAATA
This sequence comes from Acomys percivali, assembly GCA_907169655.1. Lineage (NCBI taxonomy): Eukaryota > Metazoa > Chordata > Mammalia > Rodentia > Muridae > Acomys > Acomys percivali. The sequence continues at coordinate 62,403,764 of OU015751.1, read as the reverse complement.
GAGAATATTTCTTTATTTTAACAAATAAAGTGAAAATAAAAATGAAAAAGTGTTTTTAAATGAAACCAGTTCCTGGTATGATGAGCAGACCTGGGAAGACTGCCTTGAATTAAAAACCTATCCTGACTACAGAGTAAAAGACCCTGTGTCAGGCAACTATCTTTAAAGAGACAAACAAGGGCTGGCAAGATAGCTCAGTAGGTAACGTTACTTGTCTGGGACCTAAATTCCATCCCTGAAAATCATGAAAAAGGAAGGAACCAACTCCAAAAAGCTGTCCTCTGACCTCAAAATGCATTCAGCAGACGCCACCCCCCATTCACACAGACAGGTATTTTTAATTAAAGAAACAGGAAAAGTACAGAAAAATGACTGCAGCCCCTGGTAACAACGCCCACATGCTTACTTATTTCATTTACCTCTGCACACACAGACCACGTTGTTTCATTCGGACTTCAACGATTATCCATCTATAGTTTTCATGGCATTTGCATGTACACAGGAAATGGCTGACCCAGGTCAAGCGAAAGCAGTGCAACTTATGTATCTACTGAGACAGCATCCCTCCTCTTAACACATCAGGGTTACCAAACTCAATATAAACAACACATCTGGGACAAGCATGGTTTCACATACGTATAATATCAGAAATTGGGAAAGAGTATCAAGTGTTCAAGGTTAATCTCCACTACATAACAATGTACATGACAAGCTGAGCTACATGAAATCTGTCTCAAAATTAAAAATATAAATAAATAAATAAATAACCCTATGTATTTTAAACAGCAAAAGTACACCGCCCAATCTTCTTGGCTACACATCTGTAGCTTCAGCTACTTCCCATACAAAGGGCCGCTGACTGGAAAGATGGTTTTCTGAGGACCAGAGTTTGACTCTCAGCACCCATATCACATGGCTCACCAGCACATGTAACTACAACTCCAAAGTACGCGACACCATTCCCTGGCTTCAAAGGACGCTGTACTCATACGCACAAACCTACACTCAGCACACAAACACATAATTTTTGTTTCTTTAATTTGTAAAGGGCATAAGGCAGCAGCTGGCATTAACTAAGGAACTCCTTTTTGCCAGGCAATCAAAGAACAAAAAACTACCCTTTTTTTTCCGGGGGGGGGGGGGGGGGGGGGAGGTCCAGACAGGGTTTCTCTGTGTAGACTTGGCTGTCCTGGACTCACTTTGTAGACCTGGCTAGCCTTAAACCCAGAGATCTTCCCGCCTCTGCCAGCCAAGTACTAGGATTACAGGTGTGTGCCACCATGCTGGGCTTTCAGAGAACTATCCTTTATTTCCACTTCCAGATGTGGAAACCAACTGTAATAGTCACATGATCCCACAAAACCATCCACAGATAAAAGGAATGCCAGGAATCCAGCCAGCACTACCTGGAACCAGCTCCTCAGCACAGTAGTAGGCTAGAATGAAATCTGCTCTCTGTTCCAAAAGACCCTATCCAGCCACCAGTTAGCACAGAGTGGGTGCTGCCTTGGAAAGGCTGACACCTCATCAGTGCAGCAGACCTTAGCATGAACAGAGCGTTCAAGCTGCTCCAGCAAAAGCTGAAATTGAAGGACACAAATACCTGAAGACAAGCCAATGTCTAAATTGCCAATGGGTAAGTACAACTAACACAACTATAAGTGATAGCAACTCAGCCAAAAGCAGAGTAAAATCTACCATTCCCATGGAGTTGAAGTAATTCCCATGTCGTAGATCCATGCAGAACCCACACAGCAACAAATACTAGAAAGATTACCATAATACTAAAGGCAGTGGCCAGTCTAGGAGAACAGGCTTTCACCTGATAGCCAAAACGTTGACAAAGTAGTGCCTTTGTATTTGTTTTAGTTTTTTGTTTTTGTTTTTTCGAGTTTTTTGAGAGTTTCTGTGTGTGTGTGGCCTTGGCTGTACATCTGGCTGGCCTCGAACTCACAGAGTCCGCTTGCCTCTGTCTCCCAAGTGGTGGGATTGAAGGAGGAACCACGACAGCTAGCTAAAGTAGTGCCTTTTGAAATAAGATTACTTTTCTGAGAGGTTGTGGTGTATGCCTTTAATCCCAGAACTAGGGAGGCAGAGTTCGAGGCCAGCCTTCTCTACAGAGTGAGTTCCAGGACAGCCAGTGCTACACAGAGAAACCCTGTGGGGTGGGGGGGTGGGGGTAGGGGGAGAAAGAAGAAAGATTCCTGAAGTCTTTCTGAACAACTAGAACTTTTTATTTCTACTTACCAACTTTAATAAAGACCCAGCTACAATAAATACCAACATGTGGTGTGGTAGCACAGGCCTTGTAGCCCAACATCTAGGAGACAAAATCAGATGGGTTTCTATGAGTTCAAGGCCAGTCTGGTTGGCCAAACAATTTCCAGGCTGGCCAGAGCAGTATACAGTAAGAACCTGTCTCAAAAAATAAAAACAACAAAACCCAACAACAAAAATACTCCAACACTTTTTATCATGTAACAACTCCAACTCTGTCAGTGCATCTGAGGAATAACTATGAAGTGTTACCAGAAATAAATGTATCTAGTTCTTTGGAAACTAGAGGGAAAGATGGGAGAAAATAATAGTTCTGTCTCCCTCAAGGTACAACCCAGGATAGACTTGAACTGGAAATCCCCTGCCTCAGCCTCCTGAATTCAAGAATTATATACATGAGCTACCTACCATGCCTGGCTCTTCTTCCCTCTTCTAATCATCCAAATTAAAAGACTAAAACTCCTGTAGCAGATCTCTCTGAGTCTGAGACCAGTCTGACCTATAGAGCCCCAGGACAGCTAGAGGTATACAGAGAAATGCTGTCTCAAGAAATAAAATAAAATAAAATAAAATCAAGCCAGGCGTGGTACCAAACACCTTTAATCCCAGCACTTGGGAGGCAGAGGCAGGTGGATACCTGTGAGTTCAAGGCCAGTCTGGTCTACAAAACACCAGGACTACACAGAGAAACCCTGTCTCCGGGAAAATAAATAAATAAATAAAAAGTAAAAATAAAAATAAAATAATTTAAAAATCCTTTTTTTCCTTTCTACATTTATTTATTTATTTGTTTATTTTTGAGACGAGGTCTCATATGCTTTATAGACCATGCTGGCCTTGAACTTAAAAGGTCACCAGCCTCTGCCTCCCACCCAGGAATTAAAGGCCACTACAATCAGCCTAAAAGATTAAAAAATGCTTAACTGCACACGCCTTTAATCCCAGCACTTGGGAGGAAGACAGGTGGATCTCTGTAGGTTCGAGGCCAGCCTGGTCTACAAAGCGAGTCTAGGACAGCCAGGGCTACACAGAGAAACGCCTTCTCAAAAACACAAAAAGCAAAACAAAACCATAAAAAGAATGTTTAACTGAAGGCTAGCAAGATGGCTCATCAGGTATACTAGCAAACCTGAAGATGTGAATTTGACCCCTAGGACCCACATGAAGGTAGAGCTGATTCCCCTAAGTGGCCCTCTGACCTCCACACAATGTGCACCACTGCATGTGCCCCACCTCAACAACTAAAATAAATATGTATTTAGGTAAAGCATAATTTTACAAAGGTCTTAACTGAGCCGGAAATGCAGATACATGCCACAATCCCAGCATTTGGGGTATAGCAGAATCCAACAGTTCAAGACCATCCTGAGGCATATAACCAGACGAGCTTGGCTAATATGAGACTTTGTCTCTAAAACACAATAAGTAACAGACCTGGAGCTAGCAAAATGGTCAGACTGATCCCTGGAGCCCACATGGTGGAAGGACAAAACTCTCTGATGCAATTTGCCCTCTAAGTTCCATACATAGTACAACACACACGTGTGTTCACCACAAAATAAATGTAATGTTTAATATTTTTAATTGACAGACTTGACATTTCAACACAGAAGCGATATACTGAGTATCCTAGCTCAATTATGAGTTGAGTGAGTGAGAAAACTTGCTATTTCAGTTTATTACCTTGATATAAATTTACATAGCTAAATTATTTCCTCCCATGTTTTTTGGGGGGAGGTGGGGTTATCATCCGTTGGGCTTAACCTCCAGCACTGCAAAGGTAAATAAAAGGGAGGGCATGATACCACGGGCACACAGGCACCTCCACTAAGCCTGAGACCTGTATACAACGCCCAGACGCACCATTATGCAAGGAGAGGACTCCCAAAAGTCACCTTCCACAGGAATACAGAACCTGTGTAGTGCACACCCCATTAATGTAAAAAATACTAACAGCTCTAATTAAAAATCAAAATAAATCTGTTGACTTAGCACTAGATCCATGTTAAAATGCTGCCCCCATTCAAGCAAGCATACATTAGTAATATAACCACAAACCCGTAACCCTCTGAAAGAGCTACTCTACCTTCCAGGGCACAGAGGAAAAACACTAACACCTCATCAAAATAACAAAGAACCCAAGTGCTAGCCTGGCGAGCACGGAGCCTGGGTTCCACGCCCAGCACAGCACACGCAGCATCTACTGCCCTCCTGTAACCCTGCACTTAGGAGCTGGAGGCCAGCTCAGAAATTCAACACTATCCTCAGCTAGACATGCAGGAAGCCATCCTGGACTATATTGAATTTTGCCTCAAAAAGAGACAGAAAATTGGACAGATTAACATCTAATTCCTAAAAAGTAAAGTTTACTGTACTAATGAAAATGTTGAACTACGTCTTTACTTAAAATATAGAAAAATAGCCAGTCATGGTGTGCCTCATCCTACAATCCCAGCATTTGAGAGACAGAAGCAGGTGAATATGTGGGAAGAAGGGCAAGTTTGAACACACTGGGCTATAGAGTTTCAAGTAATTACTGAGCCAAATCAGAGACATATCTGCATTCCATGTAGTTGGGAGGCTAAGGCTAGAAGGTTAGGAGATCAAAGTCAAACAGAGCAACACTGTCTTTAAGCCACAGGAAGAAAATACTCTATTAAAATGCTAGAATGATCATCTCTGACTTCATGCTAAGATCTCTCCTGGTTTTTTAATTCTACCTCAAGAAAACCTAGGGAGTAGGAGGCCGCACACAAGTGGCAGCCTCCACAGCTGCACCGTCTGTGCCCACTGTACACCCATCCTCCTCCTCGTTCTTTACATCTTTGCAGCCTCTTACTTCAGCTGAAGGCTCCAGGCTCTAGGGCACGGCTGGTGTTCATTCTGAGCTACAGTTTCAAAGCAGCATTCAACTCATTTTGTTCAACTCAAAATCATGCTGGAAAGCACACATTTTTAAACTCTAAATTAAACATTTTGAAAGGACATAACATCAAATTAGTTGCCTTTAGAGTCAATTACCCTGGTGGGTTAGAATGAATACAGCACCATTGTGCCACATAAACCTTCAGAGAGGAGATGGCTAAGACAACTTCTGGTAAATTACACCCACTTACACTGAGTAGACAGACCTATGTAACATGCTAATATGTTAAAAAATTATGGCTCAAATCAAGCCCCACTCCTCATCAGAATGTTATAACCAAAGAAAGCTAGGTACACTGCTGAGGAAAGCCTGAGTTAAAAAGCCAAGAGAACAATACTAAAGTTCTAGTGGGGTGTGGTAGTGGCACTCAGGAAGCAGAGGCAAGATTGCTGCCAAGTTCCTGACCAGATGAGGCTCCTCTGGTACATACTGAAACCCTCTCCAAAAATAAATAAATAAATAAAAGGAATAAAGATAAAGAGCATCTAAATAAAGCAAAAGCCGAGCCGGGCATGGTGGCACACTCCTTTAATCCCAGCACTTGGGAGGCAGAGGCAGGCAGATCACTGAGGGTTCGAGGCCAGCCTGGTCTACAAAGCAAGCCCAGGACAGCCAAGGCTACACAGAGAGACCCTGTCTCGAGAAAAAAAAAAAAAAAAAAAAAAGGCAACAGACAGAACGCACACCTCAAACAGCAACACTGCCGGAAGTGGAGGAAGGATCGAGACTTGCCTCAGCTACACTCATTTCAAAAGGAGCCTGGGCTACATGAGATCTTGTCTTAACACATACAAGTTTCGAAATTTTAAACATCATACTTGGCATACACATAGGTTGAACATCCCTAATTAGAAAGCGCACTATCTGAAATACTCCAAAAATCCAAAAACTTCTAATCATCAACCAGACCCAAACACAAACTCCACCCCAATCTCAGGTGACAAGACACTGGCAAAAGCATTTTATGCTATGATGCAACATGTCCATGAAACAAAAATGACCTTCCAGTTCAGACTTGGATCCCATGCCCAAGATCGTATAACGCACATGTTAAAATCTAAAAGACAAAGTCAAAACACTTCTGAATCCCAGACATTTTAGATAAGAAACAGTGTGTGCAACCGGACAAAGCAGAGTAGGTGACAAGTGAAATCACATTCTCCTTTAACACTGCAGCTACTAGTCCAGTGAAAAGGACAAACCCAGGCAGGTAGTGGTGGTGCATGCAATCACTTAGGAGGCAGAAGCAAGAGGATCTTCTGTCAGGCAGATCTCTGAGTTCCAGGCAGATCTCTGAGTTCCAGGCCAGCCTGGTCTACAGAGTTCCAGGGCAGCCAGGCCTAGACAGAAAAATCCTGTCTCAGAATAAAAGGACAAACCTACTGACTTTCATTGAACACCAAGTTTTTCTCTTTTCCACTCCAGCAGGATTAAAATTGAGATAATAGAGCAGGTCCCACGTGTCTGCAATAGTCCTATACCTGGGAGGGCTAAGTCAGAACGAAGATTCTATTCTAACACATCATGGAAGAAGGAGGGCTAGCACTGCTTATTTTAACACAGGCCTTTTTTTTTTTTTTTTTTTTTAACCATAAAAATAGTATTTGAGCTCTTGATACAATAACCAACAACTTTAATAAATTCTCCAAGGAACACAGGTCTCCCCATCAGGAGGCAGGGCACCTCACAATGGTACACCACAGCCTATATCCACAAACAAAGTGAGAGAGAGGAAAGGGACTGCTACCTGCATTAAATGCAATGGAATCAGAAGAAATGTCATGGCTGCAAGAGACTTCTCAAGATGCAGGACTGAAACTAGGCAAAGAAAGAAAGAAAGAAAGAAAAACAAGGGAAAGGAAAGGCACAGGTAAAATAAAAGCAGTAACAGACAGCAGCTACAGGATCTGAGAGGCAAGCAAGAGTCCAGCTGCAAAAAGGGCGTAGATTTGGTAGAAAAGAGACCTAACAGCCATGATGAAGTGTCCATGACCTTGATCCAGCAGGTAAGAGAACAAATCTGTTCAGAAAAACAAGAACATTATCTCAAGGGCCAAACCTAAGTAAGACTCTCCCACATTCATGGACTTTCTGTGCACTCAAGGCCAGAAGACACTGGTGTCAAAGCCACACACACAGCATGCCCAAGCCACCACTCTTGCTGCTCACTTCCTGAGCCTATATTCCTCAGTTAAATTTAGGGTACCAGCTGCTCAAATTGTCATAAGGACTTGTCAAAGCACCAGTGTAGTCCTGACACACAACACTAGTGCTTCTGAGCTGAGAGTGGGTGAGGGGGAAATGAGACTAAGACCTGAGCAAGGATTCCTGAGGGAAGCTCTCTGGACAGCTGAAGACATGGCGTGCAGACTCACAATGGTCACGGTAGAGAGAAAAAAAAAAAAATCCACCTGTAAGACAGACCACAACTCAGCTTAAGAATTCTTTTCTATTTAACAACTTGAAAAATGTTTTCAGTGGTACAGTACACACAGATTTGAAGCCTAAGAACAAATGGCAAAAGAAACAGTAAGCAAGCTATGGAAACACCCCCACTCCACTGCCCTATAACCACACCACTCAATAAAATGTGCAGGTGCAGAAGTGTTGACAATGCAGTCTAATTCTTCATGGACCAGGCTCAATCACAACTTCGAGAATAAATAAATTATGCTAAGTTTATTTCGAGAATGTTGTCCAGGAACTAAGGAAACAGACCTGCCAAGGCTTTTGTGTCATTATCCCCCACTAAAAAGAGTAACAAGATGTAAAACGTAATACAAAGAGACCACCTCAACCTCACAACCTTACAACCCAATGCACAGCTTGACACTAGGCAAGTCAAACACTGTTCTGACACTACACATCCACCAACTAACTCCATTGTCTCAGCTCTGTGATGGGGGGCGGGGGCGGAACTTGAGTACTACCCTCAAGGTCACCCGCTTGTAAGGGATAGACTGAGTAGTTAGTTACCCAAAAGAACCCTTGCTCACACAATGCAACACAACATGCAGGACCCTTCGTTCAGTGTTCACAACTTGCACTTGTGAGGACAGTTGGCCGCACTTTGCTTTGCTTTCCAGTCTTTCTGAGCTGGTATTTGGAGGCTACCCTTAACATTAGGAAAAACAGCAACTACCAGGACACCACAGCTCAGCGGCCAGTTGAGGGCTTAAGCACAAAGGCAGGACTCCTAGACCTACCCATGCCATCACCTGAGAGGTACCTCATAGCACATCCTGATTAGGAACACAAGGTCTGACAGAAAACCAAACCTGGGAAAACAGTAGGGAATGTGTCACAAGCACTCATCTAGAAAAAGCATGGAAGAAGAGTCAGAAAGAAGGCCACCTTCTGAGGCCCTGCCCATCTCATCACAGAGAAAGCTGACACTACAGACCAACCACAAGGGAACAGTCTAAATGACAGGCAACACCTTACACCTCCTAGAGGTGGCTCAGACAGAGTCCTGTTCCTCTGGCTCTTTGCTAAAAGGGCAATTAATTGTACTCTTCTTACTGCCATATGATGTCAAAAACACTGCACATGTTAGTGGGCAGGCAAAGTGAATGATCACTGGCTACACAGCTCCAGAGGAAGGTATAAGGACAAAATGTAAACGTCTTCCCATCTCAGGGATGCACACTGTAAATGTTACTTCTGAAAATGAGTCAAATTCACATGTACTAGAAAAAAGAGTCCTAACCAGTGCTGATGTGTCTGCCATCTCTCTCCCTTGAGTTCCAATGCATTTGATTTTATATAAGTAACAAACGTAACAAATTGTTTCAACTAACTTGATTTAAATCGAGTGCTCAGTGCTCAGTGAATGTCCATAGTAACTATCCAAGGAGAGATTGTGTGGGGAGATCCATTTGTCCACAACCTCGGCCCTCACTGTAGTCTGACTTCATCACTGTGAGTGACTAACACATGGATGTACTCAACAGGTTAATGCTTCACAAGTCCATCTGTCACCTCCCTCTTCATGAGAAAGCCCACATTTATAAAGCAGTAGCTACCCTTTCTGCTCACTACTTTGAAAGCTTCCCAGCTCACAGTTCTCTGGGCAGACAGGTATTATGCTAATCAGTCTTGCAAACACCTTAATTAGATGGAGACTCCATGTATCAAAAGAGGTTCTTGGGCTTATATAAAAAGTTAAAATGTTTAACAGTTCTTCAACAAAAGTCAATACAAAATACAATCTCAAGGCTGGGCAGCAGCTCAGTGGCAGAGCACCTGCCTAGCTTGAGGGAGGCTCTAGGCCCAATTCCCAATATTGTCACCCTCCAAAAAACAAAAACAAAAAAACAAAAACAAAAAAAACCCTGCTCCCTTTACTAGCAGTCTCCTCTGTTAACATGTACAGATTAGAAGTGTGCTTCAGAGGGAGGGTGAAGGTGCAAGAATTCTGAAGTCATTAGCAAGTTAATTAAGTTGCTTAACTTTTTGCACATTTGCTTCCCCCACAGGTTATCTCCTGTCCTAAATTCTGGATATCTCACTCAAACAACAGGGAAGTGGGAAAGTAATTTGAGTGTTTAATGTTTGTGATCGCAGACTTCAAGTCTTGCAGGACAGCAAAACTAAGAGAGAAATAGTCCAAAGCAGCAGAAAACCCTCTATTGTAAGTGTACACAGGACCTGCCTAACTCCTTTCAGGCACGGATTAGTCCTGCCACCCCTCCCCCACAGGTAAATGCCAACTGCTTCTAGAACTCTGGACGGTAATTTGGGAAGTCTGCATTAACTCCCACGATTCAATCCAACTGATTCGGTGTTTCTGTGCAGATAAAGATGCCCTACTTCCCCAGACAGTAAACTTATTAAAGTGGTGAGAACATACAGTCCTAGGAAGTCAGGATTAGTCAAGTACTCCAATAAGCATGGGTCTTATTTAACAAAAATAAACATGAATCGCACAGGGAAACCCAAACACACTCACTACCTTCAATGGGCCATGGATACTGCAAATCATTTTAGCTAATCAGTTTGATGGGGCTTTTGTATTTATTATCCCAAGTGATTTGGGGAGAGGGGGAAGAAGGTCACTTTAACACTGGTGGGGGAACCTTCAATCTCAAGATTCAAACTAAAAATAACACACCATTTCACCCACATTTTATTAACATGTTTAGATCAACCTAAGGTTCTTATATGGGGAAAAAGAAAGCCAACAGTAAACTTCCCTAATTAACTGTAAATGGCATAGGTAGGGAAACCCTTCACCTTGGGGCCTGTTAAGTCCAAGATTTTAGGAAAACTCCATACTCTGGGGAAATGTAATGTTTAGCTATGTCCCAAACACTTCTGTGTGATCACCAAATTATTTTCAGTGTTTGGTAACCTAACAAAGAGCGTTTCTTAAAAGCTACCCAACCCAAATGTTACAGAACAGACCATTTTCACAACCTAAATTTAATCCAAATTGAGAACTTCCAAAATTACAGAACACTCTAAACACATGCAAGGCTCCCCTCGAGCTGCCTTTCAACATGGAATTATACTTAAATGAAAGTCGGCCTCTGTTCCAAAAAAAAAAAAAAGACTTCGGTTGCAAAGAGGAAGTCACCCAGCAAACATTCACAACGTGGCCTCTATACTGTCAGAAGATGTGACTTGTGTGCCACCCCAAAACTTACCAGGAAGCTGGCAATAAGTTTGCCAACTGTATACACTTCTGACCCAACTTTACCAAGACTGTGACCAGAGCCTCCTTATGGAGAGGCCATAGGCACAAGGTGCCCACACGCGCGTCCCGAGCGAGCGAGCAAGGCCGGGCCGCGCCCCTCCCCCGCCCGCGCCCCAACAGCCGCCTGCGGTCCCCACCGCTGCCCGGGGTCTCCGCGCGGCGCGGCCCGGAGGGGAGCGCGACTGGGCGACTGCAGCCCGCGCGCCCGAGCGCGGATGGGTGCCCATCCCAAGCCCGGCCCGCGCCCCCACTACGTGAGCATAGGGCGGCTGCGGCCCCGCATCCAGCCTGCGTTCGCACTCCCGCTTGCCAGGGTCGAGCGCCTCCCGCAGCCCGGCTACCCCAACCCGGGGGGCAGCACGTGAGCGCAGCCGCCCCTCCCCCGCGCCCAGGCCAAGTTCGAGGCGCCCGCCGCCCCGGGCCCGCGCTCACCTGCTTGGCGACGCTGTCCCCTCCCGGACGCGCGGCGCTCCCCTACTGGCCGCCGTCGGCACCCCGAGGCGCCCTGGGGTGCGGGCGCTGACAGCCGGGCGGCGGGTCCGGCGGGGGAGGGGCGCGGGGGCAGGGCGCAGCACCGAGGCAGGAGGGGAGCTGTTACTAAGGGAGAGAGCCAAGCGCGCGAGCGGCCAACGGCTCCGGCACGGCACCGGGGAGCGCGGGGACCAGCCAGGCACAAATGAGCTCCGGGCCCGCGGCGGCGGCGGCCGCGCAGCAAAACAAACCCGAGCGGCCTGCGCCCGGCGCGCGGGGAGGGAGGAGGGAGCGAGGAGGGGGAGGGGGTGGAGAGGGGGAGGGGAGGAAGACCGGGGGAGGGGAGGGGCGCGCCGGGTGGGGGAGGGGTGGAAGTGAGGAGGACCCGGGAGGGGGAGGGGAGCCTGGAGGAGGAAGGGAGGGAGAGATGCGCGGGGGAGGGGAACCTGGAGGAGGGATGGGGGAAGGGAGCCTGGAGGGGGAAAGGGAGCCTGGAGGGGGAAGGGAGCCTGGAGGAGGAGCGGGGAGGGGGGGGGGGAGCGGGGGGCGGGAGGGGGGAGGGGGCAGCGCGGGGGGGGGGGCGGCGGCAGACTTGGCGCTCCACGCTCTTCTCTCCGCTTCCTCACTCGCTCTGCTCTCCCTCCACCCAACCTCCCTCGCTGGCTGCCGGCGCTGGGGGCTGGGCTCCCGGCGCATTCGTTCCAGAGCCCGCTGCCTGGGCTGTCCGGCCGCCTGGGTGGCACTTGGGTCTCCTCGCCCGGAGCAGTTCTGAACGCCGGGGCCGCTCAATCCCCGGAGGCGGCGGACAGGTGCGGGACCTCGGCGAGGGCTCCGCATTGACTTCGCGTGCAAAGCGCCGCACACTCCGATGCGCGTAAATACTCCTGCTCGGAAGCGTACCTGGAAAGGTGCTTCATTTGCTGTGAGCGAGTTACAGGATGGGATCCCCAGCATCACACCTTGGGGAGGCGCGCAAACGACGAGAGCGGCTTGGTGCTAACGCAAAGCTGTAATTGAAGTTTATACGCCCAAATGTGCGACTTGTCTGCTGGGTCTATTGGGAAGGTTTGGTCGATCAGTTCTCATTGCGTGAAAATAAAGGCATAGATTGAATGAATGTTCACTAAGTATGCACCGCCGTGTGCTATCCACGGGACTTTATCCTCTCTACTTTCTGCATGCGTGTGGCACGTGAAGGCGCTTTCTGACGTACAATTTGGCTGCTCAATAATGCCAAAATGTGATTTCGGGAGCGCAGAGAGGTAGTGGGATTTTTGTTTTGTGTCTTAAGGAAGACATTTTAAAGCACTGCGGTGACCTTCGTGAGCCTTTCAGAGGAAACCTGGGGCTTAAGAAGAAGCCTTCCTTTTAACTCAACATATAACTTGAAACTTTGCTTTTCAGTTAACAATCTTTAAAAATAGTATTCTGCAACCTTCTTAGGTGAGAGGTTCCGGTTTCAAATTACCAAAATATTTGGAAACATATAGCCCTGTAAAGCACTGGTCTTCCTAAAGTGCCTCAAACACAAATTTTCAAAGTATCATTTGAAATAACTTTCACCGCTATAGACTCTGTCTTGCCTAATAAACTCCGGGACTAGACTAGATTTTTTTTTTCCTGTCAAGGCCAATGACTCTCACCTCCTTGGGGGTCGAAGTCAGGAAATAGAATGGAAAGGCCACCAAAACGAAGTGTGAGATTGGAAACGCCCTTCCTACCAAAAAGTTCAAAGCCTGAGCCTGGGTGTCCCTGGAGCTATTGTCACATGTGAAAGAGGGAATGTTAGATTAAACAATGTCGCCTGTTGGGAATTTAGATAACCGCGGGTTTCCAAAACACAGCTGGCTGTTTAGGGAAACAGCACCGAGGAAGCCAAAGTTGTGGCCTGGATCAGTCCCTTCAGCCACCTAGCGAATTTAGCAGCTTCCCGTTCGGCAGAGTTGTTTAAGAACTGTCCAGTGGTATATATGGCTGCTCAACATAAGCCCCTCATTGCAACTTAGGTTCTTTGTCTAAACCACCTACTCAGCCACTAAAGTATTTTAGGGTGGTGGGATGGATAGGCCAACAGAGATTCCCAGCCCTTGACCTAGACAAGAAGCTACAAGAAAATGAAACCACACTTTGAGTGGCTAAGAATGTACAACAGAGCCGGACATGGTGGCAGAGGCAGGTGGATCACCAGGAGTTCCAGGCCAGCCTGGTCTACAAAGTAAGTCCAGGACAGCCAAGATAGCTCAGAGAAACCCTGTCTTGGAAAAAAAGAGAATGTACAACAGTTTTCTGTATTTGTAAAACAGGATAGGGTGTCTCTGTGTAGCCTTGGCTTTTCTGGATTTGTAGACCAGGCTGGCCTCACTCACACAGAGATCAGCCCGCCTCTGCCTCCCTGAGTGCTGGAATTAAAGGGGTGTGCCGCCACCATGCCCAGCTAGTGTACACCAGTCTTAACAGTCAGCTCCAACACTGGGATTCCTAACCCTCCTGTGAGATATGTCTTCCAAAGACCACCCTCCTTCCAGCCAGAAGTTCTTAGACTCTGTGCCAGGTTGCTTCCTCAAGTTGTTCTGGTGCACTTCATGATGAGAGTAGTGAGAATCCATGAGTCTATTAGGCAATGTGTTAAGACATAAGCTGCTTCATTTTAATGTCATGACACAAGTCACTTTGGTGACTTGTTCCAATAAAGTGCCCTTCGAGCTTTTCTTTTTTTCTTTTTTCTTTTTTTTTTTTTCTTTCTTTCTTTCTGTTTTTCTGTTTTGTCTATTGGTTGGAATTTTGGGCGTTTGTTTTCATGGTTTGTTTGGTCTTTTTGTTTCTGAGAAGGATTTTCCTGTGTAGCTCAGCCTGGTCTCAAACTCTTGGCAATCCTCCTGCCTCACCCTTCTAAGAGCTGGGAGGATCTCTTACAGTTATTAAACATTAATTGGGCCTTTGAGATGGCTCAGCAGATTGATACCACCTGCTAAGGTTGATGTGACAACCTTGAGGTCAGTTACTATGCTCTGACCTCAGGATGGGAGGGCGGAAGCTTCTCTGCCAGCTGCCCTAGAGGTCACATCTCAGTACAGACATTGAGACCCTTGAGGCACAGCTCTCACCCCAGCAATTGGGAGGCAGAAGCAGGCAGATGTCTGAGTTGGAGGCCAGTCTGGTTTACGTGGTAACCTCCAAGCCAGCCCAGACTATACATCCTAACCCAAAAATAAGTAAGAATGAAAGTCTTGAAGGTTGTCTTCTGACCCAGTATTCTTCCCATGTTTGCACCTGAACACATACACAGAAAGAGAGAGAGAGACAGAGAGTCCTAACATTCCTTTAGGTGTTCTTTTCCACTTTAAAAAAAAAAAAAAAGCCTACTGAGCATGGACCTTGGATGCTCTGGTTTTGGATGCAGGAACCCATCTGAAAACTCAGTGTGGCTTCAGTGTTTTTTGTTCTTTTGTTTGTTTGTTTGTTTTGTCTTTTTAATGTGTGGGGGATATGGGGAGAAGGGGTAGGGGGAAGTGTTATGTGTGACAAAACTTTTCCTACTCAGCCAAGATAGGGAACCCACAACAGACAAATGCACAGATACCACCAAAGTCCAAGGGAGAGAAGAATGAGGTTTATTGCAGTTACTTACAGGAATAGAAATGACTCAAAGACAGCTACATCACCAAGCCCACCCTAGCATGGCTGACAGCTCACAGACAGTTGGTCTGGTCTCAGAGTCTGCTTTACAGCTTTTCTCCTCTCAAAGACATCTGAGCAACTCAACTTCACTTCCTCTGGGAGGGATCTCAGATTTTATTTCCTCTGGCAGGGAGAAGCCTAGTGAACCTGGTCAGTTTCAAGATGCTCTTGAAGATAGTTTGTTTTTTTTACTTCCCACCTGAAAGGGGAATGTTTTAATCTCAAGGAGACTATATAACTCTGTGTGTGTGTGTGTGTGTGTGTGTGTGTGTGTGTGTGTGTGTGTGTGTGTTTCAGTTGGTTGTAAGCCACTCAACATGAGTGCTAGGAACCAAACTTGGATCCTATGCTAGAGCAGCAAGTACTCTTCACCACCAAAATATTTCTTCAGCATCAGCGTCTTAAAGGCTCAGATAAATGGGCTGCAGCACAAGGGTAAAATGAACTGTTGTCTCCTCACCCTTTAGCCATTCAAACATCCCCAGCACACAAATTCAAAGACTGTACCAAAATTCAAGCAATAATTAGACCTGGGCAAATTGGTAAAAGTTATTGCTAATTTTCAGTGGTTTAAATATAAATTACATATTTCTAAAAAGGACAAATTATTATCACTAAGAAGTTCCACAGGAAGGAACACATTAAGAAAGATCTCTTAGGGCTGGAAAGATGGCTCAGTGGTTAAGAGCAGTGACTGCTCACCCAAAAGTCCTGAGTTCAATTCCCAGCACCCACATGGTGCCTCACAACCATCTATAATGAGATCTGATTCCCTTCTCTAACTGATGTTCTCTTCTGTCATGCAGGCATACATTCAATAGAGCGCTTATGGACATAAATAAATAAACCTTTAAAAAAAAAAAAAAAAGAAGCCGGGCGTGGTGGCGCACGCCTTTAATCCTAGCACTCGGGAGGCAGAGGCAGGCGGATCGCTGTGAGTTCGAGGCCAGCCTGGTCTACAAAGTGGGTCCAGGACAGCCAAGGCTACACAGAGAAACCCTGTCTCGAAAAACCAAAAAACACAAAAAAAAAAAAAAGAAAGAAAGAAAGATCTCTTAGTAATCCAGTTGGTAAAATGATTGTGTCGTGCCCAGGAACGATCTCCAGCACTGCCTAAACCAAGGCTGGTACTTCACACTTGTAATCCAAGAACTGGGGAGGTGGAAACCGGAGGATCAGAAGTTCAAATCGTCCTCTGCTATGTAAGGAATTCATAAACAGTCTGAGCGTTAGAGAGAGAGCGTTTTAGAGGATTGTTCATCCACTAAAACTATTATTACCAAGCCTGACAAAATCAATATTCACACATACACACACACACACAAATTGCGACTTGTTTATGGACCCCACATAATTAAAGCATTCAAAACAAGCAACAGAATGTAGATGTTTGGCACCACAAGTATTCAGTGCTGCTGTGACTCACGCTGTTCATTTACTCACTGGCTCATGCTGCCTAGTTTCTGTCGGCATCCTTCCGGTACACTGATGGTTTTCTGTTTCCTTCTGACTTGTGCAGTTCTGTGGTTCTTAGGCTCCGAGGCTGTGCTGTCAGCACTGATGAACCACTCGGCCACAGAGTCTAGATCTCGGCACACAAGCTTCTCTCCCTCCGAACAGGGTGTACTCCTTGTAACCTTTCTTCATCAATGTCACTTTGTCATGATGCTCCTTGACCTATGATCAGATTTTATGAGTATGGGCCCTGATATGTTCTCTCAAATCCACCAGGCTACTTGAGGAAATGACTGCTACCTTCTCTCATTTGTTCTCCTAGCCAATCAAAGACAGCCACTCCAACCCTCTCTCTAGGAGGGACACTTCCTATTTCTTTCCCACCACCCCACACTAGAGCCCTTAAAATGGCAATGTGAGCTGGGCACCTTTAATCTCAGCTTTAATGTTAAAGAGAACCTAAGAGCCAGGGGCGATGGCACACACCTTTAAGCAGAGGCAGGTAGATCTCTGGAAGTTTGAGGCCAGCCTGTTCTACAAAGGGAGTTCTAGGACAGCCAGAGACACAAAAGGAAATCCTTTCTCCAAATAGCAAAAAACAAAGGCTATGCCAGGCATGGCGCACACCTTTAATCCCAGCACTTGGGAGGCAGAGGCAGGTGGATCACCAGGAGCTCCAGGCCAGCCTGGTCTACAAAGTGAGTCTAGGACAGCCAAGGCTACACAGAAAAACCCTGTCTTGAAAAAAAAAAACCCACAAAAACAAAGGCTATGTGCCAGTTCGCCACAGGGAAGGCCAACTCCAGAAGCAGCCCACTTATCTTTCTGGGGTGAGTAAATCTCTTTCGTGCTGAGAATCTGGTGTCTAGGTATGGTCTGTACCACCTCTTCAGGCCCCTTCAATAAGAACAATGGACTTGAGAGCTTTTATTTCAATAAAAATAATAAAATTAAATTGAAGAGTTTTTTGTTTTTTTTTTTTTTTAAACTAGCAGCCAGCCAGGAGTGGCAGTGCACTCCTTTAATCCCAGCACTCAGGAGGCAGAGGGAGGCAGATCACAAAGCAAGTCCAGGACAGCCAAGGCTAACACGGAGAAACCCTATCTCAAAACAAACAAACAAACAAACAAATAAAAACAAAAAACTAGCACTCAGGAAGACTGAGGCAGGAGAATTGACACAATTTCAAAGTCAGCTTGGATTACATAGGAATTGCCATGCCAGCTGGGTCTACTTAGCCAAGATCATGTCTCAAGAAACAAAAGCCACCTTTAACCCTAGCACTTGGAAGGCAGAGACAGGCAAATCTTTGAGTCTGAGGCCAGCCTTGTCTGCAGATAGATCAAGTTCCAGGACAGCCAGGGACACAAAGGACCTTCTCTTGTAAAACCAAAGAGAGAAAGGGGATGTCAAGATGGCTTAGCTGTTAAAAAGCACCCATGTCAGGGCCGCACAAGCACTTCTAATGGCAGCTCCAGGAACTCAATAGTGTCTTCTGGACTCCCCAGGCAACTGCACATACCCACATGCAGGCACACATACACAAAATTTTCAAAATAATAGAAATCTTGAAAGAAAAGAAAATCACTTACAAACTCTTAATATCTCTCAGAATATGGAAACAAAACGTTGTATCCTCTTTGTGATTCAATCAGAACAGAAAGCCAACCTGACACACAGCACATTGTCTCACCAACCACCTACCTTTATTGACAGACAGCCTTGGAGTGCTCTGGCAGCATGAAGAGCTTCAGATTGTGCTGACAGTTTTGCTATTCATTCAACAAACATTTGTCAAATGCTTAATGTGAGAAGACATTCAGAAGCTGCTTACATTGAACCAAACAGCCCCTATGCTTTAGGGAGTGTACATTTCTGTCTTGTTCTTAGTGGCAGTTAAGTATATAAAGAAAAAGAAACACATATAAAGAAAGTTAAAAAAAAAAAAAAGACTAGGGCTAGAGATTTGGCTCAGCCATTAAAGGCTAGGCTCACAACCCAATAAATAAATACATAAAATTAACATCTAAGTTACATAACTGAGGCTGTGTTGGCTCCAGAGGTAGTGTGCTTACCTAGCATGCATGAAGCCAGGGTTCATTCTCAGCACCTCATGAACCATGTAAAAGAAGAGCAAGTGTCAAAGGTCATCCTACCACACATAAAACTTGTAGCCATCCTGGGCTATGTGAGACTGTCTAAAAGGAAAAACAAAAATAAGCTAAGTTGAGTTATAGCTTAGCTTCTGTCACAAAGATAACATAAACTGGTTTGGGGAGGTTTTCCCTCTCCTATTGCTGACACTGAAGCAGAAGCATTTGAACAAGGCCTAGCTTCGGGAGCCTGGGGAGACAGCTTAGGAACGTGCTTGCCTTGCACGCTTCAAGGCCTGAGTTTGAGCCTCGCCACCCACACAAATGCTGGGCATGGGCCAGAAAGATGACTCACTGGGTAAAGATGCTTTCTGTGCAAGCCTGATGAGTTCAGCCTCCAGAACCCACTGAAAGGCAGAAGGAGGGCACCAGTTCCACAAAGATGTCCTCTGACTTCCACATTCATGTGCACATGTGCCCCCCCACACACACCTACTCATACCATATGCTCACTCATGCACACACACACACACAAAAGTACATACACGTGAAAGAAAGAGCCAGATCTTTCTCTGTAGCACACCACGTCCATCCAGGGAAGCTCTTGGGTGGCTTTTCCAGGTCTTGCTGTCCCATTCATGTCCAGTCACTGTGGTTGCACTCCTCACTGCCTCTCGAGTGGCCAGGAACTGGTCAGATAGCCACACTCAATAGTGAAATACTAACAAAGCTTAACAAAAATAAGTCAGGGAGGAAGCACAGTGTGTTGTTGTAGGTAGAGAAAGAAGGCTGCCGAGATATAGGGACATATGAGTAGAGCATTAGTGACACAGAGAAATGAGTATCCATCATCAGAAAACACTCACTGCAGCCAGAGAGGACACTGCGTGCATCGAAACTGGTAAAAGCACAACTGCTGAATCCTGGGAGTGTGAGCAAATGTCAGCTGCTTGGTCTGAGCAAAGAAAATGAAAGGGCTTTTCCCTTCTCAGACATGGAAGGCCACAGGAAAGCCACGGGCAAAGGCATTGTTTGGGCCACCTCCTTTAAAAGAAAAGGGCTCTGGTTCCTACACAGAGGACAACTGGGAGAGAGTGCTGAGGCCTCATAGACATCCTTGAGGGAACTGGCTAGAAAAATTAGACTGTGGACAGATCGGGTCTTACTTTGTACCCAGTATGGCCCTAACTTGTCTCTGGAGGCTGGCCTCCAGCTTTGTGCTCCTCCTTTCTCAGCCCCCAAGTACTAAAAGTACAGGGGTAAGTCCCAGTTCCTGCCTCAATGATGCACTTATCAAGATAAAAAAAATAAAAAGGACTATTGTTTGGTATATTGTTCAAAAAGAGAATCCAGCTGGGCGAGGTGGTCCATACCTGTAATCCCAGGACTCTGGGAGGCAGAGGAAGGTGGATGGCTCTCTCTAAATTTGAGGCCAGTCTGGTCTATAAAGTGAGTCCAGGACAGCCAAGGTTATCCAGAGAAACTCTGTCCCAAAAAAAAAACAAAAACAAAACAAACAAAACACAAGATGGGTGTAGACATAGTAAACTAAAGAGCCAGTGTAAACAAAGAAGCACTGAGTTAGGTTGATGGCCTTGAATTCCTGATCCTCCCAACTTGATTCCACAATACTGGGATTATAGGCATGAACCACCAAGCTGGGTTTAAATTGGGGGTGGGGAGTGAATGGGTTGTTTGCTTGTTTTGGGACAGGGTCAGGCAAGCCTTAAATTCACAGAGATAGATAAACCTGCCTCTGTCCTACAAATGCTGGGATTAAAAGTGTATGCCACTGTGCCCAGTTTAAAAAAATTTTTTTAAGTTACTTTTTATTAGGAATGTCCTGTTAAACATATAATCACAGGTCAGCATACAGTGACTTTGTATATGTCCATGACTGAAGCCATGGGCAGTGTTAGTTGCTCTTGTTTGTAAAGTGATACAAGCACTTTTCAAGACATTTTGTAAAAGGCAATGTCTTCCTTAGATGGGATGGCATAATGACCAACACATTCCACACATTTAAGGGGTGAGGAGGCCTGAGTTTAAGCTGTCAACATGGCCAGGTTCTGGTGACCCTTCTACCTGTGTTCTCACAGCAGAGAAAGGAAACAAGGTCTCTTCTTAGGTCACTGAGCCCACAGTCTGATGCATGGTGCAATGAAGTCAAGTAGTGGATCTCCAGTCATGCTGCAGGCAAGCCAGGAACATGAACTCAAAGCTTCTGAAGGCACAGTCTTCATTTCCATAGAGGAAGAATATGCAGGTCTAGGCATGAAAGGGCAAAAAATTGCTTTTAGAAAATACTTTGATGTTTGAGCTGTGGATGTGGCTCAGTTGGTAGAACAACTGACTGCCTGGCGTGCAGGAAGCTGGAGGTTCACAGGGCACAGTGGTGCACATGTAAAGGCCCAGAATGAAGAGCTGCAGGTGGAAGCAGGAGGATCACAAGTTCAAGGCTGTCTTTGGCTACAAGCAAACTTCGAGGCAAAAACCTTTTTTAATCCTTTAGTGAAGAGAGGAAAAGGAAGCAACGTGAGCATGAGCTCAAAACAATGTCATGCAGATGAAATGATGTCTTATATAGTTCAGTGGAGTAGGAAATACTGTTATACCTCTATCCACAATGAAAAACCAAGCCACTGGCATGTTAAGAGACCAAGGTCTCCAGAACTAGGTTTTATCAAGGGAAGTAATTCTAAGCCTTTGTTTGGTGTTTTGAGCCAGGGTCTTACGCAGTTCAGGCTACCCTACATCTCACTAAGTGAGAGTGCTCCTGCCCACCACCAGAGTGCAGGGATTAGCAGTGTGCACCATCACACTGGGTTTATGCAGTACTGGAGTTGAACCCAGGCTTTTGTGCATGCTAGGAGAGCACTCTACCAACTGAGCTACATCCCAAGTCTGAGTTCAAGACTTTAACCATCACCATATAAGGTTGGCAATGAAGAGAAAGACTAAAAGGGCTGGGAGCTCAGAAGCACTCTGGGTCCAGGGGCCTCATGACACTCTCTTGGACTCAAGGGGTCCATATCTAGAGCATGCCTCTCTACTGCCATGGCAGTGAGAACCAAGACTCCCATTGCTTAGAAGTGGGGCATCCGATTCCTGGTTCCGTAGGGCAAACCCAGAGAATGGCAGTAGTTGAGTAAAGGAAGCGTCCTGTTGACTGGAAAATGCAGCCTTTGGTGGCTTTGTCTTTCAGCAGAAAGGCAAGCTGTATTTGCTGAGTAAATGATCAGTAGCTAAAGACTTGCTAGGTCAGCTCCTTTCTAGAGGGGATGAAGAGGGGTCAGGAAAATTGAATGCAGGCAAAAGGGAACAGGCGCTCTGAGCTGTGCTCAGCAAACTCTCACGGCCAGATAGTAAAGTTTTAGGCTGTGTTTCTCACCGCCCCCCCCCCCCCCGCCACCCCCCCTCCCCTAGCCTCCCCGGAAGACAATGTTGTAGTCTTGCCTTAGTCTAGGCCCAAGGTGAAAACAATCTTGGGATGCTTGATCCCACTCAGACTTTGTCTCTACAAACTGATAAACATCTTAGTATAGACTCAGAGGAAGTATCTGCCTAAGACAGAAGACAGGGGCCAGAGATTCCAGCTGGTGTATTGTATTGCAAAAGCACCTATACTGCCGGGAGTTTCAAGTTTCATGGCCTCGGTGGTCTCCAAGTTAGGTCCATGGATGGTACAGCTTCTTATGTTGGATAGATGATCTGCTAAACTCCTGAGAATTACGCCAGGAGAATTGCCCCCACGGAACTGATACCCAGAAGGTTTCATTCTTTTTGTTTTGTTTTGTTTTGTTTTTTGTTTGTTTGTTTGTTTTGTTTTTGTTTTTGTTTTTTGAGACAGGGTCTCTCTGTGTTAGCCTTGGCTGTCCTGGACTGGACTCACTTTGTAGAACAGGCTGGCCTCGGACTCACAGCAATCCGCCTGCCTCTGCCTCCCAAGTGCTGGGATTAAAATCATGCACCACCGGGCTGGAGAGATGGCTCAGAGGTTAAGAGCACTGACTGCTCTTCCAAAAGTCATGAGTTCAATTCCCAGCAACCACATGGTGGCTCACAACCATCTATAACAAGATCTATATCCATAATAAATAAATAAATCTTTAAAAAAAAAAAAATCATGCACCACCATGCCCGGCTCCAGAAGTTTTCATTCTTGTTCTCCTTAATCCCCTTTCCCTCCTATTTATGGTAGTTGGGTTATAAAGGAGGTACGTGCCTTTAATAAATCCCTAATAAAGTAGACTCATTAAAGAATCAGAGCTATCACCTCCTCTTAAACATTTAACAAAATGGAAATTGCTCATAGCAGGAAGGCTGAGTCTATAGTTTACACTTTGCTGATTTCTGCTGTAACACTATCTGTAAACACACACACACACACACACACACACACACACACACACACACACATAACACACTTTACAGTTTGAACCTGGCCTCCTCAGCAGGCTTGACTACTTATTCTGAAACATGGCTTCGGTAGGCCAGAGAAAGGGGCTCAGATAAGGAAAAGCGTGGAAATCTCACTGCAGATGCCACCTCTTGCAACCTGTGTTCTGTTCCACTGAGCTTCATTCTACTGAAAAGCAGAGCTAACTCCACTTGGCAAGCAGGCGGCTTGGCATTTTTATGCCATGCACAGCTGCACATATGAGCAACTGGGCAAGAATTCTGTTTCATGCACTGTTTTGTTTGGGAACTGGTGCCCACAACAATCCTGCAGAGCCACAAGCCTTATCAGGGCTGAGCTCTAAGGGAAGTGGATTTTTAACTCTTCCATTCTTAGGACCCCCACATGGATTATGTCCTAGCAAGGAAGAAGTAGTCAGCTTAACTCTCTTACATTTCTTTTGAGTAGTTCAGCTTTACAGTAAGGAGCCACAGTGGTGAAGACCAAACAGTGGCTTCTTAGTAGGATAACAGTTTGTCCAATCATCTGCCTGAGACTCTCTCTCCCACAAAGCCATACAAGAGAGACTTCTTACTTTGGATGTGAAAAGCTAATAATGAAGTCTACTCTTTTGTTTTGTTTTTCTTTTCTTTTCTTTTCTTTTCTTTTTTTTTTTTTCTTTTTCTTTTTCTTTTTCTTTTTTTCTTCTTTTTGAGACAGGGTTTCTCTGTGTTAGCCTTGGCTGACCTGGACTCACTTATATAGACCAGGCTGACCTTGAACTCACAGCAATCCGCCTGCCTCTGTCTCCCAACTGCTGGGATTAAAGGCATGCATCACCATGCCCAGCCCATGAAGTCTACTCTTGATTAATCCATTTTTGTTTTGTTTTGTTTTGCTTTTTGTTTCTGAGACAGTGTGTGCTGGAGTTACAAGCATGCATCAACATACCCAGTCTTGCGGTGGGCATGGGTCCAAGGGGTTTGAAATATGAGGCCCTCAAAGTGCATTCTGAGGATGACTGTGTTCCAGAGCTACACAGAAATGTTCACCCCCAAGAACAGCCTGATTGGGAGGAAATGCTTAGCGCAATGTATTAGAAATACCCAAGCCAAGATCATCCAAGATGGCATTGATCGCACACTGCGTCTGATCTGCCAAATAGCAGTGACTGCACAGCCACCAAAGGACTATACTGAGAGCTCCAAAACATACTGCTGGTATTTCCCAGAAAGAAGGAAATCCTGTCATGTGGATCATCCATGCCATCCCACTGAAGGACCATGGGACTGTGCTCCAGTGAGGCCCCAGGGATCCTGGGCTGCTGCCACTGCTTTTCAGGTTGCGGCTTGACACAGTGTGGGCCAAGGAGATGGCATTTGAGGACGGGTGCTGTTCAAGTTGAGCCCAAGCAAGGACTGCACCACCTACACCACAGGCCTCATGGACCTCCTCTCAGGGGCCATGCTCAGTGCTGAGAGCTGGATCATGCAGAAGTAGCTACTAGGGGCAGCACTGAGGTGGAGGCCCATGGCGGATGGAACATGCAATGGAACCAGAGACTGGGGAGGCATGAATCAACAGAGCCACAAGTTCCCCGGGACAAGAAGGTGAACTGGGCCAACATCAATGGTTTCTGCGAGCAACTAAATGAAGACTTTGAGGGGCCTCCATTTGCCACCTGTTTCCTGGCCCAGAAAATCCAGGACCCACAGGAGTAGGAGGCCATCAGGCCTTGACGGGCAGCAACAATCTGGTGAATTGAATGGGAGCAGGAGAGCTGTCCCTGAGGACATGGGAGGGGGTGAGCCAGGCCTGCCCTGATGGCATGGGAGTGGATGAGCCAGCCTTGTCCTGCAGACATGGGAGTGGGAGAGCGGGCCCTGCCCTGAGGACATGAGAACAGAAGAACAGGTCCTGCGCTGAGGACACAGGAGTGGGTGAGCTGGCCCTACCCTCATGACAGGGAGCAGGTGAGCTGGCCCTGTCCTGCAGACATGGGAATGGGAGAGCGGGCCCTACCCTGCAGACATAGGAGCAGGAGAGCTGGCCCTGCCATGATGACACAAGATTGAGAGAGCGATTCCTGCTCCCTGAGGGCCCTGCTCTGATGACATGGGAGCAAGAGAGCAGGCCCTACTCTGAGGACAAGGGAGCAGGCCCTGATCCAGGGCTCTGAGTAGAACTCAACTCAACATCTACCCTATGTATGACCTGCTGGAACACATGAAGGGGCTGGACCTGCAGATTCAAAGATTAAGAATCTCCTTGACACATGGTAACAATGGGATATCCGACAGCAGTCCCAGTGAGGATCCAATAACTATAGTTTAGGCCTCAAACAAGACCCATGACTCATAGCAATGAACATTTGAAAGTAAACATATGTGGACAAAAGGCAAAAAAAAAAGTCTTGAGCTTGGACAACCAGTCTAGACTCAGTATCACAAGACAACAGACTCTGGAAAATGCCTCTATGGGTTCTTATACTTACAGAGGAGGATACAGGATTCTCGAAGGCAGCTGACCTGTTGTTAAGGGTATGGATGGCAGAGTGGCAAACAGCCTTTCTGAAGATCAAGAGAAACAATCACTCACAGTCTTCTGTAGCTCATAGCCCAGAGAGAGCCACCTTACCCAACACACCTCTCCATCTCACCTGCTAAGGTGGAGCCTCCTCTCTCTTTTCCCTGAGAACTTTTTTATTTTTCGTTGTTTTTTGTTTGTTTGTTTGTTTGTTTGTTTGTTTGTTTTTTCGAGACAGGGTTTCTCTGTGTAGCCTTGGCTATCCTGGACTCACTTTGTAGACCAGGCTGGCCTCGAACTCACAGCGATCCGCCTGCCTCTCCCTGAGAACTTTTGTTTAAGACAGCTACATAGCTTTTTGTTGTTGTTATTGTTGTTGTTGTTGTTTTGTTTTGTTTTGTTTTGTTTTTGGAGACAGGTTTTCTCTATGTAGCCCTGGCTGTCAGGGAACTCTCTTTGAGACCAGGCTGGCCTTGAACTCAGAGATCTGTCTACCTCTGCCTCCCAAGTGCTGGGATTAAAGGCATGCACTCCTATGCCAGGCTACATAGCTTGCTTCTTTCCTAGCCTTTGTGCCTTAAATATCGCTGCCTAAGAAAAGCCTCTGAGTGCTGGGATTAAAGGCATGCACCACTACAAAAAAACAAAACAAAAAACAAACAAACAAAAAAGCATACACACTATTGTGAAATGCTGAGGTTTGAACCCAAGATCTTGATCCTACTGGGCAAGAACGTTGAGCTACATTAACCACAGTGTGTACACACTGCAACTGACCTAAGCCTTTGACCCCAGGTTCCCCCTCCCCACTCTTTGTTGGTCTGTCTCTGACCCCCACTTTGCAAGACACTTACATATCCATCAACTGTAACTTTTTTCTTTTCTTTCTTTCTTTTTTCCTCTCTTTTTTTTCTTTTTGGTGTTTTGAGACAGGGTTTCTCTCTGTGTACCTTAGGCTATCCTGGAACTTGGTAGACAAGGCTGGCCTTGAACTCATAGAGATCCACCTGCCTCTGCTTTCTGAGCACTGGCATTAAAGGCATGCGCCATCACTACCTGGCATCATCAACTATAACTTAAGTGAATAAATTTGGAGCCCTTCAGGTTGAGTGCCAGGAGAGGCTGGAGGTTTTCTGTAGGTAATGCTGTTCCCATGTATAAGTAAGAGAGGAATGTCCAAGGCCTAAAGTTTGAGGTGTCTCCAGGACTCAGGGGGGCCCAAAAGAGGACTCAGGGGGACACAAACTGTTCAGGGAAGTGTCAGCTTACAGGATGGGGATCAGGGCTAAAATCGTGAGAAGACACAAAGCCTTGTATCAGCACTTTTGAATGAATCCAAAAGGCAAAAACCAAGCCCAAAAAAAGAGGGAAAGGGTCAGAGGTGGGTATCTCTGTCTCCAAGAGTACCAGGATACTGAGAGAAGCTTTTATGCGGACTGCATTTATGAGATCACTCATCAATTGCCAGTGATGGATGGATGGCTAAATAATCAGTGGGCCAGAAAGTGAATATGTTGGGCATAGAGAGAGCTAGTAGAGTCCTGGTGCCCAAGGTGGCTCAGATCCTGAGAGGGAGTACAGAAACCAGGGTACCCTATCAGAGTCTTGACACAAATGTTAGCATTTAGCAGAAGAAGAATACCTTGGTGAATCGAGGCCAAGGAATGCAGAAGAAATCACACCATGCAACAGATCTTATGCAAGAGATTATAGAGCCATGGTGGCAGGAGGAAGCCACCTCTGAACAGGAACAAGAGAAAGTGGGAGAGAGAGGTGCAGGAGAGAGTGAGAGCGTGAGGGGGGAGGGGGAACAGATGGCAGAGATCTCTTAAAGAGTATGGGTGTCACATTTGTCTGCTGCTGATGACATGGCTGCTGGCGCAGAGTCGGTGAAGATGGGATAGGGGAGGGGCACCTGGTTTCTAACAGCTACTGTTAATTAAATGTTTAAACTATCCTTTAGTATGGAGAAACATATTTTGCCACGTGTGACCTGCCCTTGTGATGGTATTCAGCTTGAACTCATAAGAGCTTTACTCATGTGATCTTTCTTAATCCTAAGAGTATACATTATCTGGAGCTTTGAATAAATTTGCCTATTTCATGAGACTTTAGTCGGCTTCATTAATGGATTCTGTTCTCCCAGGTCCAAATGCTGCTGGACCTGTGACTGGTGCTGTAAAGTCATGCAGATCCTCTAGAAGAGCAGCAGATATTCTTACGTCCCCAGGGTTTGTCTCTTATATGAAGATTTTTTTAATTGCTTGATGCAGTATTCATAAAATAAGCCATTTACAGACAAATTGAGGACAGCTCTAGTTTCCTGCAAAAAAAGAAAAAGAAAAAGAAAATGAAGCGCAAGGGTGGATGGAAAATGGGGCTGTAGAAGAAGTGGGCAAAGCCTTTGTTCTAGTCTGAAAGGTGGACAGTGTTTAGAAGGCTTGACAATCAGTACTCATGACTCCCACCTTTCCCCCTGAGAGCTTTTAGTTCTACAGGGGCTTCTTTTGTCAGCTAAAGTTACTCAATCCACTGCTTCCCACAGCTCTCCTCAGAGGACCTGGCGAAGGAAAACAGACATGGTGGGCCAGAAAGTTTCCCCCTAAACTGACCTAGATTCTCTTAAGAGATTCATTACATGTTGCCACTGAAGTACCAGTCCATGCTGCTAGCCTTGCACACCCCGTTCTCTCCTGCTCTAGATGTCCTGAGAGCAAGCTTGCAGCTACTTGCAGGCCATGTTTTCTCCTGCAAACAATTGGAGCGCCAGCGAATTTGTTTGTTCCCTGATTGAGCTTCCTTACCTCTCTGCAGCTGCACTCAGTTTACCTGGGAGCGCTTGGTGCTAAGTCTGTGCAGGGCGGCAGATCACAGCACATGTCTGTCTTTCCTGCAGCCAGGCCATGCTGTGAAGTCCTAAGCAGAGAAACGAAGCTGTCTTCAGAATGGGCTCCTTCTGCAAACCCGTTTGTGGAGGTCCAGGTTTGTTTCTAGCCTCATGTTGATAGCGACTCAGCTGTCCTCCATTCTCACGCCTCTTCCTCAACTAGCCCTGTTTTCTTTTTTCAGCTTTGCTTTCTCCATTCCTGTCCTTAGCCTTCATTGAATTCTCAGTTTTTCTGCTTAATTGTCAGTTCTGATTTTCCATTTTAATCCAGATCCCTTACTTTTGTCTATTAAGATCTATGGAACTAAGCACACGCCTTTAATGCCAGCATGTGGAAGGCAGAAACAGACCCTGAGCTGCAGGCCAGCCTGGTCTATATAGTGAGTTCTGGGACAGCCAGAGCTACATGGTGAGCTCTAAAACAACAAAAAGATGAAAGGTACTAACCTTTTCTTCTGTCACCTCTGGTAACTCCAGCTTACTGCCCCAACCTCAAGCAGCTTTACACATAGATACCACACTCAAGCATGTGCACACCACATGATAGAGGAAGCTGTACATATCGTTTGTTATCTGTCTTAAATGTAAATATTCCTTTCTTGTTTTGTTTTGTTTTGTTTTTTTGGTTTTTCGAGACAGGGTCTCTCTGTGTAGCCTTGCTGTCCTGGACTCACTTTGTAGACCAGGCTGGCCTCGAACTCACAGTGATCCACCTGCCTCTGCCTCCGGAGTGCTGGGATTAAAGGCGTGCCCCACCACGCCCGGCTCAAATATTCCTTTCTTATTTATGGGAAGTAAAGCTGAACTCATTGAGCAATAATAGAAACAGTTGTAGCAGTTTTTAGACTCCTCCCTGTTTCTTAGACCTCCCAGGGGTCTAAAATGTTGGATAACCAACTACAGACTCCGCTGTGTACCATTATTGAGCCCCACACATCTATAGCTTCCAGCTTCCTGACTCTTGTCTATTCCCTGTCACACTAGCCTTGGCCAATTCTAACAACACAACATACTAAGCCACTTCCTCAAACAGGAAATAAACCTAATGCTATCTCTTATCCTAGCCCTCCCACCAGTATCCACTCTAGGGTCCCAGTTAATCCCCTCTCTTGAGGTTGGACTCAGTTAGGCAAGTGTCTGGGTCTGATCCAGGGAATCCTTTGTTTATAAATACTACTCTCTTAGGAAGAATCTTCTAGCAGATCTAAGGCTGATTAGACAATGAAATGAGTTATGGAAGGTTTGAATTTACACTCCCTGGAGATTCGTAAAAGCAGGATTGACTCTCGACTGTTGGTGATGATGTGGGATACTGATGATAGACTGGCTCATCACCCACTGCTAAAATTTATGAACCTCCTGGGCATTCACAATACTGTGCTGGATCCCATAGATATAAAGAAATCTTTTTTAAAAACCACAATCCCTCCATGACTACAATGGAGAGTATATGGGAGATGTTGGAGGAAAAAAGAGGAAGGGGAAATGATGTAATTATAACCCCAAAAATGATTTTAAAAAAATAAAGAAAACATGGACCCCTACTCTTGTAGGACATATAAATAATGCTCTATTCTAAATTTTCTTTGATTGGAAGCTACACAGTGCAAGATTTCTGCCCTCTTGCTTTGAGAACGCTTACCTGTCCCAGGCTGGTCTTGACCATGCTGTGTAGAAAAGGCTGACCTTGAACTTTTAAGCCTCCTGACTCCTTCTCCCACGAGTTGAAGTGTGTGCCATTGTACCTGGTTTATGGACTACTAAGGGTAGAATCCAGAGGTTTAACCCATGCTAGGTGAGGTCTCTACCAAGTGAGCTGCATCTCTAGCCCATCAATAATAACACATTTTAGCTCATATTTAAGGGTAGTTCATGAATGTCTTATAAGGTGTATGGACACCAGAAGAATTAAGTGGGATAAAAAGTATACAGTGGCCTCAGATCTACCACACAGACAACAAGAGGCGACTGGTTTGGGACTTTTTTTTTTTTCTTTCCAAAATATAACTGGATGAAAACAGTCCCATTGTGTAAATATATTACATTTTCTTACTTACTCTTTCTTTAAATATATAATCTCTCTTAGAATGGTAAAATAAATCATTTTCCCATATCCAGCCATTCAACATCTGTGTTTTTTGTTTTTGGCTTTGGTTTTGGATTTTGTTTTTTTGGGTTTTTTCTGAGATAGGGTCTCTTTGTTTTGCTTTGGCTGTCCTGGACTCGCTTTGTAGACCAGGCTGACCTCAAACTCACATTGATCCTCCTGCCTCTGCCTCCCCAAGTGCTGGGATTAAAGGCATGTGCCACAATGCCCTGCTCAACATCTGTATTTTAAATGAAGATTTATGAAAGTTTTTGTCAGGTTAAGGGGAATTTAAATACAAAAGAATAGATAGCAGCAAGACTTTTCATGCAGTGAATTGATTCTCCTATTGCTAGATCTTCTCAGTTCCAGAGATGAGCTATTCTTGTTGGTCTGTTTTGGGAGCAGATACAAATGAATTCAGATGCTCTTAAATACACAAGGGAAGAATGCAGTGTACCAAGGCTTGCTCTAACTGTGGTAAGCTCCTGAGATCCGGCTGATACAACAGAGTCAAGAGAAGGAGCTAGGTGACCCCAATTCTAAGCCTCTGTATTCTTCCTGCTCCATACTCCTCTCTCAAAATTCATCTCAAAATGTTTTAGTCCACATCAATCCCTCGGTCCACTTGCGTCTCTAGGCCCTAGCTTCTTTAAGACGACTGGTTTCTTGTAAAATTGTTCATTTTAACCTGAGCCAAGCTCTTTTCTTTCTTTCTTTTCTTTTTTTTTTTTTTTTTTTTTTTTGCCAAGCTCTTTTCTAATCTCCAATTTCCAAGGTCAGTGTCCTCTCAAGTCTTACCTTATGACTTTGTAACTAAGCTTCTATACATGATAGCTGTGCTGTTATAAAGGCATGTGATCTCATGTTTGACAGACAGATCCGAAGCTCCCATGTTTTCCTGTGGCCACGTATTTCCAATACTTTTTACAAGAAGGTGTGTTGCTGTTGTTTGTATGGCTAAAACATGAGGTAGTCAGACACTGAAGTAGATTATTTGCTGTAGTCTGAGGAGGTTAGAGGATTATAGAAATATAGGAAACAGAGTATAAAAAAAATCGCTGGCCAGGTGGTGGTGGCACAAGCCTTTAATCCCAGCACTTAGGAGGCAGAAGCAGGAAGCCAGCCTGGCCTACAAAGCGAGTCCAGGATAGTCAAGGCTACACAGAGAAACCTGTCTCGAAAAACAAACAGACAAACAAATTGCTGTAAAAATTGGGAAATAAGGTGCAATGAAGAAAGTCATGGAGGGGACAGGGGATGAGGTCAGATCCCTGGGTTCCATGCTCCGCGCTGTGTAAACTGAAGGTGGTAGTCACATGTGGAACCCTCAGACTCTGGAATGGACAGGAAGCAGGAGGAGTAGGGAAGTTCAAGGTCACGCTCTGGTAATCAGGGCCACCCAGGCATGTAGGAGACGTTGTTTAGAAACAAAACAAAAACAAAAGGGTAAAAGAGAAGGCAAGGCATTGTGCTGTCTCTTTCTCCTCTGACTGTCTAATGCTCATTGTCACATCCTTCTAGTTTGCCTCTCCACACTAAAAGGCATTCATTCTAGTTCTTAACTGTTATTATTAACTTCTAAGTCTCCTGAAAGGCCCTGCAGAGAGCTGCCTGATGAGCATGCGTTCGGAAGGATGTGCGAATGACACGTGCATGAGGAATGTAGGAGACTGAAAGATGTGCCCGACAGAAGCAGGGCTCCTCTGAAGGTGGAGTAGAAGATTAAAAAGGTTTTTAGTTTTTTAAAATTGTTTTTCCTTTGTGCAGCTGTGCACCACCACACCTAATTCGTACACTTCTGGGAATTAAATACAGGGCTTTTAACCTGCAAACATACACTGTACCAACTGAGTTATATCCGTACACAATACTAGGAACTTATTTATTTATTTGGTTTTTTCGAGACAGGATTTCTCTGTATAGCCCTGGCAGTTCTGGAATTCACTCTATAGACCAAACTCAGAGATCTGCCTGTGTCTGCTTCCTGAGTGCTGAGATTTAAAGGTGTGCACCTCCACGAACTGGTGATTCTAAGAGCATACTACATTTGGACCAGGGGCCATGTCTCCCACAAAGGCCCTTAGTCAGGTTTTTTTCCTGACTTGTACTATGATCAGTAAGTCCATATGTGACTGGGGGATACTTAAAGTTGTCTTCTAAAAGGCTTCCCTTCTTGCAATTTCTACCTTGCTCTTTTGTCTCCAGCGTAACACCACATAGCCAGAAAGGCCATCGTGTCCCTGTCCTACAGGACGCTTTAAGATGTACCCTTCCTGTTTAAGAGCCATGATGGAGTTCTACATACCTATTTAACCTATTCTGTCTTTAGGTCTCGCTTTCTTTCCCTTTTCTTTCCCCTCTCTTCAACTCTCTCCAGCCAGTAATCTGTCTTCCCTATGCATATTTCATGTTTCTATTCCAGTCTAAAAGGGCTACTTATATCGATTGGGTAATACACAAGAGAGAGAAATATTGTCCGTAGGTCTCTGGATTCTTCATTATGTCATCCCTGTCTTATAATTTTGAAACCTTGGAGCAACTTTTCTCATCCTCCTTTGCTAGCAGGGTTTTAGATTCACCTCAGATCTGCCAAGAAAATGGATTGGTCCTGGGGGGGGGGGGGGGGCGGCGGTGGCAGCAGCACACACCGATAATCATAGCACTCAGGAGGAAGAGGCAGGTGGATCTCTGTGAGTGTAAGACCAGTCTGGTCTAGAGAGTAAACTCCAGGACAGCAAGGGATACAGGGAAACCATGTCATGAGAAACAAAAACAAAAATGAGAAAGAAAAAGAAAGAAAGGGGAAAAAAAAAAAGATGCTGGATGGTGGTGGCGCATGCCTTTAATCCCAGCACTTGGGAGGCAGAGGCAAGCAGATCTCTGTGAGTTCAAGGCCAGCCTGGTCTACAGAGTAAGTTCCAGGACAGAGAAACTCTGTCTTGGAGAACAAAAAACAACAACAACAGCCAAAACCAACCAACCAACCAAACAAAAACACCAAAAAAACAAAAACAAAAAAGAATGAAAGAAAATGGATTGGTAAGAGATATTGAAAGTGTGGTAGTCTGGGGGGAATGACTCACATAGGTTATATACATTTGATCACTTGGTCCCCAGTTGGTGGAATTGTTTGGGAAGAATATGAGGTATGACCTTGCTAGAGGAGGTGTGTCACTTCGGTCAGGCTGTGAGGTTTCAACAGCTGGCACTGCCATTTCCAGATCATTCTTAGCACCATGCCTACCATTCTGCTTCCATATTCTCCACCATAGTGGTCATGGTCTACCCCTCTATAACTGTAAAGCCCCAATAAACTCTTTTCAATAGCTTGTCTTGGTCATTGTGTCTCTTCTAACAATAGAAAAGTAACTAAGACAGAAGGCAAAAGAAAGGCAGCCACTGTCTGGGCTTTTTCCTGTCACTGGCTATGGGTAGCCCTTGAAGTAGGCAGGATTTCCATTGGCTTCTGAAATCTGAGAGGCAGGGTTTTTGATGCTTTTTATAGGAATGTGCCAGGTACCTTCCCACTCACCCTGAAGAGACAGAATAGGCCATACTAGAAGTGATCCATTAGGAATACATTTGCCTTAGTTTTCTGTGTTATCACCATCACACAACCACAGCTATAACCACCACTACAGCCACCACTGTGCAGGGCATGGAAGCCAGGAGCATGTGCAGGCTAGGTAAGCATGCTGTCACTGAGCAACATCCCCAAGTCCCTCCCTATGTTGCTTAATGGAAATTTTTTAAAAAGCACAGGACAAAAATTTGGAGGAAACCAAAGTGTTTCTGGGGTGAAGGAGCATGATTGTCTTCCTTACACTTAGGAGGCAGAGGTGGAGGTTGTCTGCAAGTTCATGACCAGCCTGGGCTACAATAGTAAATCGCAGATCAACCTGAGCTACTACAGAGTCAGACTGTTAAAAGGAGAGGAGGAGGATTAGCAAACAAACAAACAATTGAACTGGTAGAGATCAAGAGAAAGTTCACTGACAGCATTTCCATCCTGTCCCTTAAAGCTGAAGGTCCCAGCACCCACCTGCCTCTGGTGTCACTTTAATGTAATGCTATATTTACACCTTCTTTACCTTGAGTTGTCGGTGATTTGCAATTACTTCTAAAAAGGAAAAGTGAAAACCAGCACATGCTTGACTTCACTTGTGTGTAGTCCTGGCTGCAGAGACAAACAACAGGATGTTTCTCCTTCTCTATGGTATCAGTGTCACAAAATGGATAATACTTTCTTTCTTTCTTTTTTTGGATGTGGGGGTGGGGAGGGTTTGTTTGTTTTTGTTTTTGTTTTTGAAGACAGCTATTCTCTGTGTATCCTTGGCTATCCTGGACTCATTCTGTAAACCAGGCTGGTCTCGAACTCACAGAGATCCACTTGCCTTTGCCTCCCGAGTGTTGGGATTAAAGGCATGTTCCACCACCACCCAGCCTTATTTTCTGTTCTAGTCTCCAAATTTTTCAAACTCAAGCTACATTACAAAATGTTACAATCATACCCCTGACTTTTGAGACAGGGTCTTCTGTACCCCAGGCTCACCTCAAACCCTCTATAGAGTTAAAAATGACTGAGTTTTAGACACTCCAGATTCCATCTAATTTTAGTGATACAGAATTGGACTTTAAACAATCTAAGTTTACATGGCCTGAAAAAATAATGTTTAGTTCATGAAATTAGATTCCTAGTCTTTTGTTTTGTTTTGTTTTTCAAGACAGGGTATCTGTGCAGCCATAGCTGTCCCGGACTCACTTTGTAGACCAGGCTGACCTTGAACTCACATCAGTTGGCCTGCTCTGACTCAGAGTACTGGGATTAAAGTCCTGTACTGCCACGCCCAGCTGACATTCTTAGTCTTACACATACATGAAGAGAGCATGTGTACATGTTCATAGGCTCTCAAATCATGTGGATATACACACATTTAATGGAACGGTTCCTAGAGAGTGTGTTGGAGTTGTTGTAAAACCTGAACTTCATATTTTCCTGTTAGGCAAGGTCTCAGAACAAGTCAGTAGAAGACCTCCTAAAATGTTCTCTCCATCCCAGCCATAGAAGGCAAAAGCACCTTTGACTTGCTAAAGATCCAGGCATCATGTAAACAATAGTAATCTACTACATATGCACAAAGGTTTATTTCGAGACCAGGGAGCTGTATCTTCTGCAGAGGTTTCAATATTTTTTCTATAAACCGCTTCCTTTGTATATTGCAATGGCTACGTTATTGATAAACATACCTGGGAGAAGAAGTCTTTGGTAGGACTATAGATCTAATATCAGGCCAGTTACAAAGGTGGACTTCTTCCTCCTAGAAGAAACTGCTACACACTTTTATTACTATAGCCTCATCTACCACACTCCCCAAAATGACCGATCAAAGCCATAAAGCAGTGGTTCTTAATTTTCCTAATATTGTAACCCTTTAATAAAGTTCTTCATGTTGTGGTGACCCCAAACTATAAAATTATTTTCATTGGTACTACTGGAATTTTGCCACTGTTGTGAATCATAATGTATTTTTGGAGATTGGGGTTTGCAAAAGGATCATTATCAACAGGTTGAAAACTGCTACCCTAAAGGAAAGAAAAAATTGACATTTATTATGAAACTCTCAATTATTTTCTATGAAAGGTCTTCACATAAACATAGACCATCAACAGATGCACAATTAATTAAAAATACACATTATCCATAATTTTAGACTTACAGAACACACACACACACACACACACACACACACGAGACCACCAAAAAGTGGACCAAGAACATGGCTGGCAATTTCCTCACCACCTTTAATTTTGCTTTGGCATAAGTTTAGGTCAACTGTAAAAGGTTGTCTCAGAGTCATTAAATCTGGATCTGTGAATGAATTGTTGTGGGAAGCCATGCCAAATTCTACCATGTCAGAAATCCCCATGCTTAGGCTGCATGCTGTGACCTTCCACCTGCTGATCTCTGCTGGAGGAGGTCTTTGTGTTCCAGGCCATCCTTGGACTATTTACCTTTAAAAGAAGTAGGGAAATCCCTACTGAGAATCACCTGGAGGGTTAAGGAAGTTCTTACAGAGAGCTATTCAGGCTATTGTGTTCTTCTTGCCTTGGGCGCTAGGGAGTAAGGGATCAGAATAGATCCTATTGACCTTACTATATAAAGTCTTACTCATCCACATTAAAGAGGAATCTTGATCAGAAATTTCCTGACTTGATTTGTTATTTCTTGAGTCTCTGTATCCTACTTTCAATCCCCACTCCCTCTTTCAGGTGAACCCTGATTCAATTTTTCCCCACGGGCTGGGACCCGACAGATTGTTTTTCTCTGTTGGTTACAATCAAAGTGAGAAATCAGCTATGGAAACCATGATACAAACTTGAAAAATTCTATAATCTCACTATCAAGAGAAAAATACCAACCCGGGTGTGGTGGCACACACCTTTAATCCCAACACTTGGGAGGCAGAGACAAGTGGATTTATGTGACTTTGAGACCAGTCTAGTCTACAAAGTGAGTCCAGGACAGCAAATGTGACACAGAGAAACCCTGTCTAGAAAAACCAAAGAGAGAGAGAAAGAGAGGAAGAGAGAGAAAGAGAGAGACTGATGGCATCTCTCTCTCTCTCTCTCTCTCTCTCTCTCTCTCTCTGTCTCTCTCTCTCTCTCTGTCTCTCTCTCTCTCTCTCTGTCTCTCTCTCTGTCTCTGTCTCTGTCTCTCTCTCTCTCTCTCTCTCTCTTTCTGTGTGTGTGTGTGTGTGTGTGTGTGTGTGTGTGTGTGTGTGTAATTCTGGTGCACACTTGCTGTGGCTCACATGTAACAGTCTGAACCTTCAAGAGATGAATCTCTTATCTCACAATAGAACAATACAATCTGGGGATTGAACTCAGGTCATCAGGCCTGAGTCACATGCACTTCTATTTGCTAAGTCTTCTCCCAGACCAACTACTATCTTTTCTTTTTTTTTAATTGAAAAAAGTTTGAAGAAGATATATCAGAAGATAGCTTGGCATGGTAGTATACTTCTTTGATCCCAGCACTCAGGGAGGCAGAGGCAGGCAGTTGCTGTGAGTCTACAAACTGAGTCCAAGACAGCCAAAGCTGCACAGAGAAACCCTAAAAAAAAAAAAAAAAAAAAAAAAAAAAAAAAAAAAAAAAAAA
>OU015751.1:62341799-62353079 GCA_907169655.1 Acomys percivali | reverse complement strand
CAGAGGCAGAGGCAGAGGCAGAGGCAGAGGCAGAGGCAGAGGCAGAGGCAGAGGCAGAGGCAGAGGCAGATAGATTTCTGTGCATTGGAGGCCAGCCTGGTCTACAAAGCGAGTACAGGACAGCCAAGGCTACACAGAGAAACCTTGTCTTGAAAAACGAAAAACAAACAAAGAAAGAAATAAAATGAGAAGAGAAAATATTTCTAACTCACTTCAGTTCTCAATATTTACATCTTCTTTATCTTGAAATGCATAGCAATTCAGATACTAGATTTAAAGTCTTTTTATTTCAAAAGTAAATAGGTTTGATACATGGATGCTTAAAGGACAACAGAAAACACAAAACATTGATACCTAAAACCATTATATTAAGTCAGTGGCTCTCAACTTCCCTAATTTTGAGACCCTTTAATGCAGTTCCTCACGCTATGTTGCCTCCCAAGTATAAAGTTATTTTTGTTGTTACTTCGTAACTGTAACTTTGCAAATGTTATGAACCATAATGTACATTTCTATGTTTTCCAATGGTCTCAGGTGACCCTTGTGAAAGGGTTGCTCAATCTCCAATGGGGTTGCAATCCACAGATTGAGAATTGCGGATGTATGCAGAAGGATGCTCTGCTTATCAATCTATCAAGACATTTCAGAGTCAGTCAGAGCATCCTTCTGCCTAAGTGTCTTTTTCAGATGCCTCGTCAGTCTAAGTCTCTTCGAGGCAGCTTGACTGATTTCTGCTTCTTCCAGGTAGCTGGTCTAGTTTCAAGTCTGAGTCTTCTTGGCCCCTCAGCCCTTTTGAGAATCTTCTTCACGGCTTCCCTCTGCTTCCTCCGGTAGAGAGGGGCCTCATGAATCTGGTTGGTTACAGGGACTTCCTGAAGCTATTTTGAGTTGTTTACCTTCCTGTTTAAAGAGCTTCCCTGCCATCGTGCCACCCAGTCTTCCCACCTCAAGCCAATCTAGAAATATCCTCAAAGGCACAACCAGAAGTGATTCTAGATCAGGTCATGTTGATAACCAATAGCAACTATCACATCTAGATCTGGAGAATGGGGGGGAAATCTGAAGATTCGGACATCGTGTTCCCACAGAAATCTGGTATTCCAGGAGGCATTAAGCATCCTGACGGAGGCATGGAGAGCAAAGATGACACCAAGAAAGGAAAACAATCTTTGTAGTGCCTTTCCCTGAGTAAGCCATGGCACTTTGGAAGGAGATGAATCAAGACAGATGGAGCCAGCGGGCAGATAGCCAGGGAGAGGGATGTGTGAACAGGGCAGGGGAGCAGGGAG
Source organism: Acomys percivali (assembly GCA_907169655.1). NCBI lineage: Eukaryota > Metazoa > Chordata > Mammalia > Rodentia > Muridae > Acomys > Acomys percivali. Next base: position 62,351,790 of record OU015751.1, on the reverse strand, counting down.
AGGCTCCCCAAAGGGCTCACAAGCCACAGAGTGAGTTTTCGTATTTATCACAAGAGCAATGGAATCTAGTAAGGAATCAAAGCGGAGCATCAGATACAGTCAAAATTTCATTTTAGGCAGACTAGCTCATGGGATATATAGTGGAAACAGGCAGACAAGGGACTAATGCAAAGGATTTTATGTTCATTTATTTGCTTAAAAAGTTAATTAATTAATTTATTTAGTGTGACAGGGTTGCTTGTAGTGCATATTGGTCTTTCTTGTACTTTGTAGCCAAGGATGACCTTGAACTCTTGATCTTCTGCTTCTGCCTTCTGAGTGCATATCCGGAGGGATTACAGTGAGCATCATCACACATGGCCATTTATAGAACAAGCTGCATTATCTGTGAGACGTTCTTTTCACTGAGCTCCCTGGAACTCACGATGTACTCTGACCTTTCCACACTGACTTGGATTTTGCCATTTCAGCATGGCTACCCCATCTCTCCTAGAAGCAGGGACATGTTTAGATTCCAAATATAACCCATAGGAAACATTTACACTTAAATTTCCTTTGCCCATTATAATGTAAGATGGAAAGCATGAGGGAGTAGGTTTCAGGGAGGGCACCAGATAACTAGATAATAAAAAATTGAAAGGATATATAAAAAGATCATTGACTATAATAAATATTTATGGGACCCATGTGAGAAAAGGAAAGACTATGAGGAACCGTAAGTGAAAACAGAGACTGCTCTGAAATACTTCCTGTCAGGGAGGCAAAGCAGCTTTCCAGAAGGAGTCTGGACTCTAGCAATCAAATTTCTCTTTTTTTGTTTTGCTTTGTTTTTCTGTTTTCCCCTGGTTGTCCTAGAACTCTGTAGACCAGGCTAGTTCTGCCTGTTTCTGTCTCCCAAGTGATGAGATTAAAGGTGTATGTCACTGCCTGGCAGGAATCTCTAACCTGTCTCTTCATCTGTCTTATGTTCATGCATATTTCAAGAATTGGAAATGTAGCTCAATGGTAGAGCACGTGACTAGCATATGCAAGACCAGTGTTCAAATCCCAGTGCCACAAAATGAATAGGCAGACCAAGAAGACTGCTGTAGGACAGGTGTGGAGTTACCCTTAGGGTTGGAGGTATTTGCCTCTGCCATGTTGCTGTTCATATCTGAGGTGCTGTCTTTAGTCAGCATATTGTCTGGTTTTGTGTGTCAACTTGGCACAAGCTAGAGTCATAAGACAGGAAGGAGCCTCAGTTGAGAAAATGCCTCGGTGAGATCCAACTGTAAGGCATTTTCTCAATTAGTGGTCAATGAATGGGTGGTGGCCTAGCCTATTGTGGGTGGTGCCATTCTGGGCTGGTGCTCCTGAATACTATAAGAAGGCAGGCTGAGCAAGCCAGGGGAAGCAAGCCCTCCTTGACCTCTACATCAGCTCCTGCCTCCAGGTTTCTGTCCTGGTATCCTTTGGTGATGAACAGAAATGTAGAAGTGTGAGCCAAACAAGCCCTTTTCTCCCCAACTTGCTTTTTGGTCATGTATTTTCAGTGCAGCAATAGAAACCCTGACTAAGACAGCCAGTAGAAGGGGCAGCATTGAAGAGGAGACCAAATTGCGCTCTCTCTCTCTCTCTCTCTCTCTCTCTCTCTCTCTCTCTCTCTCCTCTCTCTCTCTCTCTCTCTCTCTCTCTCTCTCTCTCTCTCTCTCTGTCTGTGCTGTCTGTCTCTGTCCGTCTGTCTCTCTCTTTCTCTCTCGAGAGGGTTTCTCTATGTATCCTTGGCTGTCTTGGATTCACTTTGCAGACCAGGATGGCTTCGAAAACACACAGAAGTCTGCCTGTTTGCTTTAAGAGCACAGCCAAAGTTCAACAAGGTTAACATCCTTAGTTGGGATGTCGTTCAATAACTACAAGAATCTGGAAGCTCGGTTGCCAGAGGCTTAAGAAACAACCAGAGACAGCAGATGGCATCTTCACTCACTGAACTGTAGGTGAAATGAGACCACCTGAGTATAGCTTACTATCTATTGAGGAAAAGACGTTAAACGAGTTATTACACAACACATTTAGTTATAGCTTGTAGCACAATGATTATAAACATAAGTGAAAGTTGGAATGCAATTAGTGTCAATGATAAAGGAGTCAAAGTGCTGATGGGAATAGGGTGCGTCAGGTTTCTGAGGAGACGGTATTGGGACCAAAATGAGAAAAGGTAAACCAACAGCAGGGGAAGAACGCCAGCCAGGTTATTTATAAACCTTGGGTAGTGGGGAGGGGTTTGAGGGTAGATGTGTCTGATTTGCTAGGGCTAGAGTTTGATACAGGACTTCATTTACATGCAGTAACACGGGATTCTATCACAAGAAGGAGAAAACAGTATTTAATTATCCTATGAATGAGGGACTATCTTCTAGGTATGATTAGAGGTCATCTGCTGGAAGGAAGAATCTCTTCAGCCTAGGGTGGGGTATTTCCAGGAATTCCCTGTGCTTGCTGAACAAGTTCCTTATCAGGAAAGAGTAGGGCCTGTAATCTTTCTTGAGGGCTGTGCGACACTCCTTAAAATCTGGAGTTGCCAGATGGAGTGGAGTGAGGACTGCACTGGGAAAAGGGAGTCCACCCTCAAAGACTGAGGCACAAAAATTGTTATCTGGCCATGTCAGACTTCAACCTTATCCAGAAGAGTCCCACAAAACCATGTCACAACCCACCAATCCCTGAGCTTGAAATCCCATCAATCCCCAGCCTGGAAACCCTATTTCAGCCTGTCTCCTTCCTAGCTCCCTGCTGCTTCTCACTCAAACAGAGGCAGCCATCCCTTTGAGTCTCTCCCAATAAATGTCTCATGTGAGGATTGCTCTGCAGTGTGACTTTGTGGTGTTCCATGGCTTCTGGCTGCCAGGATACCTGTCCCTCCAGAGCTGCAACACCTCCATCAGGGAAGCCTTTTCCCTTGGAGCTGTAACACTCTCCATTCATTTATTTGTTCTTTTTAGTATTCATATAAATGACTGCTGAGACTACACACACACACACACACACACACACACACACACACACACACACACACCTTGTCCCCTACCTAGGGAAATTATGGAACCCTTAGGAGGTGCAGCTTTGTTGGAGGAAGTATAACGCTGGGGGTGAGTTTTAAGGGTATATGACCTCAAACCTCTCCCTCCCTCCCTCCCTCCCTCCCCCCCTCTCTCTCTCTCTCTCTCTCTCTCTCTCTCTCTCTCTCTCTCTCTCTCTCTCTCTCTCTCTCTCTCATGTATGTATGTATGGTAGTGTGATCAGCCAGTGTTCTGTTCCTGTTACCATGCCTGTCTGCTGCTCTGTCCTCCTCACCGTTCTATGAAATGGTAAGCCAAAATAAGCCTTTTGGTCATGCTGTTTTAGCTCAGCAGCAGAAACAGACCTAAGGGACTATTTGTGCTATTGAATATAGTGGTGAGTTGTCATTTTTAATTTCTAGTATATGCATCTAACACAAGTTGCTCATGATTTCTCACATGCTGATGGACATTTGAGTTATTTGTCACCTGAGAGGCTATTGTGAATGAAGTCACCATAAACATTCATTTCAAGCCTCTGGAAATATGCCTTATATCATTTAGGTAAACACCAAGGCAGAATCTTCTGGAATTAGATATGCACTTATCATATAACCTTGGAAGTTGTCACACACGTCTATCAGCTCTACAGGAATGTTGCATTTGTGTAACATCTTTGTCAATGCTTATTGTTGTCAAGCTTTTATGTTTTGGCCATTTTAATAGGCAGGGGGTGGTATTTCTTTATTGTTTAAATATGCAGTTTCTCTTCTGTTTGTTTGTTTTGGTGTGTATGTATGTGCGCCTGTGGATGTGGAAGCCAGAGGTCAGTGTCAGGTATTTGCTCTATTTTCTCCATTATGTTTTGTTTGTTTGCTTGTTTGTTTGGGTTTTTTTGTTTTTGTTTTTTGAGACAGGGTCTCTCTGTGTTAGCCTTGACTCTCCTGGACTTGCTTTGTAGACCAGGCTAGCCTCAAACTCACACTGATATACCTGTTCTGCCTCCTGAATACTGTCTGGGATATGTGCCACCATGCCCAGCTTCCATTTTGTATTTTTAAGATAGGCTTTCTCACTAAATCTGGAGCTTTGATTTGGCTAGACAAACTAGTCAGGATTCTCTTGTCTCTGCCTCCCAGTACTGGAAATACAAGTGTGCACCACTCCATTTAGTTTTTATGTGGGTGTGCAAAGACTCTGAACTCAGATCTTCATACTTGGACAGAGGGCATTTTACCATTTAGACATCTAACCAGTGTATAAGATGCATTTCTAACATTGCATGCTTTTTTAATAGCCTCTGCAAGTGACTACTCAGGTTTTTCTGTTTACCTGTTCAAACTGCTTGTCTGCTTTAAGAAAATGTCAAAGCTGGGCATTGTGGTGCACATGTTTAATCCCAGCATTTGGGAGGCAGAGGCAGGTGGATCTCTGTGAACTCAAGGCCAGCCTGGTCTACAAAGGAGTCCTGGATAGCCAGGGTGACACAGAGAAACCCTCAAAAAGCCAAAAAAAAAAAAAAAAAAAAAAAAAAAAAAAAAAAAGTCAATATCTTGTATGTGAGTGTGTGCATGTAACTCTGCATATGTGTAGAGGTCAGAGCATAACAGATGGAGGTAGTTGTCTCCTACTATTGGGTCCCAGAATCAAACTTGGTCATCGACTTGGTGACAAATGAATCATTTGTCTTCCTAATTAGTTTGTAAAGGTTCTAGTTACAAGCCTTTTTTCTCTGTGTGGCCTTGACTGTCCTGGACTTTTTTTTATAGACCAGGCTGTCCTCGAACTCACAGTGATCGCCAGCCTCTGCTTCCAGAGTGCTGAGATTAAAGGTAGTTACAAGTCATTTAAGTGAATTGCAAACACCTTTTCCCTGTCTATGGCTTGATATTCAAATTTCCTTTCTTCCTCCATATAGTCCTTCCTTTTTTTTTCTTTCAAAGGAGTGTTGCTATCTAGCCCAGGCTGACCTTCAATTCATTTACTCTCTCTTCACTCTGCAGTTTCTTACCAATGTTTCCTGGTGAAGAGCAGTACACATCTTTTTTTTTCCCCCTAGATCAGTACTCTCCCCCTTCCCTGCCCCCCCCCCCCACAGGTTTCTCTGTGTAGCCTTGGATGTCCTGGACTCACTTTGTAGACCAGGCTGGCCTCGAACTCACAATGATCCACTTGTCTCTGCCTCCTAAGTGCTGGGTAGATCAATACTTTTTAAAGAATAGAAAATTTAATTTTTATAGAGTACATTCATTTTTTTTCTTTTATGATTCTTTTTTTTTTTTTTTTTTTTTTTTCAAGATAAGGTTTCTCTGTGTAGCCTTGGCTGTCCGGGACTACTTTGTAGATCAGGCTGGCCTCTAGCTCACAGAGATCCTCCTGCCTCTGCCTCCCAAATGCTGGGATTAAACATGTACACCACAATGCCCGGCTTTGACATTTTCTTAAAGCAGACAAGCAGTTTGAACAGGTAAACAGAAAAACTCAGGTGCTGGGACTAAAGGCATGAGCTGCCACTGCCGCCAGCACCCCCCCAATCCCCGTTCTTCCCCCCACCCCCCACGGCTTGATTCGTTTTTTTCAATGCTTGGTGTAATTTTCTTCAAGGTTCTTTTTCCTTAGTTTGGAGATATATAGTTAACAAATCCATCAGGAAAATTATCCTTAGGCTTGGGGGTACATACAGCCTGGTGTCAGAGCACTTGCTTCCGGTGTTCAGAACCTATAGTCCAGCTCCTAGCACTACAATTGTTATGGGGGCTCCTCTGAGTCTCTATAGAACACATCCAGACACCAAATCCTCAGTATAAAAATTTCTTATCGGTAAAGGGGCAAGCAGGGTGTGTGGGGGTGAGGTAGAGATGGGAGGGTGCTGTCTCTAGATCTGACAAGCAACACCAAGCAGCAGCTGTCTCTGCAGAAGTAGTTTTGAAGGAGAAAAGGGGAAGTCTGTGCTAGGATGAGTTGGTTAGTTCTGACTAGACACGTTAGCCAGTGTAGCCAAATGATGAATTTTGATTGCTGAACCTTGGTGTTTAGTTTAGTTTCAGGAATGAGTCAGTGGCTGAAGAAGGGAACAGACAGACCTTGGGGGCTAGCTTTAGGAATGTAACTAAGGGTTTGGCAAGGGAGAAGAAAGGGGAAAGGGCAAAACTTGTAGGCTCCATGTTTGTCATGCTTGGGCCTATTAGAGCGCCCTTCAACCATAACAAGTGTTATTTGGCTATTGAATTATCTTCATACGTTTATGTCAAATGAACTGACCATATGTTTGTAACTTCTCTTCCTCATTCTCCTTTCTCTTTGTCCTCTCTCTGTGTCTGTCTCTCTCTCCACAGTCTTATATAGTACAGGCTACCTTTGCACTCAGTAAATAGCTGAGGATGACCCTGAACCCTGCTGCCTGTACCTGAGAAGTACTGAGAATCCCAGTATGTACCATCAAACCCGGTTTTTCAACCTACTTTTAATCTATGTGATGGATACATTGACATATTTTCATGATGTGAATATCAATAGAATAGTTTTTATAAAAAGAATACCCAATTCATGTTTCATATTTAACATATCGTTCTTGTGGGATAGATGCTCATGTGCTCCAGGCTGGCCTAGAACTCAATATGAAAGCTGAAGGAAGATGATCCTAGTTCTCATGATCCCACACCCTGAGTGTGGGGATTATAGCTATGCTTCACCATGCCTGGCTTAGTCAATGCTGAGGACCAAGCCTGGGCTCTGTACACTCTAGGTGAGCCGGCTACCAACTGAGTCGACTCTAGTCTCACCCTCTACATCGATACCTTTTAGTTCCCTTTCCCCATCTTCTCGAAGACTGAGAAACTTGGTTTGAGTTTCCACTTACTCAGTTTTGCTGCATTTTTATGAAGTTTGCTCTAAAGCACATTTTAGTGTCTGGCTCCAAACATTATCATCCACCTTGCTCTAAAATGATTTTGCAATTTGTGAATATGGCTAGGGTAGATTGTTTCCAGAATTCTCTTTGTTTCTGCCTATGGTGGATGGTAAGAGGAAGATTTTGAAGGCAACCGGGCATGGTGGCATATGCTTTTAATCCCAGCTCTTGGGAGGCAGAGGCAGGCAGATCGCTGTGAGTTCAAGGCCAGCCTGGTCTACAAAGCAAGTCCAATACAGCCAAGGCTACACCCTGGTCTACAAAGCGAGTACAGGACAGTCAAGGCTAATACAGAGAGACCCTGTCTCAAAAAAGACGGGGAAAAAAAAAAAGACTTTGAAGGCAGAAGCCTTAGTGGTGGCACAAGCCTATTCTCTTAGAACTCTGGAAGAAGAAGCAGGAAGATCCAGAGTTCAAGGTCATCCTTGGATACATAGCAAGTACCAGGTCAGCAAGACTGCATGAAGCCCTGTGTTCCCCATAGCTCCGAATTGATGATGTTAAGCAGAAGACATGTTGCTTTTATTTTATTTCACGGAGTTGTGTGTGGACAGCAGGGCTAGTGATGCTTGCACATGCTGTCCGTATGTATCCTTCACTGCCTTCTGATCCATTCCCGCTCCCCATCCTGCCTCAGCTTCTCTGATTCTTGCTTTCTTATATGTTAATTCGCTAACAGGCTACCAGCTCTTCTTATGGAATACCTTTCTTTAATTTTGGAGGAACTCAGAGACAAAGCAACCTCTAGTTCATCCAGATTAAACTGCCCAGCTCCTTATTACAAATTGATCCCTTCCAGTATTTTTCTCTCTAGCTGCCTTCCAGATAAGTTATAAGTTCCATTTCAAGACCACCAAACAAGCAATACAGGACTTATTAGCTAGCTGCCAATATTATCAATTTAATTTCCTATATAAATCCTAGAGTTAGAAATCTGTCAGTTATTTACTACTAGGTAACAAATTAGGCCAAAGTTTAGTGGCTACAGACAATTATAGACATTAAAATAGAGTCGTGCCTCAAACCTGTAATCCCTGCTCTCAGAAACTAGAGATCAGAAGACAAGAACTCAAGGTCAGCCTGCCCTACATAGACCCATCTCAAACCAACAAACCACCACTGTGGTTGGCACCACAAATAACATTAAAAAGAAAGACAGAACAATGGATTCTGCTGGGCAATGGTGGTGCATGCTTTTCATTCCAAAACTCATGAGGCAAGAATGACAGAGCTCTGAGTGAGTTCCAGGACAGCCAGGGCTACACAGAGAAACTGTGTAAAAAAATCAAAACCCAAAACCCAACCTACCTAACAACCACCCATCCACCCCCCCTCCCCAAAAAAAGAAAAAGGATACTGAAAATATAATCCCTTTTCCCTCTTGTCCTATACGAGTGAGAAAATAACCAGTTGCTTCACTGAGCGTTTGTCCTAGGGCTTAGCATGAGGTTGCTGCCTAGGCCTTATCTGTAGGCACTGGAGGAAAGGCGAGAGAGGCACCTCTCTGACAAGGAAGATGACTTGTCACTAGGAAAGGTTGAACTCTTCCCCACAGAGCTCACTCTGTATAGCACACTGAGTATCTTTATAGTGTAGGGACAAATTTATCTGAGAGCACTGGGCATATACATATTATGCACATATATGCAAAACACTCATACATATAGAATTTAAAATAAATATAATAGTCAATTATCAAATTGGTTCTCTCCTTCCACCATGAGGAGCCTATGTATCAAACTTAGGTCACTGGGCTTGACTGAAAGTGCAGTTTTCCTGATGAACTATTTCAACAGCCTCATTCTTTATTTTCTATAATTAACTATACATTTCAGAAACATTTTTCTAGTTGTGGGGGCCAGGGGGACTGCTGGTATTATTTGATAGGAATTTCGTTGAATCCATAGATCAATTTGAAGGGGATTTAATTATCACAATATTGGGTATTGGCAAAATGATATAAACAGACACATTGTATCTCATTATATCTTCATTTATTTGAGGTTTCTTTCCTTTAAAAGTGTTTCCTAGTTTTTGCTGTGCAGTTCCTAATCTTTTGAGAATTCCTGGTGAATTTTTAATCTTGAGTAGCTCCTTCTTTGGCCCTGAGAATGTGTGGTTCTTTATAGTGGAACTTTTGTCTTCCTTACACTTGCGTTTCCCTCAGGCCCTTGGCAGGACTTACAGAGGTCAACATGTGGCTCCATCAGTGCTTTCTTATGTATTATCTTTTATAAGGAGCTTACTTTTTATGCAATAAAGTTTTTCTTCTTGCATGTGTAGATGTTTTTTCATACCAGCCACATATGGTCACTCACTCACAAGGATAAAGCAATCCCAGCGCTTGGGAGGAAGATGTCAGAAGACTGCAGGAAGTTGGAGGCCAACCTGGAAGTTCAGGCCAGTCAGGGCTACACAGTGAGAATGTCATACATACACATATAAGTTTATATTGGATATTGGGGTTGTGTTTCTAAAGAAATTTCTGAAATCTCTTATTGTACTGCTATTGTTATTATGTGTCTACTTGACACAAACTAGAGTCATCAGAGAGAGAGGCGCCTCAGTGGAGGAAATGCCCCTATGAACTCCAACTGTAAGGAATTTTCTCAATTAATGATCAGCCCATTGTGGGGGTGCCTTCTCTGGGGTGGTGGTCCTGAGCTCTATAAAAAAGCAGGCTGAGCAAGCCATGTGGAACAGAACAGTAAGCAGCACTTCTCCACCATGGCCTCTGTATTAGCTCTCTTGCCTCCAGGTTCTTGCCCTGCTTGGGTTTCTGTCCTGACTTCCTTTGGTGGTGAACAGCAATGAATAAGTGTGAACCAAATAAACCCTTTCTTCCCCAGCTTGCTTTTTGGTCATTGTATTTCATTGCAGCAAAAACCAAACCAAACCAAACAAAATACCCCCTCCCCCCCCAAAAAAAAACCAAACAAATAAACCCTAACTAGAACTTTTATCTTTAATTTTGTTTTCTTTCAAAGATATTGTGGTGCGTGTGTGTGTGTGTGTGTGTGTGTGTGTGTGTGTGTGTGTGTGTGTG
>OU015751.1:62294733-62341789 GCA_907169655.1 Acomys percivali | reverse complement strand
TGTGTGTGTGTGTGTGTGTGTGTGTGTGTGTGTGTGTGTGTGTGTGTACTTAACTGTATATTACCATGCTCTATTTGAAGCTTGCGCCTGTCTTTTTTTTTTTTTTTTTTTAGATTTTTGAGAAGTCTCATGTATCCCAAGCTGATCTCAAATTTACTGTGCAGCCAAGGATGACCTTCACGCCTGATCCCTTTCCTATACCTCCCAAGAGCGTGAGCCTAGTGCCGCCACGCCTCTTTGCTTTTATACTTTGCTATGTATATCTAAAGTAGCCTTATTTGCTGGAAGTACCATCAAGGCTGTAATTGCAGTACCTGTTATGTTGAGGCAAGAGGATTGCCTCCACTAAAAGGCTATCTTGCATAACAAGTTGAACTCCAACACAGCCTGGGCTACAAAGTGAGACTTTGTTTCAAACAAATTAAACAATAGTAATCATTTAACATAAAGTAGGCAGCCAGATGTGGTGGCACACTCCTTTAATCTCAGCACTCCAGAGGCAGAGGCAGGTGGATTGTGGTGTGTTCCAGGCCAGCCTGGTCTGCAAAGCAAGTCCAGGACAAGCTACACAAAGAACACCTCTCTTGAAAAACAAACAAACATAAAGTAGGCTTATTTTAATCAAACTTATTTTTTAAGATCTATTTATTTATTATTCTACCCTCATGTTGGAAGAGGACACTAGATCTCATTATAGATGGTTGTGAGCCACAATGTGGTTGCTGGAAATTGAACTCAGAACCTTTGGAAGAACAGACAGTGCTCTTAACCTCTGAGCCATCTTTCCAGCCCCTTATTTTTATTTTTTGTTTGTTATTTATTATATTTTCATTTTTATCAGGTTTCTTATCTTTAGGAATTCCTAAATTAGCATTTGGAATCTAATGTTTTAAATTTTCATTTTTAATTCCATTATGTGCCTTTGTACGTGTGAGTGCATGTGCCCATGGGGACCAGAGGCATTGGATTCCCAAGAGCTGGAGTATAGATGGTTGTGAGACAACTGATGTAGATATTCAGAATTGACCATAGGTATTCTACAATAGCAGTAAGCACTTGTTAAAGCTAAAACATCATTCTACCCCCATGATTTTGTTGTTGTTTTTGTTGCATGGAGTGTGTGTGCTCATGTTTAGGTGTGTGTAGAGGTCAGAGGCTACTGCTGGGAGTCTTCCTTGATGGCTTGCCCTGTCACTTACTAAGATGGGATCTCTTGTTGGACCCAGTGGCCACCTACTCAGCCGGTCTTTCTAGCCAGCTTGTTTAGGGATTCCTGTCTATACTCCAAAATGCCAGGATTACAGGCAGGTGCTGAATTTTACATGGGTTCTTGATAATTTTAAACTCAGCTGAGCTGTCTCCCTAGTCCCCACCATGAGGCTTTCTCTATCCACTGCATGAGCCCCTCCCCAAACCATTTGTGACAATAAAAGGCCACTGTACGTCCCTAAGTGTCTTCTGGCACTCTTCAGTCACCTTCTTTGATTGTGTTTTCTTACTCGGTTGTTCCTTGTTTGCCCTTCTGGTGGTCCCCACTGCCCTTAGTCTCCATTTGCCCTATGCTGTGTTTAGTATGTATGTATAGTGTGTATAGTACTTTCCATAAAGCTGCTGTTCCCAGTGGGCTAAGGCAGATTTCTGAGCCCCTTTCTCTCTGGTATTTGCTTGCTTCCTTTTAGTCATCCTGTCCTTCCTTTAGTTCACTGCCATTGGCCATGCTCTGCTGAGGTTCACCTTTCCAACACTAACTCTGGAAGGTTCCTGCAGGCAGGTCAGATGACTTGGGAGTTGCCTTATTGGCTTCTCTTTTCTGGAAGATTGCAATCTTTTCTGAATGTTTCTAAAGCAAGACCTTCATTATATTGATCCTTCTCTGGTTATTTTCTGGAGTTAAGTTTCCCCCAAGAGTAGAAGTGGAAACTGTCCTTTTCCCATTTGGCTCCCAGGTGCCTCTGCAAGTAAAAGCATTTGCTACATTGAATGCAACTGTAAAAACTGAAGACAAATTCATGCCAATCCTTTGGCTTCCAAGCAGTGCAGCAGGTGTTTAACCAACACACGCCATTCAGTTCCAACACTGAGGAAAATCAACTGTATTGAATACTTAAAAGACATTCTTGTCAAGTGTAATGGGGTCTTTTCCTGACACTTCTTCAAGAATAGTTCTTATTTCTTCCTTTAGTAGTATTATTTTAAACAGATAGTTTGAGACTTCATAAAGATGGTTGTATTCGTTGGGAGACAAAGTTTTGAGGAGTTAACAAGCACACCTTGAGTGGCAGTATAGCTGCTGTGCACAGGCAGGTGATGGGAACAACAGAAGGAAAATGTGGCAGCCTGCAGGGGCACAGAGGTGTCTTGTGCAGAGTGCCTTTCAAGAGCGGGTACACCCTCAGACTCCTTAATCAATCTAGCCGTTCTGCAGACTGATATTTCTAACTTCCTCCAGATGTGCACCACTAACTCCTGACTCTTTCTCCCCTCCCCCAGAGCATTCCTGACTGCTTGCATTCCGGAAGGCTTACTGTATAAGAGGTAAATGAAGAGCAATCACCCAGGGCTGTTTTTCCAGGTGAGCTGGCTGGCCCCCTCCCAAGCCCTAGGCTTCCAGGAGCTTACTTACCCTGGAGCATTAGTGCACGGGTGCACTGGATTTCAGATACAAAAGGCATACAGTGACAATGAGTTCCCCTTTAGTGGGAAACTGAGTCTGCTGATATAATACATCCTCACCAAAATATTTGTCTGTGTTTTAGGCTAAGTGGGTTTTGGTTTTGTGTGTTGGCTATTTCCCTTCCTTAAAGATTTAAACAATCAGATGGCAGGCAATGGATATTAGATAGAGAAGTTTATTAAATGAGCATGGGGAGAGAAGGAGAGGGGGGATGGGTACCCCAGAGAGAAACAGAGAGACAGAGATAGAGGAAGAGAGAGGAGGAGGGAGAGAGGTGAGTGAGAGAAAGAGAGGCAAGAGAGAAAGAGGGTAAGAGGGAGGGGTGATGGGGTTTGTTCTTTTACATACTGGGGAAGGCCATGCCCCTGTAGCAGGTAGGCAATGACATCACAGGTAGGCTGACTGAAGCAGAATCATAACACCTTCAGTTTTCTATCACTCCATTTCTTACATTATGGTCAAATGATACTGTGAAATATATATTTCATACAGTATATAGTATATTTATATATGTTCACAATGAGTTGTGATTTTCTTTAAATGTAGGGGACACAGCTCAGCAAATAACAGCATTAGCTGTGTAGTCTGACAGTGGAATTCAATTTCCAGAGCGCAGGTTAAACAACAAAATCCCAGCTCTGTATAAGGTGGCCTGCACCTGTAATCCCAGAACTCCAGTAAGAGTAGGATAAGACCCCATGCTCTCCTCTCTGGTGGCTCTGTCTCTTCTCGTGCTGGTGAGCTGATATTCAGAATCAGTGTTGCTTCCTGGTCTTTTGCTTGTTTGTCCGTCCCCAGGGCACATACTCTACCTAGTCTTGTTCATGTATCAGTTCCAGTATCACTTCTGCAAAACCATTTCCCCAGACTCCAGAGGCCCCAGAGCACATGGCATTCTCTTCATTTGGCACCATTTGTGGCTTGTTTCCTGGCATTATAATCCAATTAATTTATTTCTTTTCTGAGAGCACTAGGTTCATCACTGCACACCAAGATCACGTGTGTTTTGCTCATTGTTTCTCAGGCAAGCAGCGCACCTGATGAAAGTAGTGTTGCTTGAACATAGAAATTAGAAAGACAAAAGAGACTTGAGTTGGATTTTTGTACTATACAAAAAATGCTTACATTTATAGCGTGGAACACAGGTGTTTGCACACACATAGCTATATGTCTCTATCGTAGAATAACTGTTTATACAAGTGAGATGACATCACTTTTAATAGATGCCAAATTATGAATTTCTCAACATATCTATTTTTTCCTGGTAATATTTATTTAACATACTTCAGCTCACCTGTATGTCAATAAATCACTGTTTACAAAAATGTTATAATGAGATACTGTGTTTCCATTTCTCAGCCTCATTAACAACTTAGAACATCAGGGTGAGTAATCAAGCATATGGCTACATTAAGAGGACCAATATTGATATAACAGAGTTTATGAATCTAAGTTAATATATATTTTCTTTATGTATATGCAGAATAGAATGTTACCTTATGTAATAGATACAATTATAGCACACAGGGACTATTAAGCTTGTTAAATACATATAGATGCATACACACATATGTATGTACGAATACCCACAACCATGTATACATATAGCTTTTTTCTTCACTTACAAAAAGCAATTTATTAACAGAAAATAATTTTAGAAGTCATATTCACAGACGGCGACCATGATGATCTCCTTGTTTTGAGTGCTGTCAGAGGTGTGGAAGTAACATGCTCAATCCACCCAGTCTCCATCTTGACCAAGCAGGAGCTCTGAGGGCTCTCTGGGCTCTGGGTACAGGGGTCCTGGTCCTGTTTCCTCCTATGGCATATAGTCTGATATGCAGGGAAGTTATGCCCAGCTCCTCGTACCTCTGGGCCACATCGTGGGCAGCCGACATGGCTGCAAATGGAAAGGACTTGTCTTGGTCAGCCTTTACCTTCATCCCAGCAGTCACTGAGCAGATGGTTTCCTTACCAGAAAGATCGGTGAAGGATGCAAAAATGCGGAAGACACCAAATACACTTCTCTCCTACAGTCACTTGAGGTCCAAAGCTGATGACTCATTCTTTCTTCTTTTCCTTTCCCTTCCATGGTGCCATTTCTGAATGTCATCTCCAGATTCCTCCTCTGGACAGAGAATATATAGCTTTTTTTGGGAGTGTGGAGGAGATAGAGTTTTTAATTAAAAACAAAAATGTCCGGTCTGACTAGGAGCAGGTGCAGGTACTTGAACATTGCATCCCCATGCCTCCTGTTGAGTAGAGCACTGCCTTACCCTTGAAGTTTCCAACAACATCCTTTCACCTGCAAAGGTATTTTCATTCAAATGATAGACACAGAGTTGGAGAAACATATTAGGCTACCAGGCTACCAGGAGTAGTAGTCTGAGGCAAATTCCTGAACTGGATGAATGACAAAGCTGTCACCACTACTGACTCCAGGACCACTCACAGAGCAGAGCTTTGTGGGCATTGCTACCCATGCTAGAACAACAGTATCTCTGCTGGATGGAGGAAGAAGTCTCCAAATCTGTACAATTTCAATTTCAGGCCTCTGTGTCTACTACATTGTCCTCTGTAACAGAAGGCAGGTGACTAACTGCTACCATTTCCCCTCCCACAGAGTCTCACGTAATACACCCCGGCCTCCAACTTGCTACATAGCCAGAGATGACCTTGAATCCCTGATCCTCCTGCCTTTGCCTCCTGAATACTAAGATGATTGGTGTGCACTGCCAGTCTTAGTTTACATGGTGCTGGGGATTGAATGCAAGGCTTTGTGCATGCTAGGGAAACACTACCAATTAAGCCTAATACATTCCAGGCCCAATTTGTAGAAATTTTTAAGAGTTTTAAGTTACTATTCTAAGATTCCACATAAAGAAAAGAAAACAAAGAAGAAATAACCAAAAGCAAAAAGAGTATTTAAAATATTTTGAACAGTCACAAAGGACTTTTATTGTTAACCTGACATCTATCTATTTTCTAAACTTACAAATATAGGAACATGGGCTAGACAGATGGCCCAACCAGTTCCTTCCCAAGAACCAATATAAAAAGCAAAAGGAGCAGCATGAACTTCTATTCTTAGTGCTGGAGCCTAACATAAGCAGTGAGCTCCAGGTTCCAGTGAGAGACCCTGTCTTAAAAAGGGATGAGGCTGCAAAAGGCTTGCTACCAGGCTTGAAGACCTGAGTTTAATTGTGCTGATTAGTTTTATGTCAACTTGCATAAGCTATAGTCATTTTTGAAGAGAGAATCTCAATTGAGAAAATGTCTCAACTAGATTGACATGTGTGGGTAGACCTGTGGTGCATTTTCATGACTATTGATGGGGATAGCCAAGCTCACTGTGGGTGCTGCCATCCCTGGGCTGGTGGTCTTGAGTCCTTTAACAAAAGCAGGCTGAGAAAACCATGGAGAGCAAGCCACTAAGCAGCATTCCGTCATGGCCTCTGCTTCACGTCCCACCTCTAGGTTCCTGCCCTGCTTGACTTCCAGTGGTAATGGAGTGTATCCTGACAGTTGTGAGCTGAAATAAATCTTTTCTGTTCTAAGCTGTTTGGTCATCATGTTTTATCACAGCAATAGAAACTTTAAACTAAGACACACATGGTGGAAAGAGAAAACAAAAATCCCACAAATCTTCTGGTACCCATGCACATTCTGTGGCATGTATGCTACCATGCCCACCCCCAAATAAATAACAAAGAAGAAAATGTCAAAGTAAAAAAAATGTGATGGCATATGAGGAATGGCCTCAAAGGTTGTCTTCCTGCTTCCACATGGACACATACACACAGACAGACAGACACACACACACACTTGCACCTTCACATATGTGCATCTGTACACCTCTCATAAATAGAAACAAAACCCACTTTCCTCATGAAGTGACTTCACCCCTTACCAAGCAAGTTGATTCAAAACTGAGCCAGCAGGCACTTGGGAGGCAAAGGCAAGGAGTTCTCTGTAAATTTGAGGCCAGCCTAGTCTACAAAGCAAGTCTGGGACAGCCAATGCCAAACAGAGAAACTCTGTCTCACCCCCAACCCCACCAAACCCAACAAGCAAACAAACAACAAAACAAAATAAAAACAAATACCCCCAAACTGTTTATAGGTCACACACACACATACACACATACACACACAGACACACAGATTCTTTATGTGGAATATGTGTGTGTGTGTGTGTGTGTATATACAAATATATCCATGTTTGTGCTCCCTTGTTTTTGCCTCAATATTTTATAACATAGATTAAATTATAAATACAAACCATACTGACATAATCAAGCAAAAGTAAGCAGAATCAGCTGTATTTCCGCAAATGGTTTTGAACTGTTCACAACTCTCTGCACTGATTAACCATTCCATGTTGCTTCCATTTTTAGATCAGTGCGACTCAGTTAATTGGGGGTCTTTAGCAGCGAGTAATCCACACTTTCATTCTTCAGTAGCTGTGTCTGTGTTAGCCATGCCTGTGTGTGGAAACTTTAGTTTTTTATTGACATTTAGAAGGAAACACGGCAGTAAGGCAGAAAAGAGAGGCTCAGGGGCATCAAAAAAACATACAAGGAAGGAACCAATGGCAGAGGAATTGCAAAGCCATCCAACTGATGGCTTCATTACCAAGATGACGCATATGAAAAAAACAAAACCCTCAAGCCCGCACTCACTAAACACTGGAGAAGGCAGTGGATGAGCTATACGAGCTATACAGCGTCAGGACTTGGTGGCTTTTGAGCTTCAGACCTGTCCCAGCTCTCTGTCTACTTCCAGTCTCCTGAGTGCTTTGTCTTTCTTTGCAAACCATTCATATTTCTATCAGTCATACGTTCTTTGATCAATTTTTCATTCTGAGACATGAACCTGCAAACCTCAGGGGTGCCCTCTGAAGCCTGATCCACATTCACAACAGTAATACCTGGAAGTACCCCACAGAAATTTGTGTTTTAAAGCAACATTTCCTGTTTTCACCTTGTGCTCATAGGTTATGAAATAACTTTTTCCTGAAATTCTGGGGACTGAGTCAGGGCCTGGAACATGAGCAGGCAAGTGCTGTCTCACAGAACTATTAGTCAGTCCAGGTAAAACTCTCTTTAATGCTCCATACAGGAGACATGAGACACATGGCTTTGAGCTCTTTATCCCATGTTGGCTTTGAGCTCATGGTGATCTTCCTGCCTCAACCTCCTCATGCCTGGCTTCCTCTTCTTGTTTCCTGTCTGTGTATGAAATGTGTTCATCAGTCGCTGCTTTGTGGCATGTACTATATCTTCCAGACAGCAGTGCAGCTTTGAAAATATTTGCCAATGGGAACTAAGCCCAAGGAAGTAATTTTACTAGTTATAAACCCACATGCTTTTAGAATCTTAATGCCAACTGCCTGATGAGAAGTGACTTAAGTGGAGAAAGATTTCTTTTGTCCCACAGTTTGAGAGCATATGGCCCATGGTAGTGGCTCCATAGTTTGCAGCTACTCTCTTGTAATTGTGCAGACTAGGAACCAGAGCAATGCAGAGTGCATCTGAGGCTGGGCTGCAGCCAATAAGTCCTGCCTCAGAGTCCTACATCTCTTAGCTAGGTCCCAAAACATTCCACAGCCTCTCGGAATAGGGCCACCAACTGAGGACCATCTGTTCAAACAGGCAAGCCTGTTGCAGATGTTTCACACTCGAACCATAGCAGTATCCTAAAGCGTCTGTCCACTGTCCTAATCATTTGGCTATAAAATAAGATCTTGGGGCAGAACTACTGTTTTGTGAGTTGCAATTGTATTGGTTAAGGTCAGATATGGGATCCAGAGAAGCTTGCTAGACTAAAAATAATGTTTAAATGTGTAGTTTCAGCGGAAATAATTAGCTTCCTGTCAGGAGACTGGCTAGTCCTTTAGGGATGACACATGACAGAACTGATGCTTGAAGTAGTTGTCTGAGTATATAGAGAGGAAGGCCTGGTTGATAGCCTCATGCATAAACCTTTTCTGAAATGACAATCAAACCTTCCTCTTGAGGATATTCAACAGTTCCTGGGGTGGCTAATAAAACCAGGTTAACAAATCCAGCTGCACAGGGCTTCATCTTTTTTTTTGTTATCTAGTTCAGTCATCATTTTTTTGCTCTTGTTGTTTGTGTGTGTGTGTGTGTGTGTGTGTGTGTGTGTGTGTGAGAGAGAGAGAGAGAGAGAGAGAGAGAGAGAGAGAGAGAGAGAGAGAGAGAGAGTGCATGTATATGTGTTCCCATGTGTGTGAGCTCGTGTGTGTGTGTGCACACACATGCATACATACATGCCTGCCTGCCTGCCTGCCTGCCGGAGTGTTTGGAGACCTGAAGTTGATGTTCGTTGTTGTCCTTAATCGCTTTCTACCTTATCTATTTATATACTGAAGTAGGGTTTCTCACTGATTCAGCTACTCTATCCAAGTTACAATGTTGCTCTAGGGAGTCCCTGCCTCTCTACCTGTCTTGGGCTAGGATTACAAGTGAGCCACTATTCCATGTGGCTTTTTGTACATGTGGCAGGTGCTGTGTCCTCTGAGCTACTTCTGAAGCTCCTCCAGCCATCTTTTGAAAGCCACCCTCAGCACCATTCATTTTGATTATCCGTATGGACACAGATATTCTCAAATTCTATACTTAGGATGAAGGTTACCTCTTGAATAGGGCTGTCATCCTGCATTAGTCCCTTGTGGGCAAGGGTGATTGACAGCTACATTAAAAGCGACAGAAAGAGCTGAAGATGAAGCTCAATTGGTAGAGTAATTGCCTAGCATGAAGCAGCCTTTGCTTTGATCCTTAGCACTGTGTTAAATTGGTGTGCAGTTCACATTCCAAATCTTAGTACTCAGAGGAGAGGCAGGAGGATCAGATGGCCAAGGTTATCTTTGTTAAACAGTGAGATCAAGGCTCATTTCTCAAAACAAACAAATAGACAAACAAATAAAGGGGAAGTGTAACAAAATAATACTACATGATGAGCATACAGAATGTATCTATAATGCAGGGCTTCCTAGGGATTTAATGCTAGTAGAGGCAGGAATAAATTAGGCTGGAATATTTGTCATCTGATCACAGAGATCTCAGATGTGGCCTAAGACAATGATGACAGACAGTATGGCAGAGGTTAATGCTACATAGGCTTTCGAGTTGCTTTTCCAACCTGCTTGAGGTTATTCAAATATAAACACTTTTACAGATGATGGAATGTGGAGGGAATATTAGATAGTCCAGGGAGGGGCATTAAATACCACAATGTCCAAGGTGGGCAGTCTAAGTCCCACGGTGGCACAGTACAAGCCAAGGGTCTCTCACTGAGATCACTAGTGCTACTTACTATAAGGGAGACTGCTTTGCCATTGGAGGGTGTGTACTCTAGCCAGGTGTGGTATAAACCCTTCCACTGCTGTTTGCCCCCTTTATTCAAATAAATTGAAATTAAAATGTATTACTATTGTATGTATATATATGTGTGTACAGATATCAGAGAACAATCTTGTGTAGTTGATCTCTACTTCTTCCTTTACATGGTGTACTAGCTAATTTTTTGTCAACTTGGCACAAGCTAGAGAGGAGGAAGACTCAATTGAGAAAATGCCTCAAGATTGGGCTATTGGCAGGCCTGTAGGATATATTCTTTATTAGTGATTGATGTGGGAGGGCCCATTCCACTGTGGACAGTGCTCACTCCAGGCAAGTGGTCTTGGATTCTATAAGAAAACAGGCTGAGAAAGCCAGAGAGATTAAGCCACTATGTGGTACCTGTCTATGGCCTCTGTCTGCATCAACTCCTGCCTCCAGGTTCCTGCCTCCTGTTTGACTTCCTGTCTTGACTTTTTTTCAATTATACACAGTGATATGGAAATGTAAGCTGAATAAGCCATTTCCTCCCTAAGTTACTTTGGTCATGATGTTTTATACAGCGTTGATAACCCTGACTGAGACACATGGATTCTAGAGGTAGAACTCTGGCCCTTAGACTTGAAAGCCCGAGCATTACCTATTGAACATGGTGGAGCATAACTTAATGAGCATCGTAGAGCCCCTGTTTGTTTTCTTGAGGCAGAGCCTCATGCAGGCATGACTGGACAGGGATGACCCTAAACTTCTGGTCTTCTTGCCTCTTTCTCCCAAATTCAGGGATTATAGGCATGCACCACTACAACAGGTTTATATTTAGTGATTTTGATTAAAGCTTTGGTAGAGAGACTAGCTCCCAGAGTGTATATTTGATCATTTCTACCATAACAAAAATTTTGACAGCCGAATTTATCTATTTAGATGATTCTCAGAAGTGGGTGGGTGGGGGTATCCACATTAAGTCTACTCTTAGACCAAATGTGCCTTCAAAACTCATTCGCTGGCTGACCCCTGGGCTCCAATTCTAGCCAGTGAACTCTAGTAGGAGTTTGGATTCCCAGGGACAAACTGTTGCTCAACACTGAATTCTAGGAACACCCAACAGCATTTCCCTTTCTCATGATATGTTTTCCTTGCAACGTAGATGCTGCTGACAAGCCAGCACTTGCCTGTTGTCCCTGTGGGGTTCTTTCTCAAGAGTCCTTCATCCATGGGTTTCATGGCTTGTTAATTGATTCAAGTCTCAGAGGAACTTGATGAATTTTTTTTGTTCTTCAGAACTAGAAGCATTTTGCTGTTTTATTGTTGTTGCTGCTGGTGAATGTGTGTGTGTGTGTGTGTGTGTTTGTGTGTGTATCATATCATATGATATGGGTTTCATTTTATAATCTAGGCTGACCTAGGCTGGCTTTGTCTAGAACACGTGGCAATATTCTTTCCAGTCTCCAGAATTTTGAATTAGAGGCATGAGTCACCATGCCTGCATCACACTTCCTTCCTTCATTTTAATAACATTTTAGTTATTTATTATGTGATCTTTCATGAGTGCTTGTGTGTGCATGCGAACGTGTATGTGTGTGTGTGTGTGTGTGTGTGTGTGTGTGTGTGTGTGTGTGTGTATGCACAAGTAGGCCTAATGACTACATTAAGGGAGTGAAGAGTGGAAGCCAAACTGACAGAGTTGGCTCTTTCCCTCCACCATGTGTGTCCTGGCACTTGAACTCTGGTCATCAGTTTCAATGGCAAGCACTTTTACATGCCAATCCATTTCATTTGACAGGCTTGGAGTTGTTTTGGTTTTGTTTGTTTGTTTTTTGTTTTGTTTGTTTTTTTTTGGTTTTTGAGACAGGGTTTCTCTGCGTAGCGTTGGCTGTCTTGGACTCACTTTGTAGACCAAGCTGGCCTCGAAATCACAGTGATCCACCTGCCTCTGTCTTCTGAGTACTTGGATTAAAGGCGTGTGCCACCACACTCAGCTGACAGGCTTGTTTTTATTATTTTTATTGGTATGTGTTTGTCAGCTTCCCATTACTGTGACAAAATACTTCAGAAAACCAAAAAAAGCATTTTGTCTCATGGTTTCAGAGCTTTCAGTTTGTAGTCAGTTGCCCACATTGTTTCTGAAGGATAAAGCATGGAAGGTCACTAAGGTCCTGCTTCTTCACACTAGATCTGCGTCCCTGTCAAGGGTACCTCCTGATAGTCAACTGCTACAGTATATTGATGGAGTAAAATACTAAAGAGGTCAAAGCACTCATGAACCAGTGAACACCTAAAGTCTCACCTCTGAATTCCACTGCATTGTGAACCATCCCTTAAACACATGAGCCTTTGGAGGAAGTCTAGATCCAAACTGAAAGCAGCATGAGACTCTAGTCAGGATGGCAAGTCATACCATTACAAGCTGAAGAGCTTTGCTCACTTGTAAGAGGCATGGGAAGAGCCAATTGCCAGTCTAGATTGGTGCCTGGAACTCAAGACAGATCGGAATGGCCTCATCAGACAGATTAAGAAGGGTTGCTTGGTGTGGGAAAGCCAGAGGGATCTTGGAGTTTGAGCATTATGAGTCACCCGACTTCATGAGTGTCCCCTCTAATCACCGCCTGGGAGATACTTAGAGAAATTAGGAGGTGCTGAAACTCAGGAATGTTGTAACTCAACAACCCATAAGATAACACTTGTCATAATTTCAGTCTCCACAGCCCAGTGGCCATAGAACAAAAGGCACTTTTTAGAGGACATATGGCTCTCTAAGCCAATCCAGATCAGGGCTAAATGTTCCTCCTGTCTGGAATAGTCAGAGTTCTGTTTTTCTGTGGGTATGGGAAGAGATTTCAAAAGAATTGGCTCTTGCCTTTATAGGGGCTGCCAAGTGTAATCTATTTGTGAAGCGAGGCAATAGGATGGAGACTCAGAAGAGAGTCCTGGTCAAGCTCTGCCGGCAATCTGAAGACAGATCTCTCTCTTCCATTGCAGCAGGATCATTTTCTCTTATGATTGTCAACTGATTGTGTGAGGCCCACCTTTCTTAAGAACCCAAAGAGAGCTCGGTGTTGTGGCGTTAATCACAGCACTCAGGAGGCAGAGGCAGGTGGATCACTGTGAGTTCGAGACCAGCCTGGTCTACTAAGTGAGTGTAGGACAGCCAAGGCTACACAGAGAAACTGTGTCTCGAAAAACCAAAAAAACCAAACCAAAAACAGACAACGACAACAACAACAAACCTTTGTGGGGTCAAGGGCCAAGTTTAATTGGTACAGCTGGCTTAGAGTGCATGAAGCCCTGCAATCCATCCTTAGCTGGGCATAAATCTGGCCTGGTGATGCACACCTTTAATCATAGCACTCTGGAAATCAAGGCAGGAAGATCAGAGATTCAAAAGCTGTTTTACTCACTTATTTATTTATTTATTTATTTATTTATTTATTTATTTATTTATTTGCATACAGGGAGTTTGAGGCCAGCCTGGGATACATGAGACTGTCTCAAAGAACAAACAAACCAATAATACCCTGGGCGGGGGAGATGCCTCAATTGGTAAATTGCTTGCCCTAAAAGCGTGAAGACCTGAACCCACGCAAGAAAATCTGGCCATGGGGTCTGGAGAGATGTCTCAGTGGTTAGAGCACCTGTTCTTTTGAGGACCTGAGTTGAAATCCCACACCCACAAGGTGGTTCCCAATCATCCATTAACCTCTTCAGGTAGTAGGCATGCATCTGGTGCACATACATACTTACCAGCAAAGCACTTGTATACATTAAATAAGCAAATAAGTAAATGATAAATTAATTAATTAATTTAAGTATTTTAATTAAAAAATCTGTTTGTGCTGGTGTACATTTATAATCATACTGGTGGCATGATGAATATAGCATCCCTGGGGCTCAGGAATATTTCCCTTATCTTGCTAGACAAATACCAGGTCACTGAGAGACTGACTCACAGCACCCTCTCCCCCTGCCAAAAAATGCAAACCAATAAACCTAAATAAATAAATAAGAAAAGTGCACAGAGCCTAAGTAACGATGCCCAAGGTTGTCTTCTGGCTTCCATATGCATATATGTCCACTTCCTACTCCATATGCATGCATACATACAAATATGCAAATAAGTGAATAATAAGTAAGAAACTTCACAGCTACACTCTGATCTCCATTGGACAAAATATCTGGGTATGGTTGATCTAGGTAAGTTGACACATGAAATTAATTATCATACTGTCTTTGCTTCTGTAATAGTAGTGTCCAGGCTCATAAGGATCCTCCTCAACATGATCTCCTAATCTTAATAAATAGTAACTTGTTTTCGAAGGCTTGCCAAGCTCTTCCCTCCATGTGACCATAGTTCCCTAAAGCAACTCTTCCTACTGTTGCAGTGGTCTGACTCCTATGGTAGCCTTTTAATCTGACCCCATCAGATAAGCATTTCTTGAGGGCAACATTGCTTAGCCTCAAATCTGCTATTAGTATCATCCAGGTCAAGGTTCTTTTTTTTTTTTTCCTCGAGACAGGGTTTCTCTGTGTAGCCTTGACTGTCCTGGACTCACTTTGTAGACTAGGCTGGCCTCGAACTTAAAGAGATCCACCTGCCTCTGCCTCTGCCTCTGCCTCCCAAGTGATGGGACAGGTCAAGGTTCTTATTGGAAAATATCAGAGTGCACCTGGACTAGCTTCAGTTGAAGTAGCTTAATAGAGACTATCCTGTGGCATGTGGGTCATAAAAGAAACACAGACATGCTCATGCCATGAAGTCACATTGAAGAACAAGCCTCACGCAGACCTTGCCCCACAGCTGCTAGCTCCAAATTAAGTCAGGACCTAAGGAGGAAGCTCCTAATCCCCAGAGCCATATTTGAAGGTCTGAGAGATTATTGTTTCCAGGGAAAATGGGCAGAATTGTTCATCTCCTTTCACTCTAGTCTGAAGACAACATGGTGGGTAATCTTCACTGTCAGGTCTCAACGAAACCCCAGACAAGGCTCACTCAGTACCTGCAGCTCCTCCCAGCATGCCTCACCCCGCCCCCTACCCTAACCCTCTCCAACCTGGGGCTGGATGTTGCTACCTTCCCCCACCCTCTCTTTCCTGCACAGAACCTGCCATCGTCCTCTTAGTCCTCTGCTCTTGGCTCCTGGTCCTCTTTCTTGTCCCTCTCTTTTCCTCTCTCACCCATGACCGGCTTACTCAGTTCATTCTAGACTCTTCCATATGCCCCTGGCTGTTCTCTTCTTCATATCTACAATAAAACACTTCTCCTCAACTGTATCTCATTTTCATCCACTTAGTTGTTCTCAGGATCACCTATGTCCTAGGAGATTGTTCAGCAACACTCCTTGTATGTCTGTGAGGGAATTTTCAGAAATGGAGGAAGATCCTCCTTGAATGTGGACAGCATCACCCTACAGGTGGGAAAGTAAACTGAGCTGACACACCTCTGTGTCCCAGCTGGCAAGGCAGCTAACATGGCAAGGCATACTAACATGGAGAACACCTAGTTTCAAGATGGTGATGACCATGCAGAGCTAAGAAGGATATTCCTGGATAATTTGTAAGGATATGGGAATTTCTCCCCCTGCAGAGCTGTGAACCAAATGTAACCATTACACCTCATTTTCATCCCAGGACAGGAACTGAACACAGAGCCCTGAACGTGCATGCCTGAAACATATCCCAAGACCCTTTACCTGGTTTTCAGATAGACAGATACATCAGGTGTGTTCAGGGCATAGACTGTGTTTGTTTGTTTGTTTGTTTTTTGAGACAGGGTTTCTCTGTGTAATAGCCCTGGCTGTCCTGGACTTCCTTTGTGGACCAGTTGCCTCCAACTAACAGAAGTTCTCCTGCCTCTGCCTCCTGAGTACTGGCATTAAAGGTATGCATCTGGCTTGTTTTGTTTTTGTTTGTTCGTTTTGATTTTTGAGAAAGGTCTTGCTATATAACTCTGGTTATCCTGGAAATAACTATGAAGACCAGGCTCAAGTAGTAGCTCTTATCAAATCTATGTACTTTTTTTTTTTTTTTTTGTGGTAATAGAAACTGAACTTGAGGCCTTGTGAATGGCAGGAAAATGCTTTGCCATTGATCTATATCCTTCTTCCTCCTTTTAATTTGTAAAGTTTGAGACAAGGTTTTACTTACTTGCCTAGACTGGCCTTGAACTCACTCTGCAATAAAGACAGGCCTTGAATGTATAACCCTCCTGTCTCAGCTTCCTGAGTAGCTGAGATTACAAATTTGTGCCATCATACTTCTTGTGTCTTGTTTTGGTTTTTCCTTTTTTCATTCTTTTAAAAGTTTATATTAATTATGTACAATTGTAATGTGTTTCATTATGGCATTTTTTTGTTTTCACCCACCATTACCCTCTGACACTCCCCTCCCACTCATGATGAACTGCAGCCCCTACTCTGTCTACTTTCATATCCTCCTTCCTATGTGTGTTTTCAACAAGTTCAATTAGGGTTGCTTACAGGAGCATGGACATTGTACCAGTGGCTTCATCACTGAAGAAATGTCTCTCTCCCCAACACCCATTAACTACCTGAGATCCTCAGGAAGGAGCAGGCCTTCATGAATTTCCTCCCACCTCAGTGCCAGGACACTACTAGGCTCCATCTTGTAAAGACAGTGTTCAGGTAATCCCAGATGGTCTGAGTTCAAAAGTGCCATGACCAAGTTATTCGAAGAGGACAGTGTGCCACAACATTCCATTCCTTCTTCAAGCTCTTACAATCTTTCTGCCCTCTTTTCTGCCAAGTTCTGAGCTGTGAAAGGATTGCTACAAATGTTATGTTTATGGCTGAATATCCAACAATCACTTGTTCTCACCACTTTGACCAATTATGAATCTCTTCATTAACTACAGACCATTGCAAAATGAAGCTTCTCTGACAAAGCTGGAAGCAACAGTAATCTTGAGGCATAAAAGCAATTATTTAGAAGGCATCATGATGAGCACATTATATCCATTTAGCAAAACAACAGCTATAGTTTCTCTATAGGGTCTGTGACATACCCCATCTACCCGGCCATTGCTCTGACCATGTTTACAATACATGGCTTCCCTTTTGAGCAATGGTCTTTGTTCCAATTAAAAAGTGGCTATATCCCCTAGCAGACTTGCTCCTAGAGCTTGCTCTCTCTTTTTTATATGTCTTAGTCAGCTTGGAGTCCAGACTGTCAGTGACTAGGTGTTCCTCCTACCTTAGCCACTTAAGGGCACTAGGATTGTTGGAGCACACTATGAAAGCTGGCTTTATATCCCCTCCCCCCAAAATCTCCAGTTCTCAGGCCCCTCTGGGTTCCATTATAAAATCTAAAATCCATGCTCTTGAGTGCACATGGTCTTGAGTACTGTTTTCATGTAAAAACAGAGCTAAAGAAAACAACAAAACAGAATACTTTATGGACTTGACACTATCTAAAGGGAAAATCAGAGATGCATGCTTTTTTTATGTGCAAATTAATTTTACTGACATAAGTGGAGAATGGATATTTTTGTCTTTTAAGATAGCTAAATCATATTTTTGAATGATTGATCTGATTCACCAACAGATTATTTTATTTCAGATGCTGTTTGAAAATACCTAATGGCTGGATAACAGAATGTTTAACTATGCCTTGTAGACCTAGCCCAATTTTGAAGCTTCACTATGGTGAAAGCCTTCCCATCCTCAGATGCTGCTTATCTGATCATGTAGGAATTAGAGATTTTATTTTGTCATAAGACAAATCAGAAAAACAGACATCACAGCAAAAAAGATCTCTTATTCTCTTTCCGTGATAACAGGATGTTGGCATCCAGGAGCTGTGTCGAGAGCCCCATTCTGTGTTCACTCAGTGGAGCTTGCTTTGCTGGTCCTTGTTCAGGAGCCCATGCTGAGTGACCACTTCTAAGGTCACTTCACCGATAAAGGAAAGGAAAAGACAAAGGGGCAGGGAATAGTACCTGGGAGCTGAGGGACTCCTTTTTTTAAGCTGGTTCCCCAGAAGGCTCACTCAGTGACATCACAGAGCATATGGCTATTTCTATCTTCCAGGGAGATTTCCAAGAAACCCAGCAATGTCTTTGCGTTTTTGTTATTTGTTTGATTTGTTATTCATGTGTGGCTAAGAAGGTACATGCTCCAGTATGTGTGTGGAGTTCGGAGGAAAGGTGTGTGGAGTTGATTCTCTCCTCTTTCCTCTAGGTGGGTTCCCCTGGAGGAACCCTTGTTAGGCTAGTCTCAATTTTCTCTACCAAGTGGAAAGAAAATGAGAATGGAAGAAATTACAAATCTTTAAATCTTCAAATCTCTTCCTCCTCCTCTTCCTCCTCCTCCTCTTCTTCTTCTTTGACAGGGTCTCTTTCTTGTTAGCCTTGGCTGTCCTGGACTTGTTTTGTAGACCAGGGTGGCCTCGAACTCACAGCAATCCTCCTGCCTCTGTCTCCGAAATTACAAATCTTTACCTCACATAACGTAGGAAAAACTATTAAAGAAGAGCTATGAGCTATGAGGGCTCTCTAAGTTTGTACTGGAGAGGAGGAAGGTTTCAAAACATCAGGACTGTAAAGCATTGTGACAACAGAGTGCAACACACACACACACGGAATTATTAAAATAAAAAGAGGATTATAAATCTAAATTCCAATGGAAGAGCTCTATCTCACCCAAGACCCCCAATGCTTCAAAGTCTCGTGATTCTTTTATGAAATCATTAACTATTGCTTTACAAAAGCATGGAGTTAGAAAGGTATGCATTTAGAGGACTAGAGAGATGGCTCAGAGGTTTAGAGCACAGACTTGCTCTTCCAGAGGTCATGAGTTCAGTTCCAAGCAACCACATGGTTGCTCACAACCATCTATAATGTGACCTGATGCCCTTTTCCGGGCTGCAGGAATACATGCAGGCATAGTACTGTATACATAATAATAAATAAGTACATCTTTAAAAAAATGGGGGGCAGGCATGGAGGTGCACTCCTTTAACCCCAGCACTTGGGATGCAGACACAGGTGGATCTTTGCGAGTTCCAGGCCAGCCTGGTCTACAAAGCAAATCCAGGACAGCTAAGATAACACAAAGAACCCTGTCTTGAAAGACTAACTAAACAAATATTTTTTTTAAGTATGTATTTAAATTCTGATTTTCCTTATAAAATGAAGAGGAATATAAAACTATAGCTCTTGCTAGTGTCTTCTCTCCCATCCCTCATCACTGACCGCAGCTGACCATCAGACTTTCTGACCATGGCCAACCTCGAGCCTACCTTCATTGCCATCAAGCCAGGTGGAGTGCAGCGTGGCCTGATGGATAAGATCATCAAGTGCTTCGAGCAGAAGGGGTTTGCCTGGTGGCCGTGAAGTTCCTTCGGGCTGCGGAAGAGCACCTGAAGTAGTAGCACTACATTGACCTGAAGAACCGTCCCTGCTTCCCGGGGATGATGAAGTACATGAACTCGGGGCCTGTGGTGGCCATAGTCTGGGAGGGGCTCAACGTGGTAAAAACAGGCCACGTGATGCTGGGAGAGACCAATCCAGCCGACTCTAAGCCAGGCAACATTGGGGGGAATTTCTGCATTCAAGTTGGCAGGAACGTCATTTACAGCAGTGATTCAGTGCAAAGTGCTGAGAAAGAGGTCGGTCTATGGTTTAAGCCTGAAGAGCTGATTGGCTCCAAGTCTTGTGCCCAGGCCTGGGTGTACGAGTAGAGCTGGATCAATGAGGACCTTCTCAGTATTACAGACTGGTCCCTGGACACAGCTCTTCATCCCACTGAGCGTATGGGCCATCTTTTCTAAAACAATAAAGACTTTG
The DNA here is from genome assembly GCA_907169655.1 of Acomys percivali. Lineage (NCBI taxonomy): Eukaryota > Metazoa > Chordata > Mammalia > Rodentia > Muridae > Acomys > Acomys percivali. The sequence continues at coordinate 62,321,959 of OU015751.1, read as the reverse complement.
GAACTGGGGAAAACAAAACAAAACAAAAAAACAAAACTATACCTCTCATCAAAAAACAACCAAGTGGTGGGGGTTCCTGGGAAGTGACAATGAACAACAACTGAACGTCATGATGACTGCTTTCACCTTGAAGCTGTGTCCTACAAACTGTGGAGACAGCATTTTTTCTGGCCAGTAAAGCAGCTTCGGGTAGACAAGCATAGTCTGAATTCAGCACATACTCAGCTTAGTGCTATAGCGTCAGGTGAGAATGTGTGTTCTTGCACTTTCTCAACAGCTCAACTCAGCATGCTCACAAAATGCCTCGGTGTCACTGTTCAGCCTACCAAAATCAACTTAGTTCACTAGCAAACATGTAAAATATATTTGTGTTGTTTTTGTTTTTGTCTTGTCTGTAAGATGAAAAAATAATATCTATTTCATTAGTATGTGAAAAATTCATGTAGAGAATCATGTTAGGCTCAGTAGTTAAGAGCACCATTTGTTCTTCCAGAGGTCCTGAGTTCAATTCCCAGCAACCACATGGTGGCACATAACCATCTATCATGAGATCTGGTTTCCTCTTCCGGTGTGCAGGTGTACATGCAGGCAGAAAACTGTATATGTAATAAGTAAAGAAATCTTTAAAAAAAAAAAAAGAGTTTACTGCTAAGCTGGGTGTGGTGGTGCATGCCTTTAATCCCAACACTCAGGAGGCAGAGGCAGGCAGATCACTGTGAGTTTGAGGCCAGCCTAGTCTACAAAGTGAGTCTAGGACAGTCAAGGCTACACAGAGGAAACCCTGTCTCAAAAAACAAACAAACAAACAAAAAATCAAAACAACAACAACAATAAAAGGAGTTTACTGCTATTGTTTAAGCAGATCAGAAAATAAGATTAGCACCATTGTTCTCAGGATAGAATCAGTATGGGGTTGTCCAAAGATGATTTTCCCTATGTAGCAAGGATGAAACAATCAGGCAAACAAACACAAAGTTTGAAATAAGAGTTGGCCTCCTGTTGTCTTCATTGTGTCGGCCATAAACACTTATTTCTCCTGCAGTCTCCTGAGGGCCTTGGCATGGTAGGAAAGCTAGTTCAGAGCATTAGCACTTAGTTCTTGGTGTGGAAACCTCCATTTCCTCTTCCCACATGGAAACTCTCTTTGCCCTGGTTGGTCCATGGTATTCTTTAGGTTTCAAGGCTGACAATGACCCAACAAATTCTGAGGAAGAAAGTTACCTTTACATCCAGAGAGTGTGCCTGGACCAAGCTGATGTGGCTATGAATTTGGCAGCTTTGGAGCTATACTCTCCTTAATAGAGGCCGAAGGACTGGCTGTTCTAAACAGGGGGTCTGCAATAGGATTTGGAATGAAATGCAAGATCTCAAAATGGGATTGCTTTGTTGAAGACTAATGTAAAAGCAAAGACTTCTGAGACCAAGCTCTGCTTCTCAGTGGTGTGTCTCTTGCAAGGAATTGGGCATCCAGGAAGATGGTGACATCACTGTATTTGACAGTGACTCATAAAAGCTTCTATAAAAAACAGCCAAAGTATAGTACCTTTACCAAAATTGATGCTTCTTTCTTTCTTTGCAGAAGTCTGCTAGCATTTGTTCTATACATTTCACTGACAGCAGAAAGGAAGGTTTCAGAATACATGTTCCTTGTTTTGTTTTTTATTTTGGTTTCTCTGAGACAGGGTTTCCCTGTGTAGTCTTGGCTATCCTGGAATTCTCTTTGTAGATCAGGCTGGCCTCGAACTCATAGAGATGCACCTGCCTCTGCTCCTGAGTGCTGGGATTAAAGGCATGTGCCACCACCACCCGGTCACATGTTCCATGTTTCTGAATGAAATACTGAGAAAAATGATACATGTCTCTTTCTTAGACTCCATTGTCTAGAACTTAGTTGACTGTGCAGTTTCTTCCTACCATCACAGAGGCTACAACAGGGGTTTTTAGCTTGATACCTATCTGGCCAGTTGAAATTCTATTCCTATGCTGGAGAAGGAATGCTGAAAGGTAACAAGCAAGATGCCTTACCAGCTCTGCTTACCTTAGGATATTTGGGAAAGAACAAATGCTCATAGTTCAGTAGAAAAATCACGAGGCCCATTGTAATCTTAGTAGTTTTTGTTGTTGTTGTTGTTCTTGTTGTTTTTAAGACAAAGTTTCCCTGTGTATCCTTGGCTGTCCTTTAACTCACCCTGTAGAGCAAGCTGACCTCAAGCTCATAGAGATATGCCTGCTTCTGACTCCCAAGTGCAGGGATTAAAGGCATGGACCACCACCACCACCTGGCTTTAATCTTAGCTTTATGGTGTTGTCAACCTAAGTGAGCAAAGCACACAGGTGGTGGTTGTGGGTGTGTAGGCACACACACAACAAGCAGGGCAGTCTAAAGGGATTGTCATTGTTCCTTTTCATTACAGATATTTATGCTCTTCTCTGAAGGTTGGAAAATTTCTCAACTTAGATTGCTTGAGGAAAAACCATCTTAGGACTGTGTATATGTTTGCATGTGCATGTTGTTTAAAAGTAACCAAAGAGAGTTTGGGGATGTGGCTTGGTAGAATTCATAGAACATTTGTCTAGCATGCATGAAGCCCTGAGTTTGATCCCCAGGACAGAATAAAGTGAGCAAGGACACATGTCTGTCATACTAGCATTCTAAGAGGTGGAGACAGGAGGATCAGAAATTCAGGGTCATCTTGGCTACCTAGTCAGTTTGAGGCCAGCCTACATTGTATGAAATTCTGCCTCAAAAATAAGTAAGGAAATACTTAACAACATAAATAAATATCTAGTGAAACATGGATGCAGCACATGGAAACCCAAAGAATAGCAAAAACAAACAGTAGCTCGGTCAGTTCTTTCTTCAATCATTTACTTTCAGGCTGCCTCATAAAAAATTGGCTCTGTTGGGTTGCCTCTGAGACCACTGTGCTGAGCAGGACCTTCTCACACTCACCCTGTCCTTTTCTTTGAGCACAGAGCATCAACTTGAATTGAATTGCTCTGCAGACTGGGAATCTCCTATGTTCATCTCCTTTGTCATAATGTGAAAACCATGATGTCAACTGTCTTGAAGGCCACAGCCCTAAGATTCAAGGTGTGTTGACAGCAGCCTTAGTACAGAATGGAATACAAGCAGCTTAGGCTACTGGCCACACTTAGATCCTAGATTTTCTAATATTGACTGACCACTGCTGTGACAGCCTGTGGATTTCCTTATCATGGGCTGAAATTTAGGCAGAGAAGAAATTGAAAAAACCAGATGAGGCCTAAGACCCTCCATTAAATCTAGATAGGCCAAAGTCTATAAAATTCCATTGCCACAGGCTGCCCCAACTGCTGCTCCCTACCAGGAACTAAGATGGTAAAAACAATTCCAAAAAACCCACCATAAACTGCACCCTATCCCATTGGCTTCTGGCCTCCTACCAAGGTGGGAACTCCTGAATTCAAAATAAAACTAAAGCAAACCTGAGGTCTCGCCTGATTTAGGGTAGCCAATGGATTTAAAGGCTAGCGCCACTAATGACAAACCGTTTGATTGCGGTTGCTTAAGTCTGCATGCTCGTAAAGGTATATAAACTCTGTAAAACTGTTGCTCAGGATCGCCTCTCCCCAGCATATAGGTCGCCCCCAGTTTTCTGGGTCAATAAACCTCTTGCTTTTGCATCAAGCCGGTCTCTGTCTCTCATTGGGGGTCCTGGAAAGTGAGATTCCTCCTTCAGAGTCTTCCAAAAATAACTGTGGTGTTGGCGTTTGTTTTTGTATCATTTAAACTTTATTATACAACCCAACTATCCTATACAGGAGGGAAAAGATTTTTAGGGGAACAAGAATAAACCTTTCAGGAATCATTCTGCTGGGCGAATTCCTTAGCGTCTTTGGGCCTATACACAGATTCTCTCCCAGAACGAAGCAATCTGTACCACCACAGCCATCTCTCTCTTCTCTCTGTCACTTCTCCCTGTCGGACATCAACTTCCTGGACTCTCCTCCCTATTCCCTCTTGCCATCGATGGTCAATTTGCAACACAATAGTCCAATTGGAGTCTCTGGTTCTTTTCCCCAATTCTGGACCCAGGATGGCTCCTCTCAGTTCACTACAATATGCAACTGAGTGGGGTCTCCGCTGTGTTTCCAAGGGACAAAGCTGGCTAAGACTGTCCTCACCTGAGGCAAAGCCCACCATTCTTCCACATTGTGGCATCTCTGAATACATTAAAGATAAAAAGAAAAAAAAATCAACCCTGAAAATTGTTTCATTAGCTGTTTTGATATCACATAGCGATAGTCAAGTGTAAGCCTTGCCCAAGGACATGACGACAAAGACTGGCTGTAGAAATAAAATTGGGAGGGGAATCCAAGATGGTGGCGAGCAGTGTGGACCATGGTTGGAAGCTCCAGTGAACAATTCAGGAATTTGCACAGATTTCTGAGCCAGGAAAACCAAGGACCTGACACCACGGCAGCAGGAGTGCTCCACTGTTCGGAAGGACCAGGGTGCAGAGGACCTGCATACCCATGCACATGAGAGGAGTGTGGATTGTCTCGGATCAGAGCAGCGGCGGCACAAGCAGCACCGGCGGCACCGGCGGCACCAGCGGCAGCGACTGAGGTTTGTAGCTCAGAGCCTTCCGGTGGAGGCAGTTAGGGTGGTGGCTGGTGGGAGTTGCTGCGGGAGAGGGGACACTGGACAGGATTTGGGTCACGTGGTGCCTTGTGACCCAAACTGGACTCGGCGGACAGTTCAGCCCCAGAGTCCTGGGTACAGCTCAGTGCGCAGTGCTGTGGAGACACTGGCTCAGCGCAGCAAGAAATTCTGCCCAAGGCAACAGCTCAGCGTAGCCACAGCTCCCCTGCTGTGACGCAGGCTGGGCAGAGCACTCAGTTCCACCCTAGGCACCAGCTCAGCACAGCCGCAGTTCACCTGCTGTGATGCAGGCTGGGTGGAGCGCTCAGTCCTACTGAAGGCGCCAGCTTAGCATAGCCGCAGTTCACCTGCTGTGACGCAGGATGGGCAGAGAGCTCAGTCCCACCAGAGGCACTAGCTCACATCAACGAGCAGTTCTGCCCAAGACACTGGCTCTCCTCAGCGGGCAGTTTGGCTGGGGTCAGCACACAGATTCAGCCCAGAGGCCCTGGCTGGACTTGCCGGGCAGATTGGACCCAGAGATTCTTCCTGAGCTGTGCACACAGGCTCGGCGGCCCAGGAATCTGGCTGGACTGTCCACGCAGTATGGACCCGGAGTCCTGGGCTGAGTTCAGTGTGCAGTGTGGGTCCATGGTCCCTGGCTGAGCTCAGTGTACAATTCTGCCCCGGAGACTCGGGTGGAGCTCCGCGTGCAGTTTAGGGCCAGAGTCCCTAGCTGTGTTTTGCAGACAGATTGGGCCCAGAGACTCTGGTGGAGCTTTTGGCACAGTCCTGGCTCTGGGACTCTGGTTGGACACAGTGTGCAGTTTGAATCCAGAATTCCTGGCTGAGCTGGGTGGATGGTTTGGGCATGAGTCAATGACCGACCACAGCACGCAGTTTGGCCAGGGGCCCCTTGCTGAGCTTGGTGCGCAGTCCTAGCCCAAAAATTCTGGCTGGACCCTGTGTGCATTTTGAGCCCAGAATTCCTGGCTGGGCTCGGCAGACAGTTCGGGCCCTGAGATTCTAGCTGAGCTCGGAGGGTGGTTCGGGCCCAGTGTCCCTGGCTGGACTTGGCAGGGAGCCCAGAGGGCTGTGGATACCTTGGCCTGACCCAGCGCTCATCCAGAGACCCAGAATGATTGCAGGACCCACAGCACAGAGGAGCTGAGGATCACTGGCTGTGAGAGCCTAAAACGACAGGGCTAACCTCCTGCCATCCACAACAGTGAAGCATCAGAGCTTCCAGCCTACGGAAATCGTGAGAAAACAAGTGAGTCTATCATCAGACTCCCTCCATCCAACTCGGGAAGCTACCCAACAAAAACAAAGCTGGCAGGATGTCTGAAGGACAGCATAAGAGCATACACAGAGAGCCCCAAGACAACATGAAGTCTCCAGTTTCCAGCTATCGCAAAGAAAACAACCCAGAGAGCTCAAATACAGTGGAAATATAAGAAAATGACCTCAAATCTTTAATAAGGAGCATATTAATGGAGGAAACAAATAAAATTCGTAATCAAATACAGGAAGATGCAGCCAAACAGGTGAGAGACATAAAAGAAGCACATAGAGTGGAACTGGAAAAATTTCAGGAAAATGCGAACAACCAGATGAAAGAAATAAATAGAATGGTTCAAGCTCTGAAGACCTATAGAGAGGCAATGGAAGAAACTCAGGAATATACAAACAATCAGATGAAAGAAATGAAAAAATCAGTTCAAGATCTGAAGACGAGAATGGATTCAATGATAAACACACAGACAGAAGAAAATTGAGAATGTGAGACCTCAGAGAAGAAGGCGAGCAAGACAGAGGTGAGCTTTTCTAACAGAATACAAGAGACAGAAGAAAGAATCTCAGGTCTAGAAGATACAATCACAGATCTTGAAGCAACCATTGAAGAGAATGCCAAATCTGGAAAACTCCTGACACAAACCATCCAAGAAATTAGGGACACCATGAAAAGAAAAATCTGAGGATAATAGGCATTGAAGAAAGAGAGGATGTCAGACTCCAAGGCCCAGAAACTATTCTCAACAAAATCATAGAAGAGAATTTCCCCAATCTAAAGAAAGAGATGCCTGTGAACATGCAAGAGGTCTACAGAACACCAAATAGAATTGACCAGAGGGGGAAAACTGCCCATCACATAATAATCAAAACACAAAACATACAGAACAAAGAAAAATTATTAAAAGCTGCAAGGGAAAGGGGCCAAATAACATTCAATGGCAAACCTATCGGAATTACACCCGACTTCTCAGCAGAGACCATAGAAGCCAGAGGAGCCTGGACAGAGATCCTGCGGACCCTGAGAGACCACAGATGCCAGGCCAGGCTACTTTACCCAGCAAAACTGTCAATAACCATTGATGGAGAAAGCAAAATATTCCATGACAAAAACAGGTTCAAACAGTACCTATCCACAGATCCAGCTTTACAGAAGGTACTAGAAGGAAGGCTCCATCCCAAAGGGTCAAGCTACAACCAAAACTACTCAGGAAATAGGTAACTGTACCATGGCAAAACACAGCTACACAAACGCTCGATTGGAAACAACATCAAAATTGAGACTCTTGACAGTCACTGGTCGTTAATATCTCTCAACATCAATGGTCTCAATTCTCCAATAAGGGGACACAGACTAACTGAATGGATGCACGAACAAGATCCAACATTCTTCTGCATTCAAGAAACACATCTCACCCATAATGATAGACATTACCTCAGGGTAAAAGGTTGGAAAAAAATATTCCAAGCAAATGGTCACAAGAAGCAAGCAGGCGTAGCCATTTTAATATCAAACAAAATAGACTTTCAACCAAAGTTAATCAAGGGGGATGCAGAAGGACACTTCATACTCATAAAGGGTAAGGTCAACCAAGATGACATCGTAATTCTGAACATCTATGCTCCCAATACAAGGGCACCCACATTTGTAAAAGATCTGCTAAAAAAACTTAAACCACACATCGATCTCCACACAATAATAGTGGGAGACTTCAACACCCCACTCTCACTGAAGGATAAGTCGTTGAAACAGAAACTAAGCCGGGAAATAACATCATTGATCAATGCCATGGATCAAATGGATCTAGCAGATATCTATAGAACCTTTCACCCAAACAAGAAGGAATGTACCTTCTTCTCTGCACCCCATGGAACCTTCTCCAGAATTGATCACATAGTAGGTCGTGGAGCAGACCTCAACAGATACAAGAGGATTGAAATGATACCTTGTATCCTGTCGGATCACCACGCTCTTGGGCTGCAGTTCAACGATAACAGAAACAACAGAAAGCCTGCATGTACGTGGAAACTGGACAACTCTCTGCGAAATGACTCATGGGTCAGGGAAGAAATGGAGAAAGAAATCAAGGAGTTTCTGAAATTCAGTGAAAATGAGGGAACAACATACCCAAATTTGTGGGATACATTGAAAGCAGTGTTAAGAGGAAAATTCATAGCACTAGGTGCCTTTAAAAAGAAATTGGAAACATCGCACATAAACAATTTAACAAAACAGCTGGAAGCCCTAGAAAAAAAAGAGGCAGAAACACCCAAAAGGAGTGGACCTCTGGAAATAATCAAACTCAGGGCTGAGGTTAACAAATTAGAAACTAAGAAAACAGTCCAAAGAATCGACAAAACCAAGAGCTGGTTCTTTGAGAAAATCAACAAGATAGACAGACCGTTACCCAAACTAACTAAAAGGCAGAGAGACAGTGTTGAAATCAGCAAAATCAGAAATGAAAAGGGAGACATAACAACAGACACTGAAGAAATACAAAGAATCATGGGATCCTACTTTGAAGGCATATATGCCACAAAATTTGAAAATCTAGGGGAAATGGATGATTTTCTTGATCAATTTCACTTGCCAAAGTTGAGTGAAGAACAGATAAACAAGCTAAATTGTCCCATTTCCCCTACAGAAATAGAAGCAATCATTGATAGTCTCCCAAACAAAAAAAGCCCAGGGCCAGATGGTTTCAGTGCGGAATTCTACCAGACATTCAAAGGCGAGCTAATACCGATACTCTTCAAGCTACTCCAAAACATAGAATTGGATGGAACATTGCCAAATTCATTCTATGAGGCCATAGTCACGTTGATACTTAAACCTCACAAAGACTCAACGAAGAAGGAGAGTTTCAGACCAATTTCTCTTAGGAATATCGATGCAAAAATACTAAATAAAATTCTTGCAAAACGAATGCAAGAACACATCAAAGATATCATTCATTATGACCAGATAGGCTTCATTCCAGGCATGCAGGGATGGTTTTATATACGGAAATCCATCAATGTAATCCACCATATAAACAAACTGAAAATAAAAAACCACATGATCATCTCTTTAGATGCAGAGAAAGCATTTGATAAAATCCAACACCCATTCATGTTTGAAGTTTTGGAGAATCGGGGATGCAAGGCACTTTCCTCAACATAATAAAGGCTATATACAGCAAGCCAATAGCCAAAATCAAAGTAAATGGTGAGATACTCAAGGAAATTCCTCTAAAATCGGGAACAAGGCAAGGCTGCCCACTCTCTCCATGTCTCTTCAATATGGTACTCGAGGTTCTAGCCAGATCAATAGGACAACAGAAGGAGATCAAGGGTGTCCAAATGGGAAAGGAGGAAGTCAGACTGTCCCTGTTTGCAGATGATATGATAGTGTACATAGGTGACCCTCCAGGTTCCACCAGAGAACTCCTACAGCTGATAAACACTTTCAGCAATTTGGCTGGATACAAAATTAACTCAAAAAAGTCTGTAGCCTTCCTATACACAAATGACAAGCTTGCAGAGGAAGAAATTAGGAAAGCCATACCCTTCACATTAGCCACAAGCAATATAAAATATCTAGAAGTTACTCTAACTAAGCAAGTGAAGGACTTGTTTGAAAGCGATTTCAAGACTCTGAAGAAGGAGATTGAGGATGACATGAGAAGATGGAAGGATCTTCCTTGCTCATGGATAGGGAGAATTAACATAGTAGGGATGGCCATCCTACCAAAAGCAATCTACAGATTCAATGCAATCCCTATCAAAATACCTACACAATTTTTTAAAACATTGAAAGTTCAATTCTGAACTTCATATGGAAAAACAAAAAGCCCAGAATAGCTAAAACAATCTTGTACAATGAAAGGTGTTCCGGAGGAATCTCCATACCTGATCTCAAATTGTACTGTGAAGCAATGGTAATTAACGCAGCATGATACTGGCATAGCAACAGGCTGGGTGATCAGTGGAATCGAATTGAAGACCCAGATATGAATCCACACACATACGGTCACTTGATTTTTGACAAAGAAGCCAAATCCATTCAATGGAAAAAGGATAGCATCTTCAACAAATGGTGCTGGTCTAACTGGATGTCTATGTGTTAAAAAATGCAACTGGACCCATATTTGTCACCTTGCACAAAACTCAAATCCAAATGGATTAAAGACCTCAACATAAAACCAGAGACACTAAGTCACTTAGAAGAAAAAGTGGGGAAGAGCCTGGAACGTGTTGGCACAGGAGACAACTTCCTGAACAGAACACCAACAGCCCAGGCCTTAATATCAACAATTAATAAATGGGACCTCATGAGGCTGAGAAGCTTCTGTAAGGCTGGAGACACTGTCAAGAGAGCAAAGCTACAGCCTACAGACTGGGAAAAGATCTTCACCAACCCTACATTTGACAAAGGTCTAATATCCAAACTATATAAAGAACTCAAGAAATTAAACACCACCAAACCAAATAACCCAATTGAGAAATGGGGCTTGCGTCTAAACAGAGAATTCTCAACAGAAGAATATCAAATGGCTGAGAAGCACTTGAGGAAGTGCTCAACCTCCTTGGTCATCGGCGAGATGCAAATGAAAACAACTCTGGGATTCCATCTTGCACCCATCAGAATGCTAAGATCAAAAACTCGGGCGACACCACATGCTGGAGAGAATGTGGGAAGAGAGGAACACTCCTTCATTGCTGGTGGGAATGCAAACTAGTACAACCACTTTGGAAATCTATCTGGTGCTATCTCAGAAAACTGAGAATAGGGCTTCCTCAAGACCCAGCTATTCCACTCCTTGGAATATACCCAGAAGATGCACCAGCACACAACAAGAAAATTTGCTCAAGCATGTTCATAGCATCCTTATTCATAATAGCCAGATCATGGAAACAGCCTGGATGTCCCTCGGTGGAGGAATGGATAAAGAAACTGTGGTACATATACACTGTGGAATGCTACTCAGCTATTAAAAACAGGGAATTCCTGATGTTTGTGGATGGATGGATTGAGCTAAAGGTGATCATGATGAGTGGGTTGGCCCAGAGGCAGAGAGACTCAGATGGTATGTCCTCACTTGTATCTGCATGCTAGCCCAATGGGCATGTCCCACGAAGCACTTCCCTTTCCAGGAAACTGGGACAGAGGGGAGGACAGCCTATTGGGACTCTAGATGAGAGAACCATGTGAAAATAGCAATGTAGAAGGATCCAGTGGGTCCTAGAAACCTACAAGTAGAACATTATGATAGGCAGATTTGGGCCAAGGGGTCCCGCTCAAACTAAGGCACTAGCCAAGGACAATACAGGCGGTAAAATTTAAACCCCTACCCAGATCTAGTCAATGGACAGGACAGTCTCCACACTTGAGTGGATAGTGGGATATGACTTTCTCATGGACTCTGATGCCTCACATTTGACTATGTCCCCTGGTGGGGGAGACCTAGTGGCACTCAGAGGAAGGACAGCAGGTCACCAAGAAGAGACTTGATACCCTATGAGCATATACAAGGGGAGGTAATCCCTCTGAGGAACAGTCATAGGGGAGGGGAATAAGGGGAAAATGGGAGGGAGGGGAGAATGGGAGGATACAAGTGATGGGATAACCATAGAGATATAACAAGAATAAATTAAAAAAAAAGAAAAGGAAATAAAATTGGGTACAGCCCACCACAAGCCTTGTGCCTGGACATAAAGCGTGCTGTGAGTTGAGTGCTGTCACTCGCCATGTGTTTGAATGTTGCATATAGCAACATTTTCAGAAATAAGAATGTGTACCAATGAGCATAACCTTTCCTTTTCTCCTCACTGCTCACATTGTGCATATGGCAAGCCTTGGACTCAAGTCCAGCTCTATGCTATGTGTACTTTGGACACAGCCATTATCTTATCTTACATGGGGATAATGATACCTCTTTGGCAGCACTGTGAGAGAATTAGATCAGATATCTGGGGTGAAACATTCTATATCTAGCTCAAAGTCCTAAAAATGCAAAAGTGCATTTATCACAATGAATAACGATATCATGTTTAAGCAAACAGCATTAGAATGAAAGCATTATTGTATTCCAAAGCTATACAAATGCATTTGTATATAATCAGACAATGTATGTTTATTAGCACATCCATTCATTCACTCACTGACTCGATATTTCTTGCCTGTAGAGCATTAGCCCCTGGAGAAAGGAGGAAGTACATGAAGAGTGATTGACTAGATTAAAATAGAACAAGGGGGGTTGGCAGGATATAAAGGTGCTTGCTGCCAAGCCTGGTGACCTGAGTTTGGTCCCTGGGACTCTCATAGTAAAAGGAGAGAACAGGCCACAATTCCTCAGACTATACACATACCATGGCACATGCATTCATACACACACACACACACACACACACACACAACTAAACAAACGTAACTAGTAGAGTTGGAGCTTGTGGATCAAATATGAGTAAGTACTCTGATCCTAGAGCTCTCTCTCTCTCTATTTTTATTTATTTATTTATTTATTTATTTATTTATTTATTTATTTATGGTTAAATGCAGACCAGGAAGATGCCCTTCTTCAGTGGAGAGACCCATGGTCATCTAGGGAAGATGGGGCTTATGACCAGTGAACCAGAGGTAGGGCATCCAGGGCTGTTTCCCTTCTTGGGAAATGGAAACTAACTGGATGCAAATTCATTCTCCCAGGGTCACCTTCTAGAATAGTTACTGGTTTGTTTCCTGTTTGACAGCTCTGAAGCATCTTTTGCCAAGGTGCCAGGTCTCCCAAATGCCCCAAATAAATGTCATAGCGCCTTGGACTGAGCCCATTTAGTCATTCAAAATCTGGTGAATAGACTTATACATAGCTTTTAGACCCACAGGCTGGTACAGTGGTTGTCCTGAGAGCCTTTCTAACACAACACTAACGGGAAAATTACCTTTCTTTCTTCTTTTCTTTCTTTGTTTCCTTTCTTCTTTTGTTTCTTTCTTGACAGAGTCTCATGTAGCCCAGAATGCCTTTCAACTTCTGATCCTCTGTCCTCCATCTCCTTAGTGTAAAAATTACAGTCGTGTGCTACCATATCCAGTTTATGCACTGCTGGGGGTTGAACCCAGATTTTTGTGTAAGCTAGGCAAGCATTCTACCAATTAGGCTACATTCCCAGCCCCTTCCCAAGATGACAATAATCACTCTTGAACATTTTCTTTTAAAATCATAGTAGAAACCACAAATGACTTAGCATGGCTATGTGTGAGTCTGCCGAGATGATACATAACATGCTTTCTTAGGCAAGGGTCAGTTTGCCTGTGGCAGTCTTATCTAGGCCACCACGCCTTTTGGGTCACCCATTTAGATAAGTGGCCTCCTATTCAGATACATGTTAATGGTTCATTCCAGACTTGCCTTTTGGTAAACATTAAATAAAATCTAGTATAAGCTTGCTCATACACTCTCTGGCTGGGTAGAAACTAGAATTTTCCATTGTAAATCATGTATTATCCTTTGATCTTTCTCACTTGTCTCAGAAAGCAGTGACAATGAACACAACTTTCCTCTCCTATTGAGTGTCCTTAGCCTAGCCTTTTCCTCTTCTGGGAGCTTGTTAGGTCAGAGAAGACAGGGTTGCATGGATTTTGCAATCTAGAGAGATCGAGCAAGAATAAAGGTCAGGGATCCTGCCTGGGGAAGAAGCTTGTGCCAGAGGCCTTCCGTCTGAGCCTCAGTGTGTCTGACATTGATTTGTCTCAAGAACTCTCGCTGGACAAGCCACCTGGTGTGTTATTTCTCCTCTTTATGTTAGAAAGACTTTCAGACTGATGTGGCATTCAAGACTCACAGTAGTCTGGTACAGATGGACCTCTCAGGGGACAGTTCTGTCCCTCTCCATGGTTCTGCAGGAGGCACCTGTGCTCCCCTCTAGACAAGATTTAACAAAGGCCTAGGTCTCCGCCTTGTCTCACATTGCTTTGCAATCTGTACTTGTCTGTTTACATAGCTCATAACTGATAATTGTTTTGTTTTTTTTCTCATGGGTACTTCTTTTACCTTTTTTTTTTTTTTTTTTTTTTGAGACAGGATCTCTTGTGGTCCAGATTGATTGACCCACAACAGTTTGAACTTCTGATCCTTTTGCCTCCACCTCCTGTGTGTTGGAGTTGTGTGTGTCACCACAGTCAGGGCTGTGTATCCAGGGCTTTATGCATACTAGGCAAGCACTCTACTGGCAGAACAACTAACTGCTTTCTTTAAAATACTGTGTTTTTTTACCAGGCACGGTGGCACACATGTTTAATCCTAGCACTCCGGAGGCAGAGGCAGGTGGATCTCTGTGAGCTCAAGAGCAACCTGGTCTACACAGAGTTCCAGTATAATCAGTGCTACATAGAATTGTAAATCTGTCTTAAAAAACAAACAAAAAAACCCAACAAAATAAATTGTATTAGTAGAGTCACAGGTGTATGGTTGCTTAAAGAGTTTTCAAAAATTTTGATCCTTTTTAGGGTATGCATTTCTCACAAATGAACACTACCCTAAATTAGTAATTTTGTACTAAATCTCACAATCCCAAGATTGAGTGTCTCTTGAAAACACTCCCAACATAATCACAATGATAACCAGCAGCTAGTTAAGCTTCAAAGTTTTAAAAGTACTTTCCTGCCGGGTGTGGTGGCGCACACCTTTAATCAACGCACTCGGGAGGCAGAAGCAGGCGGATCGCTGTGAGTTCAAGGCCAGCCTGGTCTACAAAGGGAGGCCAGGATAGCCAAGGCTACATAGAGAAACCCTGTCTCCGAAAAACTAAAAAACAAAAGCAAACAACAACAACAACAACAACAACAACAACAACAACAACAACAACAAACAAAACCACCACCACCACCACCACCACCATCAAAACTGCACCAAAAACAACCAACTAACAAACCAAACAAACCAAAACCAAAACTAAAAAAACCAAAAAAACCAACCAACTAAACAAAAAAGTACTTTTTCAGACAGAGGTGGGAGAATTGGGAGTTCAAGGCTATTCTTAACTATTTAGCAGATTATAGGTCACCTTATTCTATGTGAAATCTTGCCTCAAAAAAAAAAAAATCCAACCACAAAACTGTTATCTTATAAAGTACTCATTTGTTCTTCATATTACGCTCATGTCAAAGGGAGTAGTGAATCAAGAGGTACTGGGGACCAGAGACGTGGCTGGAGACTCTAAGGGGCACAATTGTGGGATCCAGGATTTGAAGTCACTGGGGTTACTAAGCCTACTTTTCTGAGAGTCACAGGATCTTGCCAAGCCTTCATGGCCCTGACTACTCAGGTGTGAGCAGTCGAGGGTGAGTTACAAGGTCATGTGATCCAGAGTCTCCTAGTTCTTTTAGGGTCCTCCCTAGGCTCTTCCTTTCTGTGAACAAGTACTTGGATAAGACTAGAGGCTGCAGGCAAGGTTCAGGTGTGCCAAAGGTTTGCCATTTGTCCCAGCAACCATTCTGAACTGTTGTCTTTGAAATTCCAAGTTTGTCCATAAATAGCATTTTAGTTCAAATGTCGCAAAAATGAACAACAACAACAACAAAAATTTTTTTTTAGGAAAAGAATTGGCTGAGCAGAACCAAGCAGAAGTTGTTGAAAGCTAGTTCTGCAACCTTTTACCCTTCATCCACTTTGGGATAGAAAGGGATCAAAGTTGAAGAGGCAGAGGCTAGATGGAAGGTGGAGCCTGAGATCTCAGGGACTTGGCACGGTACCGTACAGGCTCTTTATCTGTGGTGGAGAGGTATGGGAGAGCACTTCAGGACAACCTCTTGGAGTCCATGACATAGGTCCGTGCAATTGGAGGACAGCTAATTAAGGAGTACAACCCTGAGCACACAGACAAGAGCAGCCACATGTACTGCAGGCTGTGCTTCAGGCAGTGGCTGCCTGGGTGACCAAGGGTCAGAGAGGCATACTTCAGGCCCAGTGCATCCTAGGAATGAGGGACGAGCTAGTTCTCATGGACGCAGGTTCTGCCTCTGACTAGCTAAGACAATAAAAAGGTTTCTGGAGAAAAGGGCTGGGGGTCAACATTCATGCAAGTCTTCATCATCATCAGTTTGAACAAATTGATTTTCAAACTTCCACCAGCACGTCAGATGGAAGTCCACTGAAGTGAAGGTCTTTCAGGAATCAATGACAGACCTCATGAGAGAATGGGAGGAATATATAAACAAATTAGCCTCAACAGTGCCATTGTTACCTGTCAGCATGTTTTCTCCTGTCTCTGGGCTCCTTCTTTCTGGAGGTGCCTTCACTAATTTAGCAGGGAAAGAGGCAGAAGTGGCAAGTAAAGAGCTAGGTTAGCCTGAAGAGAGATGGCCCAGCAGGCAAGATACTCACAAGGAATCAAGTAGTCCACAACCACAATCCCAGCAGAAGGTTTGGGGTGGATCCTTGGAGCTCACTTGCCAGCCAATCTGGCCAAAATGTCAGGCTCCAGGTTCAATGAGAGGTCCTGCTTCCAAAAAGGAGGTGGAAAATCAATGGAGGACAACATCTTGATATCACACTGTGGCCATTATTTGTGCCCTGAGTGCACCTGCATACAGAATGCATGAGAATTGGGGGGTGGCAGGGGAGTGAGGGAGAGAGAGAGACAAAGACACTACTCCGGAAACTAGATGCCTTAGCTCATGCCTGTAATTCCAGCATTCTCCTAAGGCAGGAGTTATATTGCCATGAGTTACAGGCCATCCTGCCTTATATAGTGAGTACCAGCTCAGCCAAGGCTCTCTAGCAAGATCCTTCCAGCCCAAAGCCCTTTCTCTTTGGGGTCACTCTGGAAGTCCTCCAGACTGACACTTTGGAAGGCGTTCTGAGTTTTCTTAACACTGTGGTACATTTGCCTGGAGGACATAGCCAGCACAGAGCTCTTCTTTCTCTTTAGACCCAACAGGGACTGGACAAGGCTGGCTGTAAATCCAAAGCGGGGATCTCAGCCTCAAAGAGCCAGCACGAAATGAAGGAAGTGGTTTCAGGTTGTGTTTCATGAGTCCTATGTCTATACATAATTCTCCCCCAACTGAGTAGATTTGAAGAAGTGTTCCTAAGTTGTGAAAGCACAAGGTCATCACAGTTCTGTGGCATCAGTGGTCTCCTCAGACACCAGTACCAATGCCAGTTGTTAGAATGGAAAGAAAACAATGAACTCTCTTTCCCCTTCTTCACTGCTCTGTCTGTAGTCACTTAGATCTTAAGGTATGAAATTCAAAGTAACAAAACTCTTTCTTCTTTCACGAGGCTGTGGCACACTTTGACCCAACCACCCACATCTGATAAAGCTCACATTTAGATTATCAGGAGAGAAGAGGAAATAAAGAAAGCCGGTGGAGGAGGTGGCAAAAGAGAAGTTAAGGAACAGAAAAAGAAAGAGGAAGTGTGTGTGGGGGGGAAGGTTACTGTGGGCACAGAGCAGCCTTCATGACCAGCAAGAAAGAGAAACCACGTTGGCCACAGAGAAGAACTTAGAGGAATGGCCTCTGTGTTGGCAGCTCTTACAGGCAGGGGGACCAAGCCCCCAGCTCTGTGTCTTTTTTTAAAAAAATATTTTATTTAATTTTAATGTGCCTTAGTATGAGAATGTCAGATCTTGGAGTTACAGACGGTTACTGCCCAGCACTGTACCAGGCTTACCTGTAGCTCAAGCCGTGACTTCTTACAGTATGGATTCATTTTATACTACTAAGGCATTTAAAACACACACACACACACACACACACACACAGGCACGCACACACATGCACGTGTACACACACTCAAGTATGTGTGTGTGTTTGTAAGCCAAAATTTGACAGTGGACATTTTCCTCACTTTTCACCTTACTTTTGAGACAGTGTTTCACTAAATCTGGATTGACCAATTAGCCTAGACTACCTGGCCAGGGACCCTTCTCTTCCTAATTCACAGCTAGAAATCTACTTGTGGGCCAGTTAATCAAATTAAGGAACTCTCTTAAATTCAGAATGATGGCTCATGCCTGCCTGTAAACCTAGGTCTCAGGAGACTGAGACAGGAAGATTGTTATGAGATTTAATGTAGGAGCTACATAGCAAGACTCTGTTCCTTCTTTTTACCTTTTCTTTCTTTTTCTTTTTTTTTGGGGGGGGACATGGTTTCTTTCAAGGTCCTGACTGTCGTGGACTCACTCTGTAGACCTAGCTGGTCTCAAACTCACAGAGATCCGCCTGCCTCTGCCTCGCAAGTGCTGGGATTATAGGTGTGCACCACCACACCCAGCTCAAGACCCTGTTTCAAAAAACCAAAGCCGAAACAACCAACCAACCAACCAACCAACCAACAACCAAACAAACAAACAAACCCAAAGAATCAAGAAGTTCCCAGTAAAGACTTTATGAGGGCCAACATTTCTCCAAATAGATTTCATGGGCTACTGGCTCATCAAATACCCTTAACAGGAAAGTTAAAACTGGGTTACAAGCTAATGGCTTTGTGGAGAGTCACAAAGTATGAAGATATTCAAGGCTCTCAGAATTTCTCCAGTAAAACAAGAACATTTATTTATCTCAATGTTAACCGAGTA
This sequence comes from Acomys percivali, assembly GCA_907169655.1. NCBI lineage: Eukaryota > Metazoa > Chordata > Mammalia > Rodentia > Muridae > Acomys > Acomys percivali. The sequence goes on along the minus strand of OU015751.1, from coordinate 62,303,478 downwards.
AACCTGGCCCTTCAAAAAATTACTTGAGTGTTTTGTTTTGTGTGTACATGGAAGTCATGAGGCAATTTTGTAGAATCATTTCTTCCCCTTACCTCTACATGGGCTCTAGGATTGAGCCTCTTCAATGGGCTATTTTTTACATGCAACTTCTCTTTAGCACTTCTGCTTCAGAGTTAGAAGGGGAGGGGAGGGGTATACTAAGGCACCCTTCTACTGTATTATGTTAGACCATTGACCTGAAGTTACTGTTTTTTTCATCATCCAGAGCCCATACTCTGATTTTCTCCCCAGCAAATGAAACCATACTTGCTATACAGGGAAAGGAAGCAAAGTTACATAAACACATCAAAGTACAGACGATATTTACTGCTAAAGATTTCTTAACTTAGTCATCAAACCTTTCCTGTATGCGTATCCATTCAACAAGTGAATTTCCTCAGAGAAATGCCTGCAATGTTAACAGAAGCCAATCAAAACTTCTAGGTTACGTGACTTAGTCAGTTGCTAGACTGAGCTGATCTGAATCAATCCTCAAAGTAAATAAATATGATGTTACAATTAATTTGTGTTAATGGACACATGAGGTAAATACAATTGCCTCTAGAAGTTTAGTATGTCTTGCTGGCTCTAAACTCCTGTGAGGACAGGCATTTTATATAGATAGATGTGACATATAAACAGTTCATTAGATGTTATTATTCTGTTTCTGCAGCATGTGTTGTATTTCTTTATTAACATGCACTAAAGAGTCGGATCGTGACATTTTCATACATGTATACTACATACATACACACATTGTTTTAAGTTTAAGGACCTGTAAATCTGAGGATTAATTTATATTATATAAAACCCTTGGGATCACAGATAAAAATAATGTATTGTGAAAAGTTTGAAAAAGAAAAATCAGGCTAGGAATGGAGCTTAGTTGGTTGAGTGCTTGTCTAGTCTGCATGCAACACTGGCTTCAGTCCCGTATCATAGGAAGTAGTGCTGTATGCCTGTAATCTCAACACTTGGAGCTAGAGACAGGAAGATCACAGGTTTAAGGTCTTCCTCATACACAAAATAAGTTTGAGGCCAGCCTGAAATATCTTAGATTTTTGGTTTTTTTTTTAAATAAAAAAAATGATAAAACATGCCAAATCTGTTAGTCTTTAAGGAATCATTTTATATCCCGTTAAAGATGTCTAGAGAATCCTAGCTATGAATTCTACTTTAGAAATGACAAAGAAGTTCTATGTTAATGATCTCATTCAACTCTCCGATGTAAGCTGAGCACTGAAGAGTGTCACATATATAATTTCCAGGATTTGCCTCCCTCTCTCGTTCTCTTTTCTGAGATGTTAGAAACCTACTATTTCCAGGACAGCCAAGGCTACACAGAGAAATGCTGTCTCAAAAAGAGAAAGAAAGAAAGAAAGAAAGAAAGAAAGAAAGAAAGAAAGAAAGAAACCTGTTAGGCAACCTATGTAAAGATGGCATTTATTGGACAGACACTCCAAACATTAATACTTTGTTTTACTTTATAGATTTCCAGGAAACACTAACTACTGAGATCCAGGAAGAGCACATATGCCACTGGGTCTTGAATGCTGACAGCTGAGAGTGGCAGGGTTGCCAGCATGCTTCTCCTCTTCTCTTTCGGTGTTGACGGCATCCCTCACTGGCTTGGGCTACATAGTGGACATGTTTACCAGAAATACTTGAGTTTACATGAAAGTGTTGAGCCCTTTGAGAGCATATTTCAGCTCAGTTTCCCTGCCAAGGCTATGGACCACCAAGAAAGGTATGGCCTAGTATGATTAAATCTAGTGATGGGATATGGCTGTCTCTACAGGTGCATGGGATCAGGCCTTCACATGTGGATGGGAAGTCTGTTCCTGTAGTGAAGGTGCAAACTGGGAGAGTAAGAGAGGGAATAAGTTGGAAATGTGCTATGCGGATACTTCTGCTAATATGGATGCCACATAGTGCCTCAGGATCTATATGGTCTGTGCCTGTTATATCAGACTGTCAAAACAGCCCTCAGTCCCACCATGGCGGCCTTTGTACCCATTCATATAGTGAGACAATAATTACTAGTAGTGGAAATCCTGTGAGTCTTCAAGGTAGCTAACTCTTTCTCAGCTCAGCCTAACAAAATGAAAGCCCTGCTATGTTCAGGCCATGTAAGTCATGCTCACTCCACCTTCCATGTTAAAGGTGAAACTGGTGAGGGAAGGACTATGAGGAAATAACTCATAACCTAAGAAAGGCATTGGCCAAGACTGTTTCCTTATGTAACAATGGATAGTGAGATTAAGGCTTAAGGTTCAGGTTAGACTTTAAACACCAATTGCCTAAGTTGTTACCTCCCTAGGTGTCTCCATCTGTAGGTGTCACAACCCTTTTCCCTGGAGGAAAGGAGAGTGGGAGAAGATGTGGGGAAGAAAAACTACAACTCTAGGAAGTACAGAGGCGTTGTTGGCTTCCAGGAGAGTGTGTAGAATAGAGAAGACCTCCAGAATAACATGCAAAGCTCACAAGTGTCCTTTGAATTTTCTCATTTCTTTTTATTTCCTATACTATTCTTCAAGGGCACATTTCAACTGTGCTGAAGGAACTTTCTCTGCACCCATCTTCTCAAACCCTCTGCTTTCACATTAAGAGCCCAACATTCATGTCTGGTTTTGATAATGAGTCTAGACTAACAGTGAGATGGGTAAGGGAAAGAGAAAATCCCCGCTTCTCCCCCTCCCCTTTGCGGTTAATGGTGTTAGAGGCTGTAGGAGACTATGGCAGGTGTTTAGAAACCATCATGAGTCATTGTGTATCTCAATTTGGTTGGCCTAAGGTGCTAGATATTCAAACATTATTTTAGATGTTTCAGTAACAGCATCTTTGGATGAGATTAACATAGAAACCAGTGGATTTTCTTTTTTTAACATTTGTGTTCTGCCCCCATGTATATCTTTGTGAGGCTGTCAAATCCCCAGGAACTGGAATTACACACAGTTGTGAACTGTAGTGTGGGTGCTGGGATTTGAACTTAGGTCCTTTAGTAGAGTAGCCAGTGCTCTTAACCACTGAGCCATCTCTCCAGCTCCACCAGTGGATTCTTAATACAGCAAGATTACTTTCTGTGGTATGGTGGGCCCCATCTAGTCAATCGAAAGTATTACTGAAGAATGCTGCTGACCCAAGAGGTTTGGAATTACCAAACCTCCATAACTGCACATAATAGTTCCTTAGAATATACTTCTCCAACCCCCATCTGTAGGAGGTTATGTTGACTAATATGCAAGCACTTTCTGCACTCAACCCTAATATAGAGATTGCCCCATCAATAATTCTGAAATCGTCGAGACTATTGCTATACGTAGTTGTATGCATTAAAAATATACCACCACTACCACCAACAAAAAAAAAGTCAAATGCCCAAATACCAGTGGCTCATTATTTTTCAATCCCTTCCCCTTTGAAGTTTCTATGTAGTTTAGAATGACCTTGCACTTTATATTGTCTTGCTTCTACCTCCCAAGTGTTGGAATGGCAGATGTGTGCCACCACAACTCCTTTATGAAGTGTTAATCCTAGGTCTTTGTGCTTATTAGGCAAGCACTTCACCAACTAACATACATCTTTCAGCCCTCACCATCAGATTTTGACACAGAATTTTTGGCAGGGCACTTGTTGGCTTAGTCCAGAATGTGTCTGTCCCCTGCACCAACACCATCTCAAAGTGACAAAAGATAATAAGCCCAACTGAGGTAGAGACAGTCGTCCTGGCAAGCACAGATCTGCTTTTTGCCTGGAACACCAACTCCTAAGGCAAGGACTATTTGCCTCTGTGCTAACTTGGGACAAGGCCCAACCCCTAGAGAACACCCTGTGCCTCTAATGACTCTGAGGATAGCTCTGCCAGCGTAAGAGACTGGACTTGGCTCTATACCCAGTGTTTTGTCAACTGCAGATCTTTACAATGCTGGTGTTTACTTTTCTACAGCAGATAAGCCTAAGGTGTTCTACTTAAGGAAATGTTCTTCTTTGAAAAACTATGTGTGTCCTATAAACTCCTCACTGGGAGGAGGACAAGGAGTATGCCCAGCTCCACGATCTGGCCAGACAATATTGTGCAGCCTGGTAAGGCCAGTCAGCTCCACCTTCAAAGACTCAAGTTCAGCAGAGGTTAAGAGGCCTTTCATCTGGTCATTCATTCACCAGGGAAAGCTGGACACTATCTCATGGACATGGTTCTGTGAAATCAGACAAACTCATTGCACTTTACAGCTGGGTAAATGATATACTCCAAGTGTGAGAGATAAAGTTATATTTTAACTTACAGATCTCTGTGCTTAAGAGATCTGTAAAACAAAAATGTCTCTATCCTGTAGGCTCTACTTGCCCAAGCATTCCTGCAATGCTGGGCCTATTGTTCATGCAAGATAACAAGGCATGAAAATGGTTTCTTTTTTAAAAAACAAGGTTGGTTGCCCCAATGTGCTTGATCACGCATAGGTAGGAGGTACATAGGCAGGATATATGCTTGCCCCCACTTGGACAAAGGCAGGATGTACATAGCATCATGGGTTTTGCCTTTATAACCACGAGACTAACATAATTTGAGGTCATTCTCTGGGAATCCTGCATGTGGACCTGGCCAGTGTCCATAGTCCTGGCCAACATTTAATAACACTTACTTCAACTTTGGCTCAAAAAATGTGGTAATAGCCTTATTCTCACCTGACTGGATCAACACAAAGGCTCAAAGGAGTTAATCCAGAGCCAGGCTTCAATGCTGATAGTCTGAGGTGAGGAACTGAGATATTTGTTTCTGTTTGAAACTGGCAAGTGTCTAGTGTGAGTAGGACAAAAAGGTGCAGAGGTGTCTACACTGCACTTGAAGTCTCTGGAGAGGCCTGCATCTACCTCCTTAAACTCATTAAGTTAGATGTTAGGGCTAGGCATATAGCTCAATTGGAAGAGTGCTTGCTTAGCATTGATGAGGCTCTGGGATTAGTCTCTGTACCATATAAGCAAGGAATAGTAGTGCAAGCTTGTGATCCTGTGTTCATGGTTCTCAGCTGTGTAGTTGGAGGTCATCTTTTTTTCAATAAAATAAAAACCCAAACCAAAACTTTACAGAGATTGCTAGAATGTTTTCCAGTTTGATTCATTTTCCAAGGTGTTTTTTTTTCTTTTTACTGTCCAACTAATGAAACTCTTTTATGTTGATAGTTTAAGGTGATTGAATTTAGTGATATATCTTATTTTATTTTTTTTACCTTAAGGTTGTTGGACTTCCTCCTGGTATAGTGACTCACAGTGGGCAATGGCACCATGCTCAATTCATTGCCAGTCAGGGGATCACAAAAGTGAACACCCTGTATTATCCAGGATGGTTGCTTGGCTGGTTTGTTCAGGAGGTGACAGGTTTCAAGTGATATTTTCATCTTACGTTGGACTTATCAGGATATGATCTCATTGCAATTGAATAGCGTCTGTAATTGTTTTGAAAATACTATTAGCTATGGATTCCTGAAGCCTTAATCTGTGCTAATTTATTTACATATGTTGCCTGTTTAAGTCTTAACATGTTAACATCCAGTGGTCTTATTCTGTGAGAATCAGCAAAAAAGCACTGACGTCATATAGCCAGAAAGCCAGAATCATTATTCTCTCTTTCTGTCTATCTGTTTCTGTCTCTCTCTCTCTTTTTCTCTCTCTCTGTCTTTGTCTCTCCGTCTCTGTTTCTGCCTCTCTGTCTCTGTCTCTCTGTCTCTGTATGTGTGTGTGCTTGGGTGTACTTATGCAGAGCCTGGCTTAGGGTGTGTCCCTCTATTGGTTTCAGTTGACTTGATACAGTGTCTATCACTGAGCCAGAAGCTTACCATTTAGATGATTTGGCTGCCAGTGAACTCTCAGAATCTGCCTGTCTCTGCCCACACCCGACTTCCAGTTTATAGGCGGGAGCAGCCAGGCCTAGCTTTTTACTTGCATTTTGTAGATTCAAACTCAGGTTTTCATGCTTTCAGAGCAAGAGCTCTTACTCACTGAGCCATCTACCCAGCCCCTGAGAGTTGTTATGCACACTCAGGAGTACCTGCTACTACTGCTCTGACTTAGGAATTCTGCCTTTTGGAGAGCAGTGTGTGTGGTCAGTCATTTTCCTGGTTTGCTGTGAAGGTAAAATGCAACCATTATCGTTTTACTGATAGAAAGCGGTAGTGGGCCAAGGGTTCACTTTTCTTCCTTGAAAAGATTCTGCAGATCCTTATGGAAATTGAGAGTGCAGGGAATAAGCATAACTGAATTTTGAGTCATCTTTGGTAAGCACTGTGTCAAATTTTAAATGGCAAGAAGCTAGCTGGGGAAGAAGTTGATATTTTTAGAAATTGAAATGTATTTTAGCCAAACAAGTAAAGAGCATGTGTTCCATTTCCACTGCTGCTGAGATCCTTCAGATGCACTTCTTCTAGTGTGTTTTAAAGAGGAAGCTACTTAATGAAACTCACTCTTTTATAGAATAAGTAAAAAGACAATTGAGTTGTAATCTGAATAAATTAATAAAATTTTTAAAAATAGAATAAGTAAAATAAGTTAATAAAGAGGAAACAAAAAGAAAGCTGTTACTGCCATTAAAAACTATGAAAGCATTTTATTTTGCTTCACATTTACTTGTTTCGTGTACGTGTGTGGGCTCCTGTTGGCTGTAACACCTGAGTAAAGGTCAGGGGACATCTTATAGCAGTATTTGTTTTCTTCCACTATGTGGGTCCTCCATATCAGGATGTACTGTTATCCAATAAATCATCTTGCCAGCCCTGCTCTGATGTTTTAAAAAGTAACGCAAACTCTTTATTCAAGTAACAATGAAAAAATAAGTTTGATTTATTATTTATTTAGAATGGCACCATCAGAAATTTCTGTAGTTAATGCTAAATAGACTTGCATCTTTCCAGGTAGACATTTAACTAGATGGAATATATATAAAAAATGTCATGCTAATATAAATGTCATGTCGCTGTTGGTAGACTACTTGTTGGGCATGAACAAAGTCCTAGGTTTCATCTTTTGCACCACGGATACCACATATGGCAGTACATGCATGTAATACCAGCACTCAGAAGGTGCAGGCAGGAAGATCAGAAGTTCAAGGTCATCTTTAGCTACATAGGCCTTCGTGAGACTTTGTCTCAAAAGGAGGTAAAAATACCAAGATAACAAAAACAACAACAAAACAATTGAATTTCAAGAAGAAAAAAATCAAATGAACTGCAACTAACAGAACTGAGCTTCAAAAGTTCTTTTTGTTTTTGACTCAAGGATATGCTAATTATACTGACTTGATCATTAGCAGCTGTCTGTATTTGTCAAAATATCTCACCATACGTATAAATTTATACAAGGAAACATGAAGATGTAAGGCAATTTCTTCTTTAGAAGTACTCCCTCCAGTAGCCCTCCAATGCTGTATAAAAGGCTGTGACAAACACTGAGAGGTATTTTCCTCAGTTTTAGGTGATATAGAATGAGGACACTGGCATGTTCCCTGACCCCTACCCTCTTGTTTGCTGTTGTGTTCTTGTGTTAGATTCAACTTGCTGGCACAAATGTCTGGGGTCTGGTAGTTTTGGAGGTTGCATCCCATGATCAGGCTGCCTCGTTGCTTTAGGCATTTGGGATAGTCCCCTCGAGAGCCAGAAACAAAAGCAGAAAGAGGAAGGGGCTGCGACTCCACACTCATTGCCAGGGCCTGCCTTCAGGACCTGAAGATTTTCCCTGAGTGCCCTCCCCCACCCCCTTTCAAAGGCTCTATCCCTTCCTAGTAGGCAGAAGAAGGGAGTCCGGCCTTAGCAGAAAGAACACTGTGGAGCATTTAAGATAGAAACTACAGCACTCCCTCCCCACTTCTTTCTTTTCATTCGAATGAGGGTTTCAGGAATCTCTCTCTGATGTGCCTCAAACTCTCTATGTAGTTGAGGATGACGTTGAACTTCTTATCTTCCTGCCATTCCCTTCCAAATCTGGGATCATAGGTGAGGACTACAATTCCTGGTTTTTGCAATGTTGGAGATAGAGCTCAGAGCTTTGTGCCTGTCGTGAACTAAGCAAACACTCCATCAAATGACCTACACAATTATTCTCTTCAAATTGCCCGTATTTATAGTGCTAACCTGTAGTAATTGTAATTTCTACCATGTTAGTGTAATTTTCTTGAATTCACAAGCTTCCTATCAGCCTTGGTGCTGCTTCTTCTTTCATCTTCACTATGTTTTCTCTCTTATCTGCTTAGGTTTCCCAGAAGGTCACTTTGCCCCTATCCTCTGGTTCCTTTATTTTGAAAAGATCTGCGCCTGTCATCATACCAGAATGATGTCGTGACTAAATGCTCCCAAGTCACAGTTTCTTTTCATTAAAGTTTTGTGGATGTTTCTCCAGGGTTCCACAGTTGTATGCTAGTTACTATGGAGACCCATGAAGTCAGTTTGATTGTTTTTCTTTACCCTCTTCCTCCCCACCCCCAACCCCTTTTTCAAAGCTTTTAGGTCCGTGAATCAGCATTTTCCAGAGAAATAAAACTAATTGTGTGATGTTGTGTTTGTGTGTATTTTGTCATAGGGAATATAGGTATATGGTGGAAGGCAAGAAATGACTCTCACAAGTTGTCCTCTGATCTTCATATAGATACAACATAAATAAATAAAAGTTGTTGTTGTTATTATTATTATTATTATTATTATTATTATTATTATTATTATTATT